>CM060708.1:221698043-222175543 GCA_030686995.1 Artemisia argyi
ATGTAATTAAGTAGTTATGTTTTTTTCCACAAAAGGTCAGTTTCAAAAAGATAAAAAGAAGCGTAGGAGCCAAAACAAAAAATGATTTTATGGTCTATGGTGGTTGATTTGGCGTTTCCGTAATATGGTCTTTTTTATTCGAAGACTCCCGAGAAGGCGATGATATTTGATATCTTAGTCTCTATTTCTTATTTTTGGTGCAAATATAGATGTAAAGCGTCGTTCACTTGGAACGATTGGCTTAAAAACCCTTATATTGTAGTTTTTTAATCTAGCTCCTTGCTAGTTGCTTTATAAAATTGCCGTTCAAAAAAAAAAACAAAAAATGAAAGCTAAGTAGACAAAAAAAACAAGGAAACGCCATCACAAAGGTAAACATTATTATTCATCCTCCAATAAAACACAAGAGTAAACTAAAATAAATAAAAGGCTAAAAGCAAAAGGACAGGATCGTGAAAGATATTACCCGTGTAGGAGGCTGTAGTTATAGATATAAACTTAACAATTTCTAACACAACAAACTCATTGTCGTTAAAATCAACACTAGGGTGAAATGAAACGCAAGGGGTGAGCCGGTGAGGCCATTGCAAGCTAGGCGATTCGTGCACTGTTGAACACTTGAACAACAAATTTGTTGTTACCCTTAGTAGGTTAATTAAGGCCCGGAAACATAATTTATGATAATGGTGGTTATTGTGAATGGATGATCAATATAATGATCACGTTGCTTAAAACTCCTCTAAGTTATAGTAATAAAAATCATTCACATAAACTGCCAAGATCAAATCAATGTGGGGCCCACACCATCCAACGGCCCATATTAATGCGTGTAATTAAAGAGAACCAACAAATACTAGTCGGTCTTGTTCATCACTTCATGCTAAAAAGTGCCCTATCTATCTTCAATTTAAAAAAAGATAATAATAAAAAAAAAAAAAAAAAAAAAAAAAAAAAAATCATTTTCATCAATCTTTATTGTACATTTAATTTTTTTTTTTTTTTTGATCTTTATATAGTTTTGACTTTTGTTATTCTCATTAATTTTTCAATTTTGAAATCAATCTTTTTTGTGTTTTATGTTGTTGATCTTGATAAAGATTTGATTTTTATCATTTTTATTAAATTTTTTTTTCTAATACTTACTTTTTAATTTTTTTTTAAAGTTATTTGTCTAAAACGGTGTTTGAATTTGACTTAATAGCCTTGATTAAAAAGATTCTTACTGAAAAATTAAAGTAACTAGAAAAATGTCTGTTTATAATTTTTTTAACTGCTTTTTATAACTTAATTGAAAAAGACATCTAAAGAAATAAAAGTGATAAAATTAAATATAGTGTCTCTACATTAAGTTATTTGTTATTTAAACATGACTAATAAAAATATTAAACAAACAAGCCCTAATTCTCTTATAAGGTTTATCAAAACTTCAATTTTAATTTAATGTTCTTCAAGTTAATTTTTTTGGTAGTTGTAAAATTATATTAAGCCATCATTAGAGGCGCTAACAAATTTTAGTTTAAGTACACTTAAAAAAATTGGTAGACTTTTATAGATATATATTTTGACACTAAATAGACTGATAAGCAAAATGTATGCATGTGTATAAACTTCGAGTAGTATTCACAAAATAAAGCTTTATTATTATTATTATTATTATTATTATTATTATTATTATTATTATTTATTTATTTATTATAAACATCACTTTATTGAAAAACAAATAGGATTTTACAAGAAATTAGTGTGGAGCCGAGATACCAACTGAGCCCCCACACCTCTAGCTACAGCAAAACCAATCCTACTAAAAATATGCGGAGCAGCACGTGCTCCAACGTCTTGGGTCATAGAGAATCGTCTAATGCGCTTCAATAAGGTCACTGCATCATTTTCAAGTTCTCCAAAGGAAGAGAATGAAAAGGGGAGAAACCCATATCCAATATCAGCGCATTTAGCAGCATACTTGACACGTTTACGTTGTGCGGCTTCAATAACTGCCCGACCGGGCATAAAATCAACCATACACGAACGCGTCAAAGGTGACGATCCTGTAAGATCAACACAAACATCAAGGCCACCATTCCAAGAGTAAAGTAACATATCGGCCGGACGTAAGGTTTTGTCCCTCTCTCCACGAAGCCCAATATCCACCTCCTTACGAACTGAAACTCCAGACCGAGAACATATATCGACAAGAACATCACGCACAATATTGTGCCGATGTTTAATACTAACTAAGCCTGCGCACGATACAACATGATCTCCAAAAATATCTCCAGGAAAAACCTTAGAACAAGCTGAACATGGCATCTGGGCAGTAAAAAGAGGAACACCCAGCCGATAACACAACACACATCGGTAAGTCCTGGCATTCATAGTTTGTCCCAATCCAGATATCGGTGCCACCCTAAGCCAATCTGACGTGTAATCCTCTTTTAATGAGTTCCATAACGCCATCTGTCTAGAGGATAATTGGAAAGTGGATTCAACCGTTTGGGCAACACGTGCGAAATGTATATCTGCCAATTTCTTCATAAGTTTGGGGGCAACGATCTCACTAGGGTTACTCAGAAGGTCAATATCCATATTCACGTTAAAAGTACACAATGCATCATCAAAAGAGAGACCAGTAGACACAATACCAGAACTACGGAGAAGCTTAGTCTGTAAGCTGGCAGATTGAAGTCTAGAAGCAAGGAAGGTATAGTTCAAGACATCACCTGCAGAATACACACCAAGCCCCCCAAGAGCAAAGGGTAGGGTGGCGAGTCTCCATTGCCAATCACCAAATTCAGGTCCAGAAGCAGTGACAATACGTTCCAAAGAAGAGCGAAGGGCTGCATCAAAAGAAACCTGAGCACTCTCAAAGACCCGAGGAGGACATGTGCACATAGAAAAATACAACTTGGAAATACCGGCACATGCACGCAGTAACAACAACTCACACTGGGGATCATTAAGCTTAGCAACAGCATCCATAAGCTCAATAGTTTTAGCAACCCTTTTCATAACAAGCTTACGACTAAACTCAAAATCCACACTGGCGGGGCCCCCCAATAATTTAACCCCAAGCGAAGGTCGAGAAATATTAAGGGGAAAAACACCAACATACCTGCTCCTGGGGTCTTCCTTCGGCCAAAAAACCTCAGTTTTATCAACATTGAGGTGTAAACCACAACTAGGTCCATCCATCATAATCAACTCCAAAACCTTCCCCACAACCAAAGTATCCCCAATAATAGTACCATCATCAAGATACCAAGCTTGAAGAGAAAGAGTGAAGGAGTCTCGAATCTTACATGCCAAGGGATGTAACACTAAAGCAAAAAGAAGAGGCCCAAGCGGATCACCCTGTTGCACCCCTTGGTGCGACCATAAAGAATGCTCACCATAATATAATCTAGCAGGACTGGAGTAACAGAATTCCACCCAACGTGAAATAGCCGGAACACGAAGGCGAACTTCTCGTAACATAACCGCACGATCTACCATATCGAAAGCGTTTTTAAAGTCCACCAACAACATAGATAAACCCACATCACCCCCACGGTCTTCAATCAACCGATTCACAACATGAAGGATTGCCTCCCCACCTCCCGAAACACCCACACCAAGTTGCAAACCGTCAAAATAACCATCCAAAGAATGGCCAATCATAGAAGCACAAACCTTGGAGACTAAACGCCTCCAAACAGTACCAACAGCGATAGGACGGATCCCCCCTCCTGGTTTAACCAAGGGCGTGAGAGGAGCACTAGCAACATACTCTCCCAACACCCTTGGGCATTTACCCCCAAGAAAAAGGTTCACCACCTGGGTGATAGAAGCGACTAACTCATCAGAGATAGCAACAGCAGCACCGTTTAAACAATCCAAAAGGTGTTGAGCACGCAAACCATCCCTTCCACACGAAGTACCACGAGGGAAACTCTTAATCATATCAAGAACCATAGCAGGAGATGCCAAAAGGTGATGATGATCAATAGGTATATCTGGTAAAATGGGGGCATATTGAAAAGGGTGCTTAGCTTTAAGATCCGCAAGAGTAGTATCATCATAAGCCGCAATACCTGAAGAAGAAGAAAGAACTCTAACAGCCGCAGTATAGTGACCATCACAAATCTTCCTCTTACACTGCTTGATATTACGGTCACCCAAGTCTAGGTTTTCCTCATCAACATGAGACCACAAAGGGGGGGGGGGGGGTTCGGCTAAAACCTCACGCACAACTTGCAAACTACCACCAGGAGTGCCCCAAGTTGAAATAGCATTAACAATATACTCTTCCTGTTGTTGACGCTTAGTAGCAGACCTACACTCTTGATTACTCCTAGGGCAAAAGGTTTTAAGCAGGCAAAGAGGCAAGACTAACAAACCAACCCAGCAAGAAATGTCGTCAGGCGAGCAAACAACCTTATCAAGAGCTCCTTTCAAAACCCGAGAAAACCCCAAACGACATTTAGGAGGAATGGATTTGACAGTACGCAACCCCTTAGAAAGTAGAGTATCAAGGAGATGTAAATCAAACCCACCAAACTCATCAGAAACCAAATCCTCAACAAGAGCAGCATGAGAAGGAGCTTGTGGTTTGGTGAGATCATGCAACACGAAACGAACAACACCATCACCACAATCAGGAGGTGACACGAAATCGGACCCCCCACCATGCCGACACTTAGCCCGTAAAGTATGCGTTTTGAAACAACCACTACATAACCACAATCCCATACGCTTAAGAGTAACCTCAGCTCTTACAAAAATAACCAAATCCGACTCGAGAGAATGTCTAGTGAGAGCTCGCGCTTCCCCACTAAAGTGTCGATCACGAAGATGTGTGATCAAATAACTCTTAGTTAATCCATTTCCACCCCCATCACGACACCCACTAAGACCCGCGAAAGGGCAATGAAACCTCACGATAGGCATAGGAAACTAGCAACAAAAAACCAACTGAAAAGCCAAAACAAGAAAAAAAAAACACCAACTAGTGTACAACTACTGTAGCAGAACCCTATACATTGCAACACCAGTATTATTACTGTAGCAGTACCCAATAGGACGTAAGGAGACTAGAAACTGTAGGGGAACTCATGAAACCAATGGCGAGCAACAACAGTACCCAAACAATATCCAATATCCAACCAGTAACCAATACAGTACCAACCAATAACCAATACCCATTGTCAACCAGTATACGAGCAGCGAACACAACCAGTATACGAGCAGCGAACACAACCAGTACCCAATATCCAGCATAACACAACCAGTATCTAATCACGAGAGCAGCGATAAAAAATATCCAAACACAAGCACAATCCAAACAAAACAAACAAACCGTTTATGGAGAAGCAAAACGATCACAGCAGCGATGAATGAAAGGGTCTCAAAACGAAACCCAAAAAAGATACAAACGAAACCCTAAAAAGAGATAACTGTACAGAGGCAATGAACCAGCAGCCTTAGGAAACCCCAATCGAATACTAACCTTTAACAAGATCCATGATGAATGAATCAAGATAGGAAGGACCGATCCATGATGTCAAGGGAACTCCTGAAGAAACAGTTAAATCGCCATATTATTATTATTATTATTATTATTATATTATTATTATTGTGGATTTAACATTACTTATATTTAAATTTATCATTGTCGATGTGTAAACAGAAAACCATAATCACAATGACCAAATTGTCTTGTAGAGCTTTTTCTTTTTTACGCTTTAAGTGTGTGGAATTGATATTTGTGTTGTAGTATCATGTCATTTGACCTAGTAGTATGAGAGTTCTTCACAAACTGATAGGTTGTAGGTTCAAGTCTCGTTAGAGACATATGTGAATGGTGAGTTTGATGTAACATTAGTCTTTTTTGTGTAATGGTGGTTCGTACTGGAAACACATTTGACGTGTAACATTAGGCTTTTATTTTGTAACATTGTAGTTTGTAACTAAAACATTTATCCGAAGTCCACAGCTTCTGTTTCTTTTTATTTATGCCTTAAAAAGTACATTATAAATGGGCTTATTTAAATTAAAAAAAAAAAAAAAATTCCATTTTTTAGAAGTCTTTAGTCTTCTATTTGCCAATTCAGCCTTGACAAGTCTATTTTTGCACTAAATGTAGACTAAGAAATCATCATCATACATGTTTTTTCTTGCTAAGGCTATTGAACTTTATGTGCAATTGGTCAAAACTATGACAATACGTAACAAAAACGATTTAGTTTGCCAAAAAAAATTCTATAATACCAGAAGAAATAAGAAATCATATCATCACAAATGACTTTTCAAATTCATTTGTTGGTACTAGCAGGGTACCCGTGCGTTGTAGCGGCGGGTACCTTGAAATTAAATTTTCCGGTGAATCATGTATTTTAGTTTATTATGTTCTTTTTTACAATAAATTTACGGATATTAAGAATTTCGTTTAGGTCGTGCCCGTTAGAGCTCGAGCCTGTTTGGCCCACACCCGTTCGGGCTCAAGCCCATTTGACCCGTTGCCCGTTCGGGCCTGAATATTTGTATAATGTGTTTTATTATTTGTATTACTGACATTTAATGTAAGAATTGTGTTTAATTTGGTTATACAATATGCTTGATAATTTGTATTTGTTATGTAAGGGTTGTTTTTAATAATTGTATTTATTGACCAATTAATTAATTAACTACATTAAATATCATTAATGTGGTGTTTTTTTTTAATAAAGTTATTATAAGCCTAGTCCATATCTACCAAAGCCCAAAGTTGCTTAAACCAAGCCCAATATCCTTAATCCTACCCGGGCCCAAAAGCCTAACCCGGTCAAACCCCAGTTACATCAGTCAAACTATTAAAATAATATTTCATTTATGATAAATGGGAATCGCACCAGACTTTACTTCTCAAGGGATCTTGAGAAGCTTACAACCCCCACCAGGCAGTGTACCTGATCGTTGTAGTATAGTATAGTGACAAGTACCGGGGGATTGATCGTTCAGCTAGGAATAGTGTCCCTAGGATTAGAAAACCTAAATACTAGTTCTAAAGATGAGGGATGATTATTTTTGTATTTTTATATTTTATGAAAAGCAAGTAAAAATCTCGGGGTTTGAATAATTTGGGCGGAATTAGTTGCTAGTCAACTAACCCAATACTAAGATGCAATCAAAATAAAATACAAGAAATGAAAATAAACTAAATTATACTAAGGTTGTGAGCAATAAATGGAGAAGTTGTGTTTACTTAGATTTCACTACTCCCTAGATATCTTTTACACGTTAATTACTTGTTATAGTTGCGTGGATGACGGATTGTATTCCTTAATACCATTCATGGGGTGGCGCACTTAATTCCCCAATCCTATGAGTGCCTACTTCACTCCTATGTCGAGCCGGCTAAGAAGCTCCTAACATGGGATCATTAGAATTTACTCATGCATTAAATACAACCAATAAAACCTAGTGCACGTCAGTTCATGTTTCCTAAGACGTTCAAGCATGTTACTATTTGGAGATCTGCCAGTTTTCTTAAGCCTAACATCGAAATCATTCATCCAATACAACCATAAACAAGTAATCAACACATAATTAACATATAGGTTTCATTAGATCCAAGCAAACACAAGATAGATCTAGCCTAGCATGATAGAATTAAGACAAGAACAAGATATAGACAACCAACACATAGACATATTGATTGAATTAAAAGAACACTTATCTCAATTACACATGAAAGGTATCAAGGGCTAAGAACCCTTGAAAAACCTGTAAAATTTGTACCAAGTTCGTACTTAGGGTTTCTCCAAAACTTTTCTTTTTTTTAATGTGAAAATTAGAAAACTATAAATAGGAAATAGGGTCTGACGGCGTCAAGAACAAATTTGTGACGCCGTCATCTCGCCGCCAAAATACTCCTCGGACTGCCTTGATCCAGATCTGACGCCGTCAAGTGTTATGTGTTTCCAGGCCGTCATGCATTTTCCTCTTGACGCCCTACCTTGTGACGCCGTCAATTCTGTACTGGGCCGTCATGGAAATTACTCTTGACGCCGTCACCTACTGTTCCCAGCAAGGAAAATTAAGACTTTGCGTTTTCTTCATTTTTATGCTCCAAAAACGTCCGAATTGCTTCCTTTTCCAGATTTCTCTCCCAAAGTACCTAAAATCACAAAAGGAACGATTTAGGGTAATATTTGATCAAATAAATTCGAATTCGGGCTTAAATGACCCCCTAAAAACGGTTTATTTTTCGCCTCATCATATACCCTTACACTTGAGATTTGCTTGTCCTCAAGCAAATGCGCTTTTATTCTAATCAAAATACAAGTTAGGGGTCATTTAACACTAATATAAAAGTAATTACAACAAATAATCGTTCCACTAAAGACCAATAGACAAGCACGGAGGTCATACACTAGCACCTCACAAATAATGTTTAGATACTCACATCTCTCGGGTGTAATAAAGTATAAATTACAATATGGAAACGGAAGATATCTCTCACTACCTGTCATAGCAAAATAGATTACAATAGGCTTGGGAAAGGATCAAACCTCCACCACATGGCGTAAGCACCTAGGATAAACTATCAAAGAGGTCTTTTAAAGGGTTGTAACGTTAGGTGTAAGGATATGAAATACACGGTTTTGTTGGATAAAGGAAGTTTTTACTGGTGGCGAGTTAACAATCTTGGTTAATTACATGTACAATGTGGCGTTGCTAAGCCAAGACTAGACTCGACTTAAGCTAATAAATGAAAAATAACAAAAACATAAAATGAACATAGAATAAAAAGGGATGGTAGTCCGTATGTTTTTTCTCTTTTCTTTTTCTATATTTTTTTTCTTTTTCTTTTTCTTGATTTTTTTTTTTTTTTTTTTGCATACACTCTTACCCTACCATCCAAAATAATACATCATAGGGAATGAAAATTTTTCTTACACTTGAATTTTTACATACTTTACAATAAACTAATCTAATGACTCGAATTAAGAAAATCAAAACACTTAGAGTACTTTTAAAATTAACGTACATATGGGGGTAATAAATGGTGTTCTTCCCCATTACTCCATAAAATAAGTACTTTACCCATGAGTCCCAATCGTCCCAAAACAATATGTACAAGGATATGACTCGACTTAGCAACCATGTAATCAATTAGATAGTTAACTTAGGGTTTAACAAATAACAATAATGCACTAAAGATGAGCGCATACACGGAAGGCTAAGGCGATTTGGTTGTACATTTAAGTGGGGTGTAACAAATTCTTCCTTTAAGTAAAATGCTTAAAGTTAGAAACGAAAAGATAGGCTCGGAGGGGTGTACTAGGGGTTTCGTATACTAAAAATGAGTACAACGCTAAGGGTGTGTGGGAAAAATTAGTTGACTTAACTAGCCAAGTAATATGACATAAATGGTCAAGTAATTATAATACGGGTTTAACACAAGGGTGATCTTAATGCCTCTTATCATGTAGTAAATCCTACCACACGAATGTAGTCTCACTAGCGGTCTCGGGATGCATCACTAACGCAAGTTCTAGAATCTAAATGCTACCGGTACACTCATAAGCACTAATAATAAATGCTTTTCCTATCAAATCTAAAGGCGAACCTCACATATTTGGGTGGAAAATTTTTCTGAATATACGGTTATGTGCTAGTCATACAATCTCCTATCCATGAGACGCTTGCTATGGCTAAAGTTTCACTCCTAAATGTTGTAAAAATTTTAAATTTGGCGCTAAAATTACACTAACAAGTATTTCTCATTGTTTTATTACACATCTGCCAATAAACAAAACAAATTCAAGCGAAAGTGCATATGTAAGGTATCATCTTTTTACCCTCCCCTTACACTTAAGATGAACATTGTCCCCAATGTTCAAGTAAAGAATGTAAAAGTGAAATAAGTAAAAATAATGAAATCAAATACTCCCCTGATTCGCTCGGTATGGATAATAAGGTGGCCAGGTTAAATCTTCCTCCAAGAAAATGAACAATCAAAGCTTCCCTTCCAGAATATAAATCATCTTCTTGTCATACGTAACCTGTAAATCCTGAGAAAATAGACAAGACAACCTCGCATAAAATCGGCGGCATCCTATATAAGTTACTAAATCCTAGAAAACAAAATAAGATATAATGCTTGTGGAATGAAGTTTGCAGATCTCCTGGAGATTATAAAACTTAATAATTCACAAAAACCATAAGACTCCGTTAGAAAAACAAAACTGGTAAAATTTCCAGATTTTTGCACGTGACGCCATCAAGAATTAATTCTTGACGCCGTCAGAAGTGACCTGCAGAAATTCTTATGTTAAGTTTCCGGAAAATTTCTGGAAAAACTTGGTCCTACTTCCTGGAAAATCCTGCAAAACTTCATTATGACTCAATACAAGCATTTGACTCTAACAAATACGAATATACATGTTCACTTAATATTGTGGAGAATCATGATCGCTTTGTTTCTTAAAAACATATTTGGGGTGTAACTTGTATATTGAAGATCAAAGGATCATGGTGCTATGAATAAAGAGTGTGGCGTTTTTGTGGTGAAGAAAGGAAGAAGAATGAGCTTGTATTTATACTATGAATGAGGAGGTTAGGAAGGTGGCTAGGAAGGTGCTTAAACTTGGAGACAAAGTTGTAATTAAGTAAGATCTAATGGCTAAAGTCAAGATTTAACCACACATGGTGACTCCCCCCCTCCTAAGTCGGTTTGTATGGGATAAGGGTGACTAGATGAGTAGTCATGGTCTTTGGATGATAATATCCTAAGTATGTAGCTAGTTTTGACTCCGTAAATCGCTAACCGTAAGTTTTTAAGTCACGAAACGTAAAACCGGGTATCCTAAAAATATGAAACTTATAAATATGGTTAAACATGTCAATATAGTCCATAATAAAATATAAAATGAGTGGTAGGTTCTATCGGGTGCGAAAACCCTGCTAAAAACTGGAAACACGGGTCTAAAACGCGCAATTCGCGTAAAACGCTGAACTGAAAAACGTAAAATTCCGAAACTTTTGGAATTGTCCTAAAATGAAAGAAAATCATATTTCTATTGTTTATAATGTTTTATGGATATATCGGGATGCTGGAAGGACGTTTAAACCTAAAAGTAAATCTCGGACATGGCTTTGTGATTTTTGCAGAAATGATCCGACGAGCGTCAAACTCTCGGATTATCGTTAAAATAGTTTAACTTACGAGAATATGAAATAAAAATTTCTGAGATGAATAGTGAAAAGTGAATAGTAAAAAGTGAATAGTGAAATTTTCGGAAATAAAAGTTAACCTGAAATTGCGAATTGTTACAGTCTGTACCCCTTAAGGAGAACTTCGCCCCGAAGTTCTGTTGATGTTAACTACTTACGGTGTGTCTAAGAGAATTCGGGATCTCTAATATAGTTGTGTTCACTCTGATTCGTCTAAGGTTCTGGTTAAGGAGTTGTATCGGCTACAATTAAGCCCACTTATTTATAACACATTACTTACATAAAGAAGCGTCCAAATTTATGTAAGTAAGGTCTCATAAACTTATGGTTCGGTGATTTATAATTTCTTTATTTAACTGAAGAGGCGTCCCAATCCATTTAAATAAGGAGATTCTAAATCATCCTACTTAAGAATTTTCGACACAAAATCCGCCTTCTGAGGCAGATGGTAAGATAATCCAGTCATCAAATCCCTAAAGCTAAGTAATAATATTATTTAACTCAAATCTTGTGTCTCATCAAACAAGAACTGTCACAAGATCAAGTTAACTAATTAGTTATTACTGAGCTCCATGTTTTTAATGACTCGACGAATCTCTGGGGCTCCTTATAATACTAAAGTCACATCATCTAACAGCGTGGAACTAAGCAAACGTCTAACCAAAAAGCACATGTGTATGTATTGTGTGTAAGGCAAATAAAGAGGAAGGTCCCAACGTATATAGCAGTTATAGTCTAGGCACTAAATGCAACCTAGTTCTCTATAACCAAGGCTCTGATACCAATCTGTAACACCCCCAAAATACCGCAGCGGAAGACTGTGTCACTGAGGGTGCTACTTCATAATACAAAGTACAAGTTATAGAAAACGAACTCTAAATGAGACGTTTTGAAAAGTTACCATTCGATTAATGAATTCAAAGTTACAAACATGAGATTCCAAAGTATGATACATAAATGTATACAAAATGTTTTGAATGGTAAATGATAAAAGCGTAAGTCTTCAGAATATGCAGCTTGACTCTAAGTTCCTCGCACTAGCTATCGCCTTACTAACCTGAGATAAACATGCTAAAGTGTCAACACAATGGTTGGTGAGTTCATAGAGTTTGTCTTAAAACAGTTGAAAAGCCTTAAAAGAATGTTCACACAGCAAAGGCATCGTGAATCCACTCAGTTACAAGTCCCGCCATAAGAGACTTGTAACCTGTGTGTTCACAACCCACTGCTACAATATAGTATGATTAAGACATGTATAAGTTCATCAAAACAATTAAGCAATTAGTCGTGAGTCTACTCTTCATCTCTGAAGACCTCACTTTGGGAGCCAATTCCCAAGGACAACTGGGAGCCACTTCCCAAAAAAAACTGGGAGCCACTTCCCAAAGATATAAGTTTACTGGGAGCCACTTCCCAAAGATAAAAGACAGTCATGTATGTATGAAATCAAGTATAATGCCATCAAGTATAAGACAATCAAGTGTAAAACAATCAAGTATAAATGTTTTGAGTATTTGTACAAGTAAGCAAGTAGTTGAGCATGTATCCCCCCCAAGAGTTAAAACAAGTACGAAAAGAGTAGGGGCTATGACTCACCTTAAGCTTATGTAATGAGAAATGAAAGTGGTAGTCTCAATCGCGAAAGTCTCTAAGAGCAGCCTATAATAGAACGTTGCCACTTAGGTTTGGAGTAACGTCTAAGAATACGAAGAATTGCCTATATATGTCTTGCATAATGTTCATGATGTAGTACTTAGTATATAGTGTAAGTCTTTGAATATAAGTGGTCTATGAAACATGTATAGGTTGTAAATCTCTTACTACCGTTCGGGCCGACATAATTCAGAAGTCATGGAGTAAACGTTCGAGGAGCCAGGACACTTTAACTCGTAAATCCACAACTCGTCTCGACGGCTTACTCAATGAACTCCTCACATGAGGCTCCCTACTATTGTAGTATTTGATAACATATATATAAGTTTTGATCTTTAAAAGTTATATGGTCTTTAGCCGTGACTTTGGTCATGTTACCATGGTCTTGAGACTCAACCTTGGCTTTAGCCATGGTTGTGGTCTTGGCTTTAGGTCATTAGACCTCTTGGTCTCATCTAATTATAACAATTATATAGTTACTTTGGTCTAAAAATGGGCTGTTAAGAATTTGAAGAAAATTATCTCTCAGAAAGCATTTTCAGGTCTCAAGCTTCTTTGTTACTAAACGAAAACGTCGTTCCGGAAAACTTTCGTGTTTTAACTTTTTGATGAATCGGAACAGAAGTGGGACTTTCAAAATCATAATTTGATAAGAATGCTATTTAGGCAGTTTTGTCGTTTTGGTTTCGCTAACTTCAAATGGTCATAACTTTTGACTCGTGTACTCGTTTTGGGTGATTCAAATTGCTATGTTTTCCTTGTTAAGTCCTCTTTAACAGTAAGTAAGTGTCAAATATCAAAGTTATACTATTGTGGTCGTGGTTTTCCATAAAAATCACTTGTTTGCTTGTTTGCTTGTCATAAGTTAACATATGTATACCAATACTCATTTTATCCATTTTTAAACATCATGAACACAATATAAAGACCATATATAGCATGAAAGAAACATAATAAGCATGAAATGATATTGAGCAAGAAAGTGTATAAGGGTTTCTTACAACTTTTGGCTTTCACTTAAGAAAGGAAGTCAAGTATGAACTAGGACACTAAACCTATGCTTGCAAACCCTTCACCATAACTCTTGTAACCCTTGCTAGCCTTGATCTAACCCTTGTAAAAACCATTTAACTTCAGCCCTAGTAACCTTGTGTAGCTCCTAATTCAACCATGGAATCACCAAACAAACTTAAGAACTAGGTAGAGAATACTAAGACCTTGAACTTTGTAATGTAACTTGTATATTGAAGATCAAAGGATCATGATGCTATGAATAAAGAGTGTGGCGTTTTTGTGGTGAAGAAAGGAAGAAGAATGAGCTTGTATTTATACTATGAATGAGGAGGTTAGGAAGGTGGCTAGGAAGGTGCTTAAACTTGGAGACAAAGTTGTAATTAAGTAAGATCTAATGGCTAAAGTCAAGATTTAACCACACATGGTGACTCCCCCCCCCCTCCTAAGTCGGTTTGTATGGGATAAGGGTGACTAGATGAGTAGTCATGGTCTTTGGATGATAATATCCTAAGTATGTAGCTAGTTTTGACTCCGTAAATCGCTAACCGTAAGTTTTTAAGTCACGAAACGTAAAACCGGGTATCCTAAAAATATGAAACTTATAAATATGGTTAAACATGTCAATATAGTCCATAATAAAATATAAAATGAGTGGTAGGTTCTATCGGGTGCGAAAACCCTGCTAAAAACTGGAAACACGGGTCTAAAACGCGCAATTCGCGTAAAACGCTGAACTGAAAAACGTAAAATTCCGAAACTTTTGGAATTGTCCTAAAATGAAAGAAAATCATATTTCTATTGTTTATAATGTTTTATGGATATATCGGGATGCTGGAAGGACGTTTAAACCTAAAAGTAAATCTCGGACACGGCTTTGTGATTTTTGCAGAAATGATCCGACGAGCGTCAAACTCTCGGATTATCGTTAAAATAGTTTAACTTACGAGAATATGAAATAAAAATTTCTGAGATGAATAGTGAAAAGTGAATAGTAAAGTGAATAGTAAAAAGTGAATAGTGAAATTTTCGGAAATAAAAGTTAACCTGAAATTGCGAATTGTTACACAAGTAGACCTAATAAAAAGAGATTCTAACCTAGACAATAACTATTCCCCAGGCAGCGGCGCCAAAAACTTGATACGTGGGAATCGCACCAGGCTTTACCTCTCAAGGGATCTTGAGAAGCTTACAACCCCCACCAGGCAGTGTACCTGATCGTTGTAGTATAGTATAGTGACAAGTACCGGGGGATTGATCGTTCAGCTAGGAATAGTGTCGCTAGGATTAGAAAACCTAAATACTAGTTCTAAAGATGAGGGATGATTATTTTTGTATTTTTATATTTTATGAAAAGCAAGTAAAAATCTCGGGGTTTGAATGATTTGGGCGGAATTAGTTGCTAGTCAACTAACCCAATACTAAGATGCAATCAAAATAAAATACAAGAAATGAAAATAAACTAAATTATACTAAGGTTGTGAGCAATAAATGGAGAAGTTGTGTTTACTTAGATTTCACTACTCCCTAGATGTCTTTTACACGTTAATTACTTGTTATAGTTGCGTGGATGACGGATTGTATTCCTTAATACCATTCATGGGGTGGCGCACTTAATTCTCCAATCCTATGAGTGCCTACTTCACTCCTATGTCGAGCCGGCTAAGAAGCTCCTAACATGGGATCATTAGAATTTACTCATGCATTAAATACAACCAATAAAACCTAGTGCACGTCAGTTCATGTTTCCTAAGACGTTCAAGCATGTTACTATTTGGAGATCTGCCAGTTTTCTTAAGCCTAACATCGAAATCATTCATCCAATACAACCATAAACAAGTAATCAACACATAATTAACATATAGGTTTCATTAGATCCAAGCAAACACAAGATAGATCTAGCCTAGCATGATGGAATTAAGACAAGAACAAGATATAGACAACCAACACATAGACATATTGATTGAATTAAAAGAACACTTATCTCAATTACACATGAAAGGTATCAAGGGCTAAGAACCCTTGAAAAACCTGTAAAATTCGTACCAAGTTCGTACTTAGGGTTTCTCCAAAACTTTTCTTTTTTTTAATGTGAAAATTAGAAAACTATATATAGGAAATAGGGTCTGAAGGCGTCAAGAACAAATTTGTGACGCCGTCATCTCGCCGCCAAAATACTCCTCGGTCTGCCTTGATCCAGATCTGACGCCGTCAAGTGTTGTGTGTTTCCAGGCCATCATGCATTTTCCTCTTGACGCCCTACCTTGTGACGCCGTCAATTCTGTACTGGGCCGTCATGAAAATTACTCTTGACGCTGTCACCTACTATTCCAGGCAAGGAAAATTAACACTTTGGCGTTTTCTTCACTTTTATGCTCCAAAAACGTCCGAATTGCTTCCTTTTCCAGATTTCTCTCCCAAAGTACCTAAAATCACAAAAGAAACGATTTAGGGTAATATTTGATCAAATAAATTCGAATTCGGGCTTAAATGACCCCCTAAAAAGGGTTCATTTTTCGCCTCATCAATTTAACCCGCGCCCCTTTTTACCATCCACCCAGAAAATCCCAAATCATATGAACCCTAATCAAACCCAATTTAAAAATTAACCTATGTTACTTCGATTAACCAATGATTGGCTTTTCTAGAAGGTGTCTCACGTGCTCAGGAGTGTGTAAGAGTAATAATTACTTCATGATTGGCTCACGTAGACACATGGCAGCTCACGATTGGACAAGCCACCTCATACTAGCCTTGGATTCTGTATCTAGAAGTTTCTGACACCCTGGTGACAAGACAGAGAATGTGCATACAGGAGGATCGCCAACATGTCATTTTGAGAGCCTCTGATTGGCTGTGCCACCTCACTCAATCTGATCCTATGGCTACTAATGATTGAAGAAAGCACAAATTGATCTAAGGGACGTTATTTAAGCTTCCAAAGGCTTCTGACAACCTCACCCCCTCTCATTCATTTATCTATAAATAGAGTTAGTTTTCTCTCATTTTAAAAAGAGATTGTAGGTACTGTTATGCTGTAAGATTACTGTTAGAATAGTTATAGTTTTTAAAATTACTTGTATTCTCATCTTTCAAATTGTATTTTCAGTTTTAATCAATAAGAATTTTAGTTAACTTTCTTTTAAATTCTGTTTTATTACTTTTCTTATATCTTATTTAGCTTCTCAAATATCTTTCTAGCTTTTCTGTTAGTTCATTCAGCTATTCTTAGAAGTGAATTCTAGATTTCATTTAGTCAAAAGTTTTCCTCTGTTACATTTATTTTATATACAAACAAAATAAAAAAATAAAAAAAATAAATAAATAAAAAATTAAAAAAAAAACAAAATTATATAAAAATAGTTTGGAAATTCTTTTTCAGCTTGCATACAAGCTTATAAATAGTATAGAATCATTCATTTTAGCTTCATATCTTTAGTGAATGATTGTTGAGGCTCATTTCAGTTATGAGATACAAAGTTCAAAAACAGTCAACATAAGTCAAAGATCAGTTCCATTTATGATCCAGAGGTGTGATTGGTAGTTCAAAGGGATAAATGGAAGCCCTTGGCCTATCTAAAGATAGGAAAGCTTAGTGAGCCCCCTCTGTTCATGCTGAGGGGGAATTGCTTTGTAAGTAAAGTTCCAAATTCAAAGTACTTTTTGCAATTGTTAGAACTTGGTCTAGATCTAATGTGTTACTGTTTCATTGTTTTAATTTGATGATGTTTCAGTAGATTTAGTGTTATTTGAGCTTGTTTGATTCTCTGTGCTATTGATTGCTTGAACTGAGTTCTTATTGAGATTTAATTGTTCATTCTGTGGATCTGATCTGTGATGGTTCATTGTGGAATTTTAGAGTTTTGATAGATCATATAAGTGACTTGCTACTGTAGTTGAGCAACACTTGACATATTTGAGGCTTAGATCAGTGTGTAGTAGTATTATGTGGAAGTTGCAGGGGTGTTTGGATGTGTTGATTATGGAGATGAATTGATGATTGAATACTGATGTTTTTGCTAGTTTAGTCTCACATAGGATAGATTAGATCAGTCATAGCAATAAAACGGTAGTTTAGATCATTAATAGTCAAAGTAGTTTTTAAATCTCAACAACTGTTATAAATCATAGAAATTAGTTAGTATAATTGTAGATTTAGTTAAATAAAAATTAGATAAGGTTAGTTAAATACAGACTAATTAGAGCTTATTACATCTAAATTGTTAGAATTAATTGGTTAGAAATTGGCTTTAGTCAAAGTAGTGTAAGATAAATAAAAGTCATCTGTTTCAGGAATTTGTCTTCAATTGGCTGCTGATGTTGGATTCATTTAGTGTAGCAATTGATAGTTTAGCATAGGGCTTTTGTACATTTTATAATCTCAGTACTGGTAGCTCACTTTTGCCTCTCTTAGTTTGTATTTTGGAGCTTATTTGGATAGCTTATTCCAGTCTGCAAGATAGGAGTATAGAACTAATAAGCTGAGGTTAGCATAGGCCTGCAATTGAGCTTGTGGATTTATTACTTGAACCCCTTTGCATAAACTGAGTTGTTTTAGGTTTTCAGTAGTATATCATATTGTTCCTTTTCATTTAGCTTATTTCTGTGACCAATTGCTTATTGTTTTGAGCTTATTGATACTGCTTATTGATCTCTATTTGAATTCCTGTGCTTATCTTGTTCTGATTTTAGTCTCATAGTGCTTATTTGTTCATTTTACATCTGTATTTTAAGTTTTACTTGGTTTTGTTGCAAGTGCTTATTAATAAGCACTTGCAATAAGCTGAATTAAGCTCAATAAGCACTTCTACAGCTTATTTTCATTTCAAAATTTTTTTCTCAAGTTCTTTTTATTATTTTAGATTTTCTGTAAATTTTTCATATTTTTCTGATTAGTTTTACTATTTTTCTCCTTTTATTTTAGTTTAAAATCAATTTTTAAATACTTTTTAATAAACAAAAATCAAATAAAAATTAGAAAAAGCCTTAAAATTTCCAAAAATATTTAAGATAAATCTTTTCTGTTATTTTAGATTTTTCAGAAATTTATTTTGTATTTTTCACTTTTATTTTCACATTTTCTTTTATTTTTAATTCATTTAAAAATACAAAAATAGATATTAATTCATAGAAAATAAATAAAAAGCAAAAAAAAAATATATTTTTCTTTTTCTCAAAATTATTTTAAGTAGTTTAAGATTTTTAGAAAATTATTTCATATTTTTAGGATAATTTTTCATCAAGAGTTAAGTTTTAATTCGTACGTTGCGTTTTAAAAATTAGCGTTTGAATTTCCGTTTTTAGTTCTAAATCATTTGTGCATACATAGCATATACCTTCTGCATAATTTATGATTTCTTATCATAATTTGAGTTTCTTAATCACAATTTTCACTCTCGCACTTTTTACGACACGATTTCACGAATTGAATTTCAAAGATTCCATTCATTCCTTTATTGGATACGACTCGGGTAATCCGTATTTCTAGCGGATTTCCTTGGATTTATGGATATATTATATATAATTGATTTTCACACGAATCATGGATATCCATAACAACTCGACTCATCCGTTTAACATGTTATGCATATCCATAACAACTCGACTCATCCGGTTAACATGTTATGCATATCCATAACAACTCGACTCATCCGTTAAACATGTTATGGATATTGACAACAACTCGACTCATCAGTTAAACATGTTATGCATATCCATAACAACTTGACTCATCCGTTTAACATGTTATGGATTTCCATAACAACGACTCATCACTTAAACATGTTATGCATATCCATAACAACTTGACTCATCCGTTTAACTTGTTATGGATATCCATAATAACTCGACTCATCCGTTTAACATGTTATGCATATCCATAACAACTCGACTCATGCGGTAAACATGTTATGCATATCCATAACAACTTGACTCATCCGTTAAACATGTTATGGATATCCACAACAACTCGACTCATCCGTTAAACATGTTATGCATATCCATAGCAACTCGACTCATCCGTTTAACATGTTATGCATATATATAACAACTCGACTCATCCATTTAACATGTTATTCGATTTAATTTTTAATTAAATAAAATAATTTTAAATATTTTTTATTAAATAAAAGTATTTAAATTAAATAACTTTTTAAAATTAATTTATATATTTAAAGTAATTTAATTTTTTTAAAATTAATTTTTATATAGATTACTAGATTATAATTGTTATTTTCAATATTATTAAAAAAAATTGGTAAAATAAAATTGATTTATAAGTCTCTGAAAATCAAAAAAAATATATATTTTTACAGAATGAGATGACATTGTCGTGCCAAACTGTTTGGCGGGTAACAAAATCACAGGCGGGAAGTATTTATTTCATAGAATTTTTTTTAAAAAGACTTTGAATACCAAAAATTGAATTTTAACAATTTGGGACTACATTTGTCGTCCCAAAATGAGTGGGCCAAAACCATTTCGTTGACTGCTATATTTGTTGGAAAAGTGGACCCTTCGTCAATTTGAGACTACATTTGTCATCCCATTTTTTTTTTCCGTCCCAAACCCTTTGTTTTGGTGTAGTGCCATCTCTTATGGGGGTTCTCCTTTTCTGGGTAACTGTGGATGAATTTTGATCATCTTAAGCCTAGGTTCTACCCACGTGGAAGGCTGGAAGAAGAAACTGCAACAAAATTCGGCTCCCTAGCTGATGGTCAGATGGTGGAAAAGTTTCCCCATTGTTGAAGTTTTCTCGGTCAAAATGTATGTTCTAAATGCATGCATGATCATCCATGTCACACACGAGATCATAACAATATAATTCTTTTAGCTAGAAAAGGATAGTAATACCTCTCTCATTTTCCCCACATATCTTTCGCGATAACACAACGTTCATCAGACAGACAATCTGAAACTTGGTGAAATGGCCACATTTACATTTTGCGTATGGCAGGAAGCTATAGCGAAAGTAACACGAGGGTTCTCTATAGTTGTCTTGCACATTATAATTTCCATTAGAAACTGAATGAACAAACTTTATGCTATCACTATAATGTTAAGCAGTTTATCACTTTAGCACCATTTCATGGATCATGTTATTGTAACAGTCTATCTTATAATTGGAATTCTTGAAGTGTGAAATTAATCTTAGTTGTGATGTAGAAGCACACCAAAGACTCTATCTTCACCATTCTTAGTGAAAGAGGAAGATGTAAGAAAAAGCAACTAACAATGTCGATAAATTTTAGAAATGTATAGGTTAGTTAAATGAAAATAAAAGGCTCAGTGCCATGGTCTCGTGTAAAGTGGGATATTTTGTCTGTGCGTGAGTTAAAAAAGTCGTTCCCTTCAATAACCACGGTCTAAACTTACACCTTTCTCGACCAATTGTGTCATCAAATTAATAAGTTTCTTATTAAATGAGGCTTCAATACTTTTCCCTTTCTTCTTGAGTAGCTTATCCGCTTCCTTTACTTAATATGTCTTTGAAGCACTATAGTAGCCTTAAGATGAATGAAGACGTAGCCGAAGAGGAACTTGAAACCCCTTTAAGCTTTCGAGCTACTCCACGGACGTGCCTACTCCGTGTCCCTAAAACTTTTTTTCAGTATTTCCTACAATAAGCAACAAATATTTCATAACTATGCAACTTTAGCAACTCTTGTACAATGTCATATTTATATTGTTTTAATGTGTTTATTGTAACTTACTGCTGTAGTTTATGTTTATAGTAATCTTAAACTGCTAAGTGTCATAATGCTAAAAAAAACAATACTAATGAAGTTTAAAGTAAAACGCACAGCAAGAAAGGTTTAGATATTTTTGCGTTAAATGTAGACTAAGAAATCATCGATCAAACATGTTTTTTCTTGCTAAGGTTATTGAACCTTATGGGCAGTTGGTCAAACTATGATAATACGTAACAAAAACGATTTAGTTTTGCTAAAAAAGATTCTATAATACCAGAAGAAATTAGAAATCATATCATCAAAAATGACTTTTCAAATTCATTTTTTTCGTATATATAAAAAATGACTACACCAAACAGGTAAATAACATGACTTTCTTACAAAAGGTATAAGTTTCAAAACTCACTATGTATACATATACGAGTGGAGGGTGAAAAGATTGAAAATGGTCACGGGATATCTCATTTAAGGTGTGTAAACATCTGATTCAAAGACTTGATACATATGAACCTCATATGTTTAGCCGGTTATATATGATAAGAAAATTAATCACACTTTAGCTTTTATGCTCCCAACACTAGTAACACGTACAATTTCGTTATAATAACCAAATTAAGTAAACAGAAGAAAGATCTTTGTAATAAACCAAACCAAGTAAAGAAAATAATGAATTGAAATATGTTGTTACAAAAAAATATACGGAGTACGTTTTTAGATTGTTCAAAAAGATATGTAGCAATATTTTTCAAGACAGAAAAGATTAATATAATGGGCAATCTAGAAGTACATATATGGATCGGACCAACAAATAAGTATCAACCTAACTTCCTTGACTTGGTATATGATTAGTATTTTGTGGACTATATACAATAATTTTCTTGCATGTGCAATATCTTATAGATAATCAACCTAGCTGCATGTTACAGTAGTTTTTTCAGCTATAAAAGGAAAGCCGTTATATGCTTTCTTCACCAAACTAATTAAACAACCTCAAAAATCATATCTAGGGTTTCCAAAAATATACATAACAAAAATGGGTTCAATGACCGGAGCTTTTATCTTGATCGCCATGGTTGCATGTCTCACATCGGTTGCTCATGCCATTGCTGGCCAAGCAACTTTCTACACTCCTCCATACATACGTAAGATACCAACATCTTTTAACTAAATTCTCATTTCTTTTTAGTTGACGTGTATTGAGTTTTTGATTGTCTCGTATAGCATCTGCATGCTTTGGCAATGAAGACCGTGGTAATATGATTCTAGCAGCCAACAGTGGTTTGTATGCCAACGGAGTTGCATGTGGGACTAGATACCGTGTGACATGCACAGGTGGAACCAATGCCAGCGTTCCACAACCTTGCACTGGCAGAAGCGTTGATGTTATGGTTGTTGATCTTTGTATCGGTGGATGTGGTGTAATTCAAGTTGATCTTTCCCATGAGGCATTCACTGTGATTGCCAATAGGGATGCTGGGAGAATTAACATTGAATATAACAGGTATCTATACGTAAAACCGAAACTACTTTTTTTTTTTTTTTATCCAACTGCGAATAGTTTACTAACTTTAAATTGTGTGATTTTCAGTATCTAATCGAATGATATATGTACGCAAGAAGGCAATAACAGACACTTTTAACGAGTTCTCTTCTAAATAACAGACACTTTTAAGTGGTCGTTGTATAAAATCATAGCTTTTAGTTAATCCAAAGTTTGTTTTCATTAGAGCATACGGTAAGGTGACATTAGTCACCGCCACTTCCAACGTGACACCAAACGTGGCGTCGCCACTTCTCAGTCACCACACCATCATCGCTTGCCAAAATGAAAATCGTAACTTAAGTAGCGATGAAAATTGTAACTTAAGTAGTGAGGATCCGGTACATTTTTGGATTTTAGTGCCGATGTACGGATGAATCTCAGCCCTCCATCTAGTCAACCATCTGAAAAAGGCGGAGTGGCAAAATCGTAAATATCCCGTCTTTTTTTAAAATCGTTAATATCACAGTAGTTTTTTTCTTGAAAAAATTCAAAAAAATCTGAAAAAATTAAAAAAAAAAAAAAAAAAAAAAAAAAAAAAAAAGAAAAAAAAAAAGTGGATAACAAATAATTAAGAATCGCTGAAAAAATTTTCAAAAAAAATTCGTTTTTATCGTTAAAAGTATTATGATATTAGCGTTTAATTTTGATTTTTTTACAAAAGTCAGGATTAGATCTTGACAAAGTCTATCTGATCTTGACTTTTGTAAAAAAGTCAAAATCAGATTTTGATATCACATAAATCTTTTTTTTTAATAAAAATTTTAATATCAGAATACCTTTTTTGTTATCATAGAATATTTTTTTAATATCACGGTTCATTTTACATGTAAAAAAATTAGTATCACGGTTGGTTTTATAATATCACCGTTTTATAAATATCACCGTATCATAATATTGTTAATATAACCGTAATTATCATGCTTTCTTAAAATCAAAGTTAAAATTTTTAAATATCAACGTAAATTTTCTTAAATATCGTCATAAAATAACAGTGATATTAAGTTTTTTTACTAATATCAAAGTAACTTTTTAAGTAAATATCGTTAGTATCATAGTAGGACTCATAAATATCCTTAATATCACGGTACTACTTATCATCACAAAACAAAAAAGTGCTCAGAAAAATCTGGAAAAAAAAAAAAAAAAAAAAAAAAAAAAAAAAAAAAAAAGACAACAATAGTAATGAGTGCTTAAAAGGAAAAAAAATAAAAAAAAATCATTTGCATAGTTAATTTGTATCGTGAAGATAGCGCTAGATCTTGACTTTTTTTTTACAAAAGTCAAGATCAGATCTGGAAATGGGTGATCCAGATTCATCCGTACATCCGCACGAAAAATAAAAATCCGCACATGAAGTCAACATAAAAACGGTTGCACCTCGAGAGACCGCTGGAGAAGATATAATCCGGCCGATCAATTCGGGAAGCATGTAGGTTTTGGAGTGGCAAATTTCTTTGTGGGAGAAATGAGAATGGAGGCAGGTTTTTTATTTTGGATGAGAGATAATTGGTGTAGAGTTATTTGGTGTATGTGACAATAACAAATTGTTTCAGTACCCTTCTAATACTTCCAGTAATTTAATTTTAAGTTTAATTGCTAATAAACTCAAAGTGCCACTTGTCAATTTTTAATAGGTACCTATTGTTTTTAATTTTAGGCTAGTCGGCAAGGGGACTTGTTTTTCACTATACACATAAGCGCCACGTCAGCTTTCTCTCTCCTCTCACTCCCCTTCACCACTCTTCACCAATTAGTGAGCAAGGGATATGTTTTTTCACCTTAACTCTTATTTTTTTAATACTTACACAATTAAAAACATAAATATAAAAATATATATACGTAAACTTCAAATTTAAAAATATGCAACGTACGAAATTAAAACGTTATATAAACTTCATAAACTACAATTATTAAAGACACAATATATAAAGTTCGAAATTTTAACTAAAAGTTAAAACCCCACTTCGCTTTCATCCCAGCTCTAACCTCGTCAACGGCTTTGCGTGCCTCCCCAGTCAAATGTTCATATGGCTGCAAATAGAACATTAAGTCTTGTTGCTTTGATTTATATTCATTCACTTCCACTTCCTTCCTTTTTACCTCTATCCATTCAGCCCGTTCTTTCCTCTTCAATTCATTGTCACGTTTGGTTTGCTGTGCCAGCTCCGATATCATCATTTTAGCCAACGCCTCGTCATTAGCCGATGATCCCGACTTACTCACACCTTTTTTCTTCAAAGCTTTCGCTTTGTCCCTGCCCTGTAGTCGTGGAACTTCTTGCACCTCATTTTCCTCGTCATCTCCACCGGCATCATTATTCAGGTTTATACTTTCTCCTCTACTATCTGGGTAGTATGAACTAGACCTAGATGGCTTATATCTCTTGGACCTTTCATTTGCTTCAGTTGATAAAAAAAAGTTTCACTTCATTGTCATTCCATTTCTCACAATTCCTTAACACCTTCCAACAATGTTTCTGTGTGAACTTTACTCCATATTCAGCTTCATAGTTTAGAGTTGCCCTATTGTAGTAATCGTCATCTTCGGCTCCACTCACAGTTTGTATACGCATGATGTTATTGTACACTCCACAAAAACGAACGACATTCGGCTGCACCGTCTTCCATTTCCCAATAACCATATCGTACCCTCGTCGATCCGAATTTGTTTTGCTCGCTATGTACGCCTGTACGTTAGTCCAAAATCCATTCGACTTCCTCGCGTTACCTTTGACAGGATCTTCGGATACTACAACCCAACCTTTACACAAAGAAATTTCTTCTTCAATGGTCCATGGAATGTTCCTTGGTGGCTCATCGGTTTGAGCCAGTTGTGGCATCTTTTGACGCCTTCTTGGCTTCACTGGAACCGGTGGTGGTGGTGACGGAGCTGTGGGAGAAACGGGAGACATTGGTTGTTGGGTATGAGGTTGTGATGATGAACCACCAAATTGGTTTTGTGATATTTCAAACGGGTACGAGTTATGGTGACCCGAGAATTGGTTAAAAGCGTTTTGTTGGTGTTGCGATGAGAATTGGTTAAGCGATGGTTGTTGTGGGTATGGATTACAGTATGGCAAGTTTGGGTAAGGTTGGTTATAATATAATAATTGTGGTCGTAAGTTGAGTTGTGGGTTTGACGGGGGAGTATTTCCTAGATTGAAGGTTCCTTCGGGTGTCAGGGGATTGCTTTGATTATTTCTTCGTTGGGTACGATTGTTGTTTCGGGGAGTTTTTTCTTGTGACATTTTTATAAAAAGGATGAAGCAAATAAGTTGATATTGAGTTGAGAGTGTTGATTTGAGATTGTATTAAAAAAAATGTGGTTTGTGGGTATTTATGTTGGTCCATGAAATTGAGTAAATCTTGATAAACATAAATAACACTTTCATTGATAATAATTAATAAAAGGTTACAAGATTACTCAATACCAACTAGACTACATGATAACATCTTTAGCTTCTTGATGAGGATAATTTCGGTATATTATCCCCATTAGAATGACAATGAACTCTCATTGATCCAAGCTAAGCTTGAGATTCAATGAGAGGGGAATCCTATCAACTAATACTAAGTATTTTGGTTATCTAGAATTCACAACTATCTCTATTACAACATAACATATATATAGCTGGAAAAGATACAAGTAACATGTGATGATGAGTTGTCATCCACTTCTTAGTGGTCCCCTTCCTCATCTTCTTTTAGAATAGAACAAACATCCTTTTGAGGTGTCATAGAAAATATTCCAACATCTTTGACAATTACTTGTACTTGGTTTGACTTCTCCTTTTGGAAGTTGCTGCATATATTTATCAGTATGTTGTAGAGATAGTTTCAGGGAGTTTGTAAGTTATTGTCATCACTCACTAACTCCATTACCTTCTTCTTTGGCTCAGGGATCATTCACTGAGTACCGCCTCACTGAATGATTGAGTCTTTCTTTTTAGACCCGTCCGAACATTCTGAAGGTAACTCACTGAGTGACTATGCACTTAGTGACTTGTTTATGTTAAAGGTTAAATGTCACTCACTGAAATAGCAATTTACTATTTTATTCAGTGAGTGATTTGGCTATTTTATGTTCAAATACTTGTGGGTAATATTTGGGTAAAATATTGACCCAACAGTATCCCCCTATTTGAATATACAAATAGCCTAGGTGATTGAGGTAAATGGTTTTGATTTTAGGCTTTGGTGGATCCTACCTGTTCATAAACAACTCCCTGATGTCCTTTTTCAGTTTCTTAAACAACTAAGCAACCATACTGATTCCTTGTAATCAGTTCCGTACCATATACCATTCCACACCCATTTTTTATATATACCCACCTTCACCAGTTTCGTACCAAGTTTGAGTCTATGGTTCAGTCTCATTTTTCTTCAGGTGGTACTGTTCAGGTTCAGGTTTACATCAGGGTTTATGGTTTATTTTGTTTCAATGACTCAGGTTTAGTCACCACGAGTTTAGGGACTCGGGTTTCAGGTTCTTGAGTAATCAGTCACCACGGGTTCAGGGGATAGGGTTCAATGGGGGACGGTTCATTGACTGAGGGTTCAGGGTCAGTGACCAGGCGTTCAGTGAGTAGGGTTCAGTGAAGAGTGACTTCGTTCAACCTTGGATGTATTATCAGACTGATATTCAATTATTCGCCACAACTCCACTGATACTTATAAGCATCTCAAGAACACATACTGAAACATATTTCATTCACTGATACTCAATGTGTCTCTCCTTGACGATTCAACACGCCATGATACTTTTACCATTACCTGATGGTTACTGCCATTTCTCCCTGATGCACAACCTTCTCGTCTTTTAGTGACTCCATTGGTTCAATCTTCATGTTCAGAGACTTGAACAATATACAGAGTCGTTTTGCTCTCAGGGTCCTGATTGCGGTTTGGTTTCGGTGACTGAGATTGACCTGGTTTAGGCTTTGGGTTTCTTATAATCACTGATCTTCATCACAACTCAGTTTGTTGAGTTTTCCCATAAGTATCAATCCTCAAAAACACACTGAAACAATATTTCAGTGAGGAGTGACAAGGTTAAGGGGTTCAGTGACCTGAATGGGGTTAAGGTTTGAGGGGTTCAAGTTATGGGGCTTCACTTTTGTGTGACAGTGACTGAGTTCAGGTACAGGGTATAGTCAAGAATACATGTGGTTTCTCCCCCTCAAAAATTGCACCATTAGTAGCAATTTTTGAAGAGCCCACATTTGATTTTTGACTTTAGGTGGTAAGGTGCACGTTTCAAGTGCTAAGGTTTTAATGAGAGGGTTAAGGTATCAAGTTGTATGCATCTCAAATTCATACACATTGCTTTATCCTCCTGACTTCTTCACTTACCATTCCCTGATGTTGCAAAAGCTCAGTCCGATTTTCACTCCCTGAAGCGCGAACTTATTGCATAGCACACCCTGAATCTTTTATTGCCATTGGTCCTTACCACTTCTTGAGCACCTATTTCTTGACACTAACCATCAGCTGACCCATAACTTCAAACTCCTCAACCTGAAGTTAACTCTCCCTGATTGTGACCAGAACCATACCCTGGTTCATCTTGTTATGACTCAGGTTATTACTTGTTTTAACACAAGTATATATTGTAACACCCCCAAAATTTGGTACAGCGGAAGACTCAACAAGCTTTCGGGGTGTTACGGGGATTGGTATCCAACCCAAGTCATAAAAGAACGAGATAAAGTCAACATAAGTAAAACACAACCAAAAAGGGGTTTTAAAGTTTACATCCCAAATTTATCCAAAGTAAAGCCCAAAAGAAATAAAAATAGGTCCACAATTATATATCAGAGTTCTAGAAAATAGATCCATAAACCAGGTGCCATAGCCAAGCCTCCAATCCAAGCATCCAAATCATCACTTAATTACCTGAGAAAACGTGCTAAAAGTCAG
This sequence comes from Artemisia argyi, assembly GCA_030686995.1. Taxonomy (NCBI): domain Eukaryota; kingdom Viridiplantae; phylum Streptophyta; class Magnoliopsida; order Asterales; family Asteraceae; genus Artemisia; species Artemisia argyi. The sequence goes on from CM060708.1 coordinate 221,727,053, forward strand.
TTTTCGCTGGTGAGATCATAGGTTTAAATTTCATAATTCAATCAAATGGACATATACGCAAAACTCTTGCTAGCTAGACAAGGCTTCAAAGCTCAATAACCATCCCTATAGGTGCACACTATAGTCCAATAACCAAATCAAATCAAATCAATCTGTATGCGTAAGGATACGACATACCCAACATGCGTAAGGATACGACATGTTCAACTTACCTAGATCTAGTCTAGGCCTCGTTGTATAGCTTACCTAGCTCTAGGCTAGGCCTCGCTCCATAGCTTACCTAGTTCTCGACTAGGCCTCGCTCCATAGCTTACCTAGTTCTCGACTAGGCCTCGCTCCATAGCTTACCTAGTTCTCGACTAGGCCTCGCTCTCAATCCTACCTAGTTCTATAAGCATAGCAAGTTTTGAAATCAAAGGCGATAATAGTCAACATAAAAAAATTTGCACGTTTCTCACCTCAAGTATTGAAAACAAAGTTCAAGAGTAAAAGTGGGGCTATGACTCACCTCAAGTCCAGAAATCAGCAAGAAGAAATCGGTAGAAGTAAGATGTATCACAACTCAAAGACAGCAACTATGGACTCGGCACTTCCTAACAATATAAACTCTTTTCAGGATCATTTACTCAAAATCAAATATTCCCAATCCCGAACGTATTCCTTTTTACTTTCCAAAAATCCATTTCTCTTATTATTCTCGTATTAGTTTGGAGTTTGGCGTTTGGTATCCATGCGGGTGGAGGGTCGACACAACTCAAACCAAGAAGTCACAACAAAAGAAATAATAATAACAACCTACGGGTCTAATATTAGTCCAATATATCCTTTAAATAAACCATCGAAGTTTACCAAATCCGTCGACTTGGTGTTCTTCCATACTTTATTTACTTAATATATTATTCTAAGCTTATACCCAAAACCTAAAACACATAGCACGTTGAGTACTATACGGTAAGTATCAAAGTCTAATAGATTCCCTAAATATATCGTCAAACTTACCAAACTCGTCAATTTGATAAACCTCACGAGATATTTAGTAATCCATTATTCATGTACACATACCACAACCTATGGGCGTCGTAGGATACAATGCCCATTAATATACTCATTCTATATAACTAAATAGATCCTATTTAATCCGTCGATCAAATAAGTTACGTAGTTATAGAAAATGGATGTATTAACGTCACACATCCGTGACAAGCATAAAAGTCATTCAATAAATAATATGGCCCACTTGGACTCAAGTGACAACGATCCGATATAACTCGTAAGTTTCTTGTTTTATTTTTCAAAAACATCTCATTTCGTGTATTTATCCAACGTTATAGATTTTATCGGCATATATAGTTGTTTACTTATAATAACCTTTCCGACATTTATTACACTATTTTTATAGTATAACATACATCGTCACGTTATTATAATATTACTCCTGATCATTTTATTTTTAATATACGCACTTATATAGTTATATATACGTTTTCACGTCTATATACTTATATAAACGTTTATATTATTAATAATATTATTTCGAGTTTTATTATTAATTTTGATTGATTAATACCGAGTTATATAAAACGGTCACATGTCCGAGTCATCACTCTCGGCTCATTGTCCAAGTCCAAGTGTTACGGCATTTTGCCAAAATCAACCGTTGACTAGAAAGTCAACGTGACTTCGACACGCACAACCAAAGTCCAAGTAATAATGATCAATTATAACCAAGAATCCATCTCCGTCAAATAAGTCCCAAATCACGTGCTACAACAATAGGGTCCGACTACGGCACCCGACTAACCTATCTCCGTCATTCTAATTTGACTGTCTCACAATCGGTCCCCAAATCATTTTCGCCAACACAACTCCACAAAAACAACCATCATACCATTCATTCTCGGCTCCCCAGCAAACGACAATAACACCAACAATACCAATGCCGAATATACCATAACAACAACAATAACAAACAATAACAAGAAACATGCCCAAGTCTCAACAACAAGTAATAACAACGACAAGAACCAGAGACCCACTTGGGTCACGGCTAAGCTCCAAGAGCGACAAAGTCCAACCCCGTGACCACGAGGTCCATGAGCATGCTCGACCGAGCATTAAACCAAACCAAACGGACTCCAAGTCCACCATATATGGGTTATTGCCAAACCCTTAGGGTCATGGCTCACCCCGGTCGAGTTACAACCAAACGTGAGACCCTTTTGGGTCTCGGCCTGATTATACGAGCCACAAAAACGCGACCCCGAGACCACGAGGGTCTCGGTTATGCTCAAACTGAAAATCAAACCCACCAAGTATCATCAAACAATCAAATCCATCCACAAATCCAAAGCCAAATTGACCCAACCCGGATACCAAACTAAATCTTTATAAAAAATCTTTCTCTTTATCTTTTTACTCGATTTTGTCAAACCCCTCGCGTAAAAACGCGTTTTATCACCTTCCAACTCACGGATCTATATCAATCTTCAAAGAAATGATGGTGGTGGTGTGGTGTACGTGCGGCGGTGAACCAACGAGAGGTGGTGGATTCACTTTTGAGGCGCGTGTGGTACAACACAAGATAGAGGAGATTACGGGGAGTGTTTTGGTGGTGGTGGTGATGGTGGTGGTGCAGCGGTGAGGCAGCAGTGGGGTCGGCGGCGTGTGGTTGCTAGGGTTTGGTGTTGAGGGTGATAATATTGAGAGAGAGAGAGATGATGAGGTGTTGGTGTTGGTGTGTTGTGTGAGCCAGGCAAGACCGCAAGGACGATTTGTAGTTACTATTTTTTTCTCTCTCTTTTTAGTTAATAATAATAATAATAATAATAATAATAATAATAATAATAATAATAATAATAATAATAATAATAATAATAATAAGAGTATTATTAGTATTAAGGGTAAAGTGGCTAGGTGTGAAATGGTCGGACCAAAACCCGAAACTTATTTAAAGTATGCTAACTCTCTCGACCCGAGCTCATTCTCGAAATTTTGAAATACCACGATACGTTCCAAAAATATAACCCGAACCAATCATTCAAAATATTTAAAATTTTGTTAGGTTATCCTAGTGCCGGAGTCAACGTAGTGCAAAACGGAAATCTCAAAATAAATCACCACATATATATTCCATATCGAATCATTAAAATAAATATCAAATTTTGTAGATACCGCGAAATTTAAAAATCACGATTCAAGTTTACAAAAAATCATTAAATTTAAAGTAATGCGGGTTTTTAAATAGCTCCCTAATTTGCCAGTTGTCACATCCTCCCAGCCTCAGAAGAAACTCGTCCCGGGTTTCTCTCGGAACATTCCATCTACGAAATGAAAAGCTTCGGATATCTCTTTCGAAACACATCCTCACCTTCCCACGTAAACTCCGGTCCACGACGGGAATTCCAATGGACCTTGATGAACGGAATACGACTGCGCTTGAGTCGCTTAATCTCTCGATCCAAAATCTCAATCGGCTCTTCCACAAAGTTCAAGTTCTCATCAACACGAATGTCCTTCATCGGTATAACCGGTGTCTCATCCGAAAGATACTTTTTCAAATTACTCACATGGAACACATCATGAACTTTACTCAATTTCTGTGGTAGTTCCAACCGATAAGCTACGGGCCCAATTCTTTCCAAAATTAGAAATGGTCCAATGTAGCGGGGTTTGAGTTTCCCACGTTTTCCAAAACGTATCACACCTTTCCAAGGCGAGACTTTCAGCATCACTTTGTCTCCAACATGGAATTCTAGGGGTTTACGTCTCTGATCGGCGTAAATTTCTGTCTATCTCTAGCTGCTTGTAACCGATCATGAATCTGAGTCACTTTCTCAGTAGTCTCCAATATAAGCTCAGGGCCTGTGAGTTGGCTATCTCCAACCTCAGCCCAACCAATCGACGAACGGCATTTACGACCATATAAAGCTTCAAATGGTGCAGCTTTAAGACTTGTGTGGTAGCTATTGTTATAGGAAAATTTCTCAAGGGGTAGATACTTCTCCCAGCCTTTACCAAAGTCTATTATACATGCACGAAGCATATCCTCCAAAGTCTGAATAGTCCTCTCACTTTGACCGTCGGTTTGGGGATGATATGCAGTACTCATATCAAGTCTCGTCCGCAAAGCGGATTGAAGAGATCGCCATAAAGCTGACGTGAAACGGCTGTCACGATCAGAAATAATCGATATCGAAACACCATGACGGGAAATAATTTCTTTCATATACAACCTCGCAAGTTTGTCAACACTATCATCTTCACTAATCGCCAGGAAATGAGCAGACTTAGTCAATCGATCCACAATTACCCAGATAGCGTCACAACCGCTAGCTGTCTATGGTAATTTGGTAATGAAGTCCATCATAATCCGCTCCCACTTCCAAACCGGGAGTTCTAGCTGCGTCAATAATCCTGACGGTCTTTGATGTTCGGCCTTAACCCTTGAACATGTCAAGCACTTGCTAACGTACAAGGCTATATCTGCCTTCATGTTTGGCCACCAATATAACTTCTTAAGATCCTGGTACATCTTGTTAGACCCAGGATGAATAGAGTACCTTGACTTATGCGACTCATGCATAATCAACTCTCGAATTCCTCCATACAATGGTACCCAACTTCGGTCTCCAAAACACAATATTCCATCAGAACGCTTAACAAATCCTTTCTTATTTTCAGCCATCCCAAATATGTTCTCAGCAGGTCGGTTTTCTGCTTTCAATGCTTCCGTTTGAGCTTCTAATATTTGAGACGGTAACGGCGATACGATAGTCATTCCTAATGACCTAACTCGTAACGATGGTATTCTCTCATTTCGACTAAGAGCATCAGCAATGACGTTTGCTTTACCAGGATGATAGCGAATTTCGCAATCATAATCGCTTAGCAGCTCAATCCAACGTCGCTGTCTCATGTTGAGCTCTTTCTGATTCAAGATGTGTTGCAGACTTTTGTGATCAGTGAATACAACACACTTGGTTCCATACAAATAATGTCTCCATATCCTTAAGGCAAAAACCACAGCACCTAACTCCAAATCATGGGTGGTGTAGTTCTTCTCGTGCTTCTTGAGCTGCTGGGAAGCATAAGCTATCACTTTCTCTCGTTGCATCAACACAGCTCTCAAACCTTTATGAGAAGCGTCACAATAAACAACAAAGTCTTCGCTACCTTCATGCAACGCCAAGATAGGAGCACTACACAACGTCTCCTTGAGTAATTGAAATGCTTCCTCTTCCTTATCTCCCCATTCGTATTTAACATTCTTTTGAGTCAATTTGGTCAATGGCTTTGCTATCTTCGAAAATCCCTCAATGAATCTTCGGTAGTAAATTGACGAACTTCCATTGGGGTCGTCGGTGTGGCCCAATCTTTAATCGCTTCAATCTTAGCGGGATCTACATGAACTCCTTGTCTATTAATCACATGACCCAAAAATTGTACCGTCGGAATCCAAAATTCACATTTAGAGAACTTGGCATACAGCTTCTCCTGCCTGAGCAATTCTAAGATAAACCTTAGATGCTCCTTATGCTCTTTATCATTCTTCGAATAGATTAGAATATCGTCGATGAACACGATCATAAACTTGTCTAAGTAAGGCTTACACACCCGATTCATGAGATCCATGAATACCGCCGGTGCGTTAGTTAACCCAAACGGCATCACTTGGAACTCGTGATGCCCGTAACGGGTTCTGAAAGCCGTTTTTGGAATATCTTCCTCGTGTACTCTAAGTTGATGATACCCCGATCTCAGATCGATCTTCGAATACACACTCGATCTTTGAAGCTGATCGAACAAGTCGTCGATCCTTGGTAACGGGTATCTATTCTTCACTGTTAACTTGTTCAGCTCTCGGTAATCAATATACATACGAAACAATCCATCTTTCTTCTTCACGAATAAAACTGGGGCTCCCCAAGGTGAAGAACTTGGTCGTATAAATCCCTTTTTTGCTAACTCCACCATTTGTTTCGACAACTCTTCCAATTCAGTTGGTGCAACTCGATAAGGCGCTCGTGCCACGGGTGCAGCACCATGTATCAACTCAATCTGAAACTCTACTTGTCTAGTAGGCGGGATTCTCGGCAAATCATCAGGAAATACATCCGGGAAATCACAAACTATAGGCACATCTCTAATGCATTTCTCCTTCTTCTCCTTCTCTCCTTTCTCAGTGATTTGAGCTAAGAAAAGACAACATCCTTTTTCCATTAGCTTCGGTAGCTTAGTGCAAGAAATGACAGCTAATCTGGATGGGCTCCTCGAACCTTTTCGATCTCCTTGTATATTTAGAATCTCCTTGCCGTAAGGCACACTCACGATTTTCTCATCGCAAAGTATGTGAGCACGGTACTTCGACAACCAATCCATACCAATGATGACATCGAAACTTCCTAAAGTGACGGGTAGAAGATCTATGTTGAAAGGATGATTCAAGAAATTCAACGTGCAACCGCGAATGATAGTCTTAATCCTTTCTATGTTTCCGTTAGCTAACTCTACATCATATCCAATTCCTAAGGCCATCGGGGGTTTTTCTAGTAAGGGTGCAAATGTAGTGGACACAAAACTTCTATCGGCACCAGTATCAAATAGTATGGAAGCATAACGATTATTGAGAAGGAACGTACCAGTAACGACGTTCGGATCTTCTCCTCTCTCATTTCCAAGAGCATACACTCTCCCATGAGCAGCTCCTGCTTCCACACGTTGGTCCTCCTTGTCTTGACATCCACGGTTTCCTCCAGCTCCACGATTTCCATGATTATACCCATTACCACCCGATCCTTGGTTTCCTCGGTTCCATGATTCTCTACACTCATTCCTATAGTGTCCTTTCTTTCCACATCCAAAACAAGTAACATTCGACTTACTCCTAGCTTCGGGAGTAGCTTGTACCATAGCAAGGGGTCGAGCTCTACAATCCCTAGCTACATGTCCTCTCCTTGAGCAATTCTGACATATCACAGTGCATTGTCCAGAATGATTCTTGTAGCAACGACCACACTTTGGTGCATCACCATTTTGGTTCTTCTTATTTCCATCCCCAATAGCATAAGCTTTAGCAATAGCTTGTCGCTTGTTTCGGTGATCATTACCCTTAGAGTGATGGTCCCTCTTCCTATTTCCATTCTTATCATTCTCAGCTCCTTCCAATACCAACGAGTCCATCAATTGTTGAGCGATCGTGATAGCCTCATGAATATTTGCGGGTCTAGTAGCAATCACATCATTCCTTGTAGCCACAGGCAACCCATCGGTATACCACTCAATCTTTTGAGTTTCAGTCTTAACCATATCTAGGCAAAGCAAGGCTAAATCCTGGTAACGACGATTGTAGGTCGCCATATCAGTACCATTCACTTTGTGGTTCCAGAACTCAATCTCCAGCTTCTTAACCTCATTCCTTAGGCAGTAAGTCTGAATCAGCAAAGACTTAAATTGCTCCCAAGTCATAGCATAAGCCACATCACTCCCAACCGAATTTCGGTAATTGTTCCACCAAGTTAATGTTTCATCCTTGAAAGTAAAAGAGGCAAACTTTACCTTTGCATTCTCCGCACAGTTGCTTACATTGAACACTGACTCAGTTTTCTCTATCCACCTGACCAAGTAGACCACTCCTTCAGTTCCACCAAACTCAATGGGTCCACAGATTCGAAACTCCTTGTAGTTACATCCATTAGTACAAACAGGTGGAAAAGTTCCAGCAGAGTTGTTGGAATGATTTGACTCAGCTAGTAGCTCAGCAACTCATTGCTCCACAAGTTGATTAATCATGGCTTGATCCATAGCAGGTGCATTCGGTGGCACATGATCATTGTCTCCTTGAACATCAATATTTTGATTCCTGTTGTTGCGGTTGGTGGTGTCCAGGTTATCAGGAGTAGGGGTTTCAACAATTCGAGTAGGACGGCATCCTCGGCGACCAGGAGTAGTCACGGCAGTTCCAGTTCGGGTAGCTCTGACAGGGTTTCATCGTACAGCTATTGATCTGAAACATCATACAAGGTTCGTAAGTCTCTGATAGCACTTATCATACGCTCAACAAGAATAGAATAAATAAAGCCAAGACATAGGAAGAAGATCAACAATACACCACAAGACAACAATAAGGCGAATAGGAACTCAATTTCCATGATATCCAAAACCACATAACATCATATAATAATAACCATCATCCATACAAATAGCGATCAAGACATCGTTCCAACTACGAATGACATAAGAGATACTAATCATTCCCTAAACGAGACGAATAACCAACGGGAATACATCAAAATAAGATAACTAGCTTTTCTAACTGAACACTCCTCGGTGTAGAAAGCTACATGACAACATAATCCAACTATCTAGCCACTATGCTGGTGTAGACTCCTCAGCTCCTGCCTCAAGCCATCCAGCTCTCTCAACAATGATCCCAACTCCACACTATGAGTATTGCTATCTCTCTTGAGGTCTGCTACCTCCTTCTCCAACTCGGTGTTTCTCTGCCACAGCTTGCGATTTGCCTCGCGAGCTGTGATGAAACCTCTCTGTAAGCTCTCAATCTGCTCATGAATCTCCAGCATACCTCTCCTCATCTCCGTAACCCTCCTCTTAGCAGTAACCAAATCAATCCTCAACTCTCCAATAAACTCCACAGTCACCCTATCAATCCGATGGAATAAAAACATTATGTATAAGGCAAAATATATACGGGACTTTAATGCAAGAGAGCGCAAGATACGTTTGAAAGGTAAGAAAAGGGTTTGCAAATCAGAAAACAAAATTAAGAAGAAAAAGTAAATGGAATGAGTACCTATGAGGGAAAGCAAAACTAAGAAACATTGATAATCATTATGCAACAGACTAGCTTTGGTTGAATTTTTACAAAAATATAATAAGGCATGGAGGAGAAAAAAAGGGAACAATGGCTATGTAAGAAATTAAAAAGAATTTTATATGGCAGTTGCTAATTTTTTTTCTTTCTTCGAATTGTAGTGTTCAGGGTTTAGATACAAAAAGACCATGGAAGAAATTTGACGAGACAAAATGGATTGCGAAGACGGCTCATGCCGGCCGATTAAGTTCGATAATCACATCTGCTTTGCAGCCTGTTGAACACAAGAACCACGTAGCTATTTTATTTTATTGAGCACATATTATTTTTTATAGATTACATAGATAACTTCATAAACCTTAATGGGCATAAGCCCACAGACGGGCTTGGGTCTATCAACATATTCTATATTCTATAGGTCTATCTTGTAATACTTACACTCCTAATGAAACGCCGCCGTTGTCAAAACCATTGAGTAAATGGAATTGAATTTGAGACAAACGACATTAGGGTCCTTGTTATATATTACGAAAACGAAACTATACATAAAATTGAAATTTGGACAGGATATGTTGTGAAAGACATCACTCGTGTAGGAGGGTGTAGCCAGGGATGTGATTTTTACTAGTTCAAACTCAATTAATTCATTATGGTTAAAAAAAACATTAAGCCCTAAAGGTTGGGCAGGAAAACATTTACTAGCCAAAATTTATGAGGTAAATTTAACTTTTCCAAAAACCATATTTTGAATACTTTTAGCCATGGCAAAAGTAATGAATAAAAATTTTAATATTAACAATTTATTTTCAGTATTAAACTGAATACTAATAAAACAAAAGTTCAAAGTTGTGCCTTAAAGTTTTAATATTTATTATTTATTTTTAGTATTAGACTGAATATAAATAAAATAATATTAAATCTTTTTAGCTATAACTTTTGCCGTGGTTAAAAGTTTCAAAATTTATTTATTTTCAGTATTAAACTGATATGAATAAAATAATATTTAATATGTTTACAGTCGACTCCGTTCAAGTTTAAATTATATTGGTTTAAATAATTAAAAATAAAATAATATTAAATACTTTTATCCATGAAAAAGTGGTGGCTAAAAGTTTTAGTATTTATTTATTTTCGGTTCTAAACTTACTATTAACAAAATACGATTTTCAATTTTAGCGACAAATTGCTTGTCGCTAAAAGTGCTAGTTTATTTTTACCAATATTTTGCGTTAAAAGTCAAAGTCAAAGTTTGTAAAAGTTTTAGCGACGATTTTGTAGTCATTAGATGTGGTTTCCAGAGTCAAGCATTTAAGATCGACTATTTTGTCGTTTGGTGAACTTTTAGCAATGACTTTAGTTGTGTCTAAAAGTGTTTCGTAACTAAAATCCCTGATTCTATAGTGTATTTAGCCCCATAATATATTTTTTTTACAAATATATAATTAACAACAGTGAATATGATGTACAGTCTTAAAAATTCTACCAAGTTACTACTTCTTCCATCCTAATTCATTTTTCCACTCACTTTTTGAGTTTTTTTTTTTTTTTTTTTTTTTTTTTTTTTTTTTTTTTTTTCAACTTTAACCTCAATTATTCTTGATTGTGTTATATAATATTTGATAAACATTATAGCAATAAAAATACATTAAAAACCCCAATCCATTTTCATATATTTTACATTAAGTATTAGATAACACAAAAGAAAATAGTTAAGGTCAAAGTTGTAACAAAAGATTTCAAAAGTAAAAAAGTGGACAAATAGATTGAACAGAGTGAGTAAATTAATGCTACAACCGGTACGCAAAGTAAATACAGCAGGCTCAACTCTCCTCCTGGCGACCAAAGCGATCTGTAAACCCTAAACAACCCTAACTTGTTTTCATCTAATTCGACCCTCAATCCTATTATTAATGAATCGATTATAGATTATCATCTGCGTTCGTTTCTTCATGACTGTGGAGCAATTAGGGTTCACTTTTTTAGGGTTTCTTTCAGAATCATTTTTTGTGCTTCAAATTAATTTCTGTTTGTAATATTAAATCTATCTTGGGTTTTTTTACTGATAGAAGCTAGGGTTGTTTATGGTGCTTCTGGTTGTTGTTGTTGGTTTTGTTTGTTGCAAGGATGAAGCATGGTTTTCTGAATTCGGGAGGGAGAGGCGTCAAACAGAAGGAGGGTGCTAATAAGGTGGGTACTGTTGAGCATTCATATAATAGTGATAATGTTGTTAAAAATGATAATGGTGATACTGGTAGTGCTCATAATGTTTCGATAGATACTATTCGTGATATGGCGTCTGCTGGTGTTTCATCTAGTGCTACATATTCGGGAACGAATACAGAAGTTTATAATGCACTAGATAGAGAACAAATGGAGGTGGTTAATAAATTGAATATGGGGCCTATTATAACTGATTGGACAATTGACGATTGTGATGTTAATTTGTCTACATGTGTGGACGGGAATATGCATGTTAAACCTGTGCATAAGGTTGCTGTCGAGAGTTTTGTGTCTCAACATATTGATGCGACGTGTGTTGGGACGGGTAATACGGATCCAAAGGCTACTTCTACTTCGACGACTGATAAGGCTACTAATGATGGTAGTGTTAAATTTAATGAGCATGCGGGTTCGGGATCAGTTCAAAAGGTAGATTCTCCTACTTCTTTTGCCAATGTTATTAATGCTACTCGTATAGTTCCGAAAGTGAATTTTAGAGCATTGGTCAATGAGGATCGTGTGGATAATCACGACACAATGTTACCTATGGCTGCTATGAAGAAGGTTTTAAGTCGGTATGATAACACACTTGTTGGGTACTTTCTAGGTAAGACCATAGCTTTTTCTTTAGTTCAGAGTTATGTTACTAATACATGGAAAAAATTTGGCTTGCAAAAGCTGATGAAGAATGGTGATGGTGTGTTCCTTTTTAAGTTTTCTACTAAGGAGGGGGTGGATCGTGTTCTGGAACGAGGTCCTTGGATTTTACGTAACTCACCCATTATTCTTAACAAATGGACTCCCACTTTATCCCTTAATAGGAACGAGGTAAACAAGGTACCGGTTTGGATAAAAATGCATAAGGTTCCTTTGGTTGCTTATTCTGAGGATGGTTTGAGCTTGATTGCTACGCAAGTATGGAAATCTATTATGTTAGATGCTTTTACAAGCTCTATGCGTGTCGATTCTTGGGGTCGTATTAGTTTTGCTCGTGCTTTAGTTGAATTAAGCGCAGATTCAGATTTAAAAAGCCAGGTTACAATGGCAATTCCAAAGGAAGAAGGTAATGGTTTTACTACTAAGATTATTAATGTTGAATATGAATAGAAACCTCCTCATTGTGGTGAATGTAAAACTTTTGGACATTCTTTGATTGAATGCCCAAATCGTGTTAAGGAGGCTATTTGTAGTAATACTAATGTGGGAGCTAGGGCTTCGGAAGCTTCTACGACTTTGGATAAGACGGATGATGGTTTCATTGGGGTAAACAATCGTAAGAGTAAGGGGAAGAATGTGGTTTCACCTTCTCGGCCTATTGGGGGTGTTCAGCTTAATAAGCCTAAACCAAAATTTTGGAGGCCTGTCTCAAAAAATCCGGTCGCTACTAAGGAGAAAATCACTAATGAGGCAAGTACGAGTGGGAAGGTTATTGCTACATCAAACCCATTTAATGCTCTTGATATGGCTGATACTTATAACTATGGTATTCCTTGTGCAACAAGTGTTTCTCCTGTCACAGTGCTCTGGGTAAAGGAGGTTTTACTAAACCTGTTATGGGTCCTAAGTTTAGGTATCAACCTAAAGCGCCTCCTCCTGAACCCAAGAAGGTGGATACTATAAAGAAGAAAGCCGCTGATGTGGCTAGTACGAGTGGTACGAAGATTGCTACATCAAACCGGTTTGATGCCCATCATATGCATGATACTGATGACTTTGGTATTCCTACCAATGAAGTGACTAAGGATTGGAATTCTGGTATTCCAAAGGAAGCTAAGGAGGACGGGTCTTTAGAGACTGATAATACATCACAAGAACCGCTTGTGAGTGATCCCATGGTAACAAAGGAGGTTTGTTCTACTCCTATAGCTGAGAAAATTGGGGAGCTTGGAAAGCTACTTATTGATGGGAAAGCTACTCTTGTAGATTATGATGGTCATCCAATTAAAAAGGTTGATTATCCGAGTAATAAAAAGGATTCTGCGTCTACTTCTTCTACTAAGAGGGTTAACCCATTCTCTAAGGTGGGAGAGATTGTTGATTCCGACAGTGAAGAAGAGGAGGTTGTAAACACTTTTGATGAGTCCATGAACCTATTTGGTGGTGGTCATGATCGTGAAAATTATTATGATGACTATGATTATGATGACTATGCGGATCAAGTCTACGATCTTTCAGGAAATTTGGATGCTCTTTATGACACGTATGGTATCAAGCTCCAAGGTCTTGGTAGAAAGTAATTTTGTTTTCATAGGAGTCTAATGGTATCTTTTGAGTAGTGTTTTATTTTCTTATTTAGAGAATTGGAAGTGTATTGTTATGTAAGCTTTTTCGCCTATGTAACGGGCTGAGATATGGGATTCACCCATATCCTTTGTACTTAAACGTTTTTTGGAGTAATATATTTATCGGGTCTTTTGACATTTTACCCAAAAAAACAAGTGTTTCTCCTAAGGATGAGGCTGATTTAGAGGTTTCTATGGATGTAAATGGAAGTACTACTCCTATTGTTGAGAAAATTAGACAGATTGAAAAGCTAATTATTGAAGGTGGTAAACCTCTTAAAAAGGTTGATTCTTCAACTATAGTGGGTAATCCATTCTCTAAGGTGGGCAATGTGGTAGTTTCTGACAGTGATGATGATAATTTTTGATGATCACATTGGGACGTTGTATTTTGATAGTGGAAGTAAGGAGGAGAGTCTTTATACGCAATGGAAAGCGGATACGGGTGACGGCAATAATTATGATGATAATGATTTTGGCCTCTCTCCTGCATAATTAAAGGCTGCTGGAATTCAAGACTTTTGTCTTAACTAGGTTGTTTATATTTTCGCATAAAATTTTCTGATGTATATTATTTTATGCTGGTTTTGGTTTAGTAGTCTTATTGGCTGTAGCTAGTTGTCATTTACGGCATTTCATAGATGTTTTAGTGGTTGTGTCAAGCGATTGCTTGAGGTTAATGTGGTTTTTCAGTTACATTCTATTGTACTTAAACGGTTTTATGAAGTAATATATTTTATCGAGTGGAATGCCCTTTACCAAAAAATAAATGCTACAACCGGTAAGTGAAAAAAGAAAGAAAAATGATACAACACGTTATATCCAACAATACAACAATGAAAAATGAAGTGACATAACTTTGACGTGGGTCATTTTTGATTCTAGAGTAAATGTAAAATGCAAAAGTCATAACGGGATATAAAGGAACAAGCGAAGAAGAAGAAACATGATGTGCCTGCTCCTAGTTTATCATCTTCAGAAGATCTTCCACCATATCCCTCTGAAATTGATGATCCTGAGTACCAGAGAGAGATGGAGAGAAGATGGAATGAGTTGGAGAGGGCAAACAGAGTTCCCAATCCTGAGGAGTCTCTGATCTTCTTCACTTCTTCTGATGAAGAGGATGATGAAAATGATGAACTTTACACTCCTACAACCTCTGATAAGCCTCAGTCATCTCGTCCAAGGAAAAGAAAAGTGAATTCCCCATTGCCAAAGACCAGAAAGGTTGTGCTAGGTTTGCCCTGTCCTCAGTGGCAAGGACTCTTCAAAATCAACAACAAAGGCAAAGAGAAGACTGTGGAAGGCAAGGGCAAGGGCAAAGTAGAATAGGAACTTTGTTGTTTTTATTTTCACAATCTTGTATTGTACTTCTGAAGAATTAATAAAATTTGCCTTGTTTTATAATCACTTGTTTTAATTCTTCTGAGTAGCATTCCCCTGAACAAGTTGAACTTGTCTAAGCCATCAGTAGGAACACACTTAACAACAAAATAACCAGTATCAGCAGCATGTTGGTCAAACCATAGACTTTCATCCGAAGAATCCAATTAAATGGACAACTTGCACACTTAGTAATTGCTACTGACTCAACTACCTCCCATTAACTTACATTAATTCCCAATAAGCCCAAATCAAGTCTTTAAAAGCAGTCTTCAAGTCATAAGCAACTCACCATTCCACTAAAAACATATCCCAAAGTCTTTCACACACATTCACACCATGAAGCCATCCCCCAATGTTATTGACATCTCCTCTGATTCATCAGACTCTACCTTTGACATACCACAAATACAGATATCATACTACTATTTGAATGAGGGTCCTTCAGATTTGTGTCCATCTCCTACCTCATCAGAAGAAACCACTGAGGCTAAGGAAACACCAACTCCTCTAGCTATGGTTGTCCCTGATTTCACCCCTGTTGCAGCATTCTTAACAAGAGAGATGGAAAGAGTCTGTGCAGATATGAAAAGAATCTCTGTCCCTGAAGAGCCACAGTACTCAAGTAGAAAGAAGGGTCCATTGAAGGTGGTGCTTGGTCTTGCAGCTCCCAAACTCTGGAACAAGGACATGCAATCCAGAGGAATCCACAAGAAAATGCCAGACCCAAAGGACTTGGGTAAAGGGAAGAGAAAGATGGATTAGGTTGTTGCTTGGTGATGTGATGGTTAGATGGTGTGTGGTTGTTGTTGAATGATGTATTTTGTGTTCCTTCTGATAACAGATCTTTGTACTGTTTGTACCAAACATTCCACTGAAGAATAAAAATTTACTTTAATGTCTTTACATCTAGTGCCACTGAATGTAGATCTTTGAACACCAGCAGAAACATGACCTGAAAACAGACATTCACACAGAACACAAACACATGATAATTCCTGAAAAGTGAGGGGTGTAAACTGCCAACCTGCCAAAGTTAATCACAAGGGCTAAACATGCAATATATTCAATTCCCAAGGGACTTTTGAAGTTTATTTTCCAAAATGAAACTATCCGGGGGACCAAAATCGCCAAAATTGAAAGTGCAGGGACCAAATATGTAAATTTTCAAAACTTTTCACCCAGGAACCTTTTTGATAAATTTTCATTTGTAAAGGACTTGGATTGACTTTTCTTTCAAAATTAATGCTCAGGGACTGATTTTGTTAAATGTTGAAAGTTGGGGGACTGAAACTGCCAATTATGCAAACTTTGTACATTTTTCATCTGTTTTTACTCTTTTTGCATCCGAAACATATAAAACACAATCCTTGGGATATTTTCAGTATTTTGATGCATTTCTGAGTGTTTTTGTATGTTTTGCAGTTCAGATTTGACCAAAAAAGATGAGTGTTTGAGCACTCATCATTGGCCCTGATGAATGCATGCATAAGAGTTTTTCCGAATGCTACACAGTTACTTTGTAGATGGCACGTTACCCGAAATATTTTTAAGAATTGTGGGCCATCGATTAGTAAGAAACGAGAGTGGGAATCATTTATTTCGGCATGGAATTCACTGGAAGATTCTCAAACGTGTATGTCGTACTTGGAGAACTACAAGCAACTTCAGTGAGTCCTCGAAAAATATCCACGTACCTTTTTCTCTATTTTACATTTAATATTATATTATTCTATATTTTAAATTTCTTTTATATTTTTTTTTGCTACATCACCTTATTATTTTTTTAAACATTTTAGGTGTTTTAAGTTATGTAACCGAACAATGGTTAAAAAATCATAAAGAACGGTTTGTGTTTCCATGGACTGACGTGTCTTTCAACTTTAACAATCGCACAACAGACAGAGTTGAGAGCCAACACGCTAAGTTAAAAAGATACTTGAAATATAAAAAACACAGCTTAGATCAATTTGTGGGATGTATCATGAGATCGTGCAGTCTTAAGTTACGGCAATCAACGAAAGCTTTGAAAGAAGCAGAATCTTTTGTTATCATCAACATAATATACCGTGTTTCAACTTATTACGGGGTTTTGTTTCAAATGAAGCCCTTGATATGATTTTGGGAGAAGTTCACCGATTGAATGATCCTGAGTTCGAATAGTCAATGTGTGGTTGTCAAGTTCGTAAGAGTTGTGGGTTACCATGTGCTTGCGTACTTTCAGCGTACTTATTTTCAGGTCAGCATATATAACTATTGTTATTTGATTAACTTTTTGAGGTCTTGGTTTTTCAAAAAATATTAACAATTTTTATCATTTTATTGCAGGTGAGTATATCCCCTTGGAGTCAATTGATATCTTTTAAAGGACACTAGATGCTTCATGGTCAAAACCCTTGGAAGATGAAGATATTCAATGTGACGATGACTTACACATTTTTAAAAAAAAATTTTAACAAGCAGTCCAATGTAGGAAAAATGAGTTTCTTAAGAAAGCTAGGTTGTATAAGCAATCCAAGTGCACTTCTAATTAAAGAACCTGCGGTTAAAAAAAAAAAATACCCGTGGACGACCAAGCTTGAAGAAACAACAAAAAAAGAAGTGTGTTGATCCGAAAATTCAAGATCCTAGTAAAATTAGTCATCAACCAAGCTTTTCGGGGTAGACTTGAACGAGGAACCACCAAGACAGTTCATGCTCGAACTATGAAACACGTGCACGTGACGTGTTCCTGGACTTAAATGAGGAACCTTCGAGACATAGTTCATATGTGAGCCAATCGTCCATGAAACGCATTTCGAAACGCGTTCCAGAAAGATTTTTGAAACAACTTCCACAGATTTTCCATCCTTATGTTACAGATTTACAAGATGTCATAGGTGATGGAAATTGCGGATTTCGATCTGTCGATGTCGCTCTCGGTCTCCCTCAAGATCAGTGGCGTCGTATTCGGTCTGATTTGGTGCAGGAGTTAGATTTTAACCAACTGAAATACAAGTATATATTTGGAACGAGAGGTTATAAAAAAATTTATGAGACCGTAAAAAAAGCTAGAAAGTGGATGGAAATGACAAACACGGGTTTGGTTATTGCCTCAGCATATAAAAGAGTTATTATAAGTCTAACTCATGGAGGAAATGTCGGAGGCTGCACTACGAGTTTTCCGCTTTGGTCGAGTCTACCACAATCGGAACCACATGAGAAAATTATGATTGTTCATGTGAATGGTAACCATTATATTAAAGCGACACTACGCGAAGGTTGTCCATTACTGTTAACTCATCCACTTTGGATTACATATAAAAGTGGAAATGCATCTGGATGAGAGGACACATATGTTAGTCGTCAAAATGTGCTTCGCGAATATTATTATCGTATTCCGGAAAATATTGACCTAACAAAATAATTATGTAACATTCTTTATATTGCATTTTTATTTTTTTGTTTTGTATTTTTAATTATTTATTTTTTCAATAAATATTATATTACTTGTTTACGTATAAGCGTGTATGTATATAACAAGTGAAAAATATCTATATGATAAAAAAGGTGAAAAATAACTACAAAAGTAAATAAAATAAGAAAAAAGAAAAAGATTTATTTTGAGACACTATGATAACGTCAATGATGAGGTACCCCTACTTTATTCAATTGTTGAAGTTATTGTTCTCATTTATAGTCACTAAATCTTGGAGTAACTTATGAAAAAGTAAGAATGTTTTATAATAAGTCAATCATAAGGTAATTATCATGGTGTATTTAGAACACCGCATAAAAAAAAAATACTCAATTAAGATTTTTGTATATTTAATAGATATATAAACAAGTTACAAAAGGAACACGGCTACGATAAATTTCCAACAATATGCATGAGTTATATAAAGTAATATATATGTTCTAAAGGTACATTTAGCACATTTTCGCAATTTGAGTTGAATGCTTTCGAATACCGACTAGGTTCAAACTTAAAGAATAGTTGTGACTTGCGAGGGTAATCTTTTATTGAAGAGCAAACTAATGAGCTGATGACACATGCAATACACGAATGTGTCAAAATGCAATACGCTTCCCTAACAAAATATAAATCTATTTTGACATGTTTAGTTGGTATTTTTGCAATCAAGATGCTATAGTTTTGAACCAGATGAATGTAACCATAAATGATTTTCAGGTTATGAATTGGAATCTACAAAACAATTAGTGATGGAGCTTTTTTGTGCATCGTTTTCAATTTTCACATGTGTTCTCAGTTCTCATGATAAGTGTCGAATTTTACATTTCATTCCTAAATCATTAAAATTGCCGTGTTGTTTTTCATGTTAGCATCATAAGTTTAAGTTACTTTTTGTGTCAACTTCTTACGAATGTAGCGTTCAAAGGAGATTGGAGGTCTTTAGCTGAAGATTATTTCAGCTGGTTATTAGTAACACGATTTTTGGTAAAAACAATTGAATATTTACATAACTAATTACATGTTTATAACAACTAAAAAAGTATGTATATTTTAGAATGATAACAAATTAGTTGAGCACAATACCAAAAAGTGCATGTTACTAAAAAGTATATATGCTTCTTATTTTGATTCTAGAGTAAATGTAAAATGCAAAAGTCATAACGGGATATAAATAACTAACACACGACACGCAATTAGTATGTTGTTAACAAAGAAAAATACATGATTATTTAATGACACATCACATCATCATTTGCTATAATTGGTACGAAAGATTAATGCGCAGGGTGTGGTTGAGTTTTTTCTTTCGCCAAATGAGCTTCACGTCATATTTTACATTTTCACCCTTCTTTCCTTCTCATTTCCTTCAACTTTTGTAACATCTTTTTTATTTTCTTAATTTTTTTTTATTATTTAAAAACACCCTAAAACACACATACCCACTACACACACAAAAAAAAAAAAAAAAAAAAAAAAAAAAACCCTTATTGGTGAATGTGATTTTGGGTCGTGACTAAAGTTCCGCTCGACATTTTTTTTTATTATTTTTTATTTTACTTATTTATTTTTACTTTTCCGTAAAGGTTGCATTGGATTTCCCGCAAGGGAAAGTGCTTTCCTTCTCGAAACGAAGGTGCACATTCCAACCTTCTGAACCAATGTCGTTATTAAAAAATAAAAATAAAAAATATATATCATCCTCATTTGACGCTCTTTTATGTAATTCCATGATACTAAATAAAAAAGCACAAAAAACGTATATCTTACTACAATAATTTTCTCAAGATATCTCATGCTCTAACTGCACATCTTTTATATTATAAAATAAAATCCCTATTGAGAATTTTGCATTTTAAAAAATCAATTCATACCTAATTTAGTAATAATTTTATTAAAAAAAAAGATTATTTTCTTATTAGGTAATATTTTATATTTATACATAACATAATATAGATAAGATATTTAAAAAAAATTATTTATTTTATATTTATCCACAACACAAGTAGAAGATAAATACAAAAAATAAAGATAAGATACAATTAACAATAGGATTAAAATTTTTAAATAATTATTTAAAAAGAAGAAAAAAAAAAAAAAAAAAAAAAAAACACGTACACGATATTATAACTAGTAAACACATTTAAACACTCCCCTAATCCACTCAACTATCCATCTTAAGTCTAACACACTAATAATAATTACTCCTTTGCAAAGTTCAAATCAAAGACCCCCTACATACCAACCATCAATACACCATTTAATACTTCCCTTTTTTATAAAAAGGAGGAAAATATATCTTTATATATCCACGTGTTGCCAATCGGAAACAAATCACCCGGAGAACTCCGATCAAAAAACTCAATTATTTATTTATTTCTACTCAGTAAAAAAAATACATAAATAAAAAACCCCCAAAAAAAATTAACCCCAATCCAATAATCACTCATTTATTACTAAACTAAATAAATAAATAAAAATAAAAATCCCCCAATCAGTTCCACGATTTAAAATCACACACACAATTAGGGTTTCATTTCATTTGAGGTAAATTTGCTAACTAGATGCAGTGATAATAATTAACTAATGGAAGTTAGCAATTCAAGTCAAAGTCAACTGGTTGACGGCGGAGCAACGGCGGCGGCGGCGGCGGTAGTAGGTAATGGTGTTGGAGGTGGTGGAGAGGTGGTGAAGAGGAAGAGAGGACGGCCGCCTAGGGCTCAGCCAAAGCAGCAGCCGGTAGCGAAGAAGAGTAAAGAAGTAGTGGATGATGATGAGGATGTTTGTTTTATTTGTTTTGATGGCGGCAGTTTAGTCCTTTGTGATCGCAAGTACGTTTCGCCTTAGGGTTTACATTAGTTTTAATTAGTTTCGTAAATGTAGTAAGTAGTTTAATTTAGATGATGATGTTGAATTAATGGATTTTGTTGTGTTTGTAGGGGTTGTCCGAAGGCGTACCATCCTGCTTGTATTAAACGAGATGAAGCTTTTTTTCGATCCAAAGCTAAATGGAATTGCGGTATGTTGTGCTTCATTGTTTTTATAATTTGTGAAGTAAGTGCTTTGATTTTGATAAATGCATCGGGACTATGGATATAGAAAGTAGGATGTAAGAATTTCTGAATTTGTAGAAATGGTATGTGTGTTGGTTACCCTTTCGGGCAACAAGCCCACCGCCACACAGATTCGACCCGGGTGGCCGCTTTAGGTTTGTTTGCACTAAGTGTGGTTCAAACTTGAAACCTCGTTCAAACTTTTACCGACTCGGTCACGATGATAAGAAAATATGTGTTGGTTATTGTTGCTTACAGAAGAAGTAAGCTCTTAGGGTCGTAAAAAATTGGAGTGAACTAGATGGTAGGATACATGAACATGATTGGAGCTGTTTTGTTATAAGTTATGATATATATATAGCTTGTTAACATAGATCCCTATGTTTCATTGAGTGCCAGTCTCACAGCTAATATGTCTCAAATTTTTGTAATTTTGGTTGTTAAAGTTTCTAAAATTCCTTGGGTTTTCCTCCTCTTATTCGTTAAGTGCTACATGACAAATATTAAAGGTGGAGTGATGTAAACATCTAAGATATTCTTCTAAACGGCTGACTGTCTGTAATAAGGAATGAAGTAGGTCATGGAATTGACTGTAAAGAACTGGATAACACGTAATTGTTAAGTGTGACAACGCTCGAGGCACAATTGTCTGGAGATGTAATTTGTGTTTTGACGGGTCTCTCTACTATTAAAGTTTAAGATTTATTTGCCAAAGCTAGATTGCGTGCATTTAATTAGATTCTAGGTCATGTTTACGATAAAGCCGCCAAGCCGGCATAAGAATCTAATTAATTTGAAGTGCATTTAGTGTCATTATGTGTAGGTCATTTGCCTTAATGTAGTTAATATGCATTCCCTTAATGCTGGAAGAAGAGCTCTAATTGCAATTATGTAACTCACCTGCCAATATATTGTGCTGCAAGGTTGCGATACTTGATTTTTTTTGTTATGTATTTCCTTCTTAGTTTGTGAGTTGTTATGTATTTGCTTCTTAGTTCGTGACTTCGTGTTGGATAGCTTTCTAGTACATGTATCCTGACCTTGTTTGGCCACACTTCCTTTTCTATTTTTGCCCTTACTTTTTAATAATTTTATTTGGTTTCCATTTTCTTAGCATTGTTCATCCCACCGACATGTGTTCTATTGATCTCAATGTAAATCATTGCGATATTGATATTGGAGTTTTTATACATGAAATCACTTCGTGTTGAGTCCTCAAGTGTTCGCTTTAGAAGTTAGCATATCGGCTCACTTCTTATGTCTTGATTAATAGGATATCAATTACAATCACTAATTGGGTAGGTTAGTGGAGTCATTAATCCCATGCTGTTTTTATAAATTTCAGGCTGGCATATTTGTAGCATGTGTGAAAAGACAGCACACCATGTGTGCTATACTTGTACTTATTCATTGTGCAAAGGATGCATCAAAAAATCTGATTATGCGTGTGTGAGAGATAAAGGCTTTTGTACGGTATGCATGAAAACAATCATGCTGATTGAAAACAAAGATGCAGCGGTATGCAAAATCATATTTCTTATCACACTTAATGTATGTATTTTTAATCATTTTGTTCATATTTCTTATCTGCATGCTTTTAGGGAAAAGTGGATTTTGATGATAAAACTAGCTGGGAGTATCTTTTTAAGGTTTATTGGGTCTACATGAAAGGAAAGTTATCTTTAACACTTGATGAACTTACTCAAGCTAAGAATCCATGGAAAATATCAGATACAATCGCTTCCATTGAACCAACTGGTTATATTAGTGCTAGTGGTCGAAGAAGCATTACAGCTGAGTTATCATTAGGAAATATGGAAGCTAATGAATCCAAAAGAAGAAAGACAGATGAGCAAACCAATGGACTCCCTAAAGAAAGTCCGTCTATGGATGGGCCCAAGGAATGGGCAAGCAAAGAGCTGCTAGATTTTGTTGCACACATGAAAAATGGCGATACGTCGGTGTTATCTCAGTTTGATGTCCAGGCACTTCTGCTAGAATATATAAAAAGAAATAATCTGCGGGACCCACGAAAGAAAACTCAAATCGTTTGTGATTCGATGTTAAAGAATCTTTTTGGTAAAGCACGTGTTGGCAATATTGAAATGTTGAAGCTTCTGGAGTTACACTTCCTTTTAAAAGAAGAATCTCAGAAGAACATAGTCAACGGTACAGTAAAGCAGGGGGAGACAGTAAAGCAGGATGAGACAGTAAAGCAGGGTGAGACTGATTGCAAAACTGACGATAATAATACCAATATAAATAACAACACCTCCAATAATAATAATAAAATGGTAGTCGTGGCTTGCAAGGAGCGCAGAAGTAACAGGAAAGCTGAAAAACGTATAACACATAATAAATTGGATGAATATGCTGCAATTGATGTTCATAACATGAGTTTAATTTATATGAGGCGTAATGTGATGGAGAGTCTTATTGAAGATAGGGAAAAGTTTCATGAAAAGGTAGTTGGATCGATTGTGCAAATTAGAATATCTGGGAGTGATCAGAAGGATGATATGTATAGGCTTGTACAAGTCGTAGGTAATACCATTTCATGAACTGTTATGTCAGGTGCTGGTTGTTTTTTGATCTTAACTCTCGAATTGTATTTACAGGTACGACTAAGGTGGATGTACCGTATAAAATTGGCGATAAATCAGTGGATATTATGCTCGAAGTATCGAATTTAGAAAAAAAAGAGACAGTGTCAATTGATACTATTTCAAACCAAGAGTTATCTGAGGTGATTAATTAGATCTTTTCGAAACCCCACACGATTGCTCATTTTTTGATGTACAATATAAAAGGATAATTAACAGTTCTTTTGTTTTTCAGGATGAATGCAGACGCATGCGAGAGAGTGTAAGATGTGGGCTTGTGAGATGCTTTACTGTAGTAAGTCTGCATTGCCAGCTTTATCATGAATTTTCCATCCCTTTTGTATTGCTTCTGCTAAGTTTTGTGCTTGATCCAGGGTGAGATACAAGAGAAGGCAATTGCCCTCCAATCAGTGCTGATTGATGATGTGAGTTATTTGGTTTCACGATTTAGTGCTTGAAAATGATATTTCATAAGCTTTGTTATAAGTTGTATAGGTGGCAAAATGGAGGGGTTGGACGACTTAGTAGATGGGCCAAAACTTGTTTTTTAGTACGGGTCAGAAGTGATTGAACCGTAAACACCTTTTTGTCCAATTATTATTATTATTTTTTTAATAAACAGTTGACTATGATTATGCTTAAAAAATTATTAGAACCAATTGTTTTTTGAACTAAGATCATAACACGTTAAGCTATTTACATAAAGTTTGGCCAGTAGTTTTGATTATACTTTTTAGAACTTCTAATAGTTTATCATAATCATCCCAAAAACAACTTAACCTCATCAATTCACAGGTTCATGTGATCATTCTCGTCTCTACGTTAAGAATTGTAATCTTATAACACAACCAACCATCTTCTTATGCAATGTTGCTCCACAACCTATCTTCTTTCATCAACTTCAATTTGAAGTCTCGAGTATATCGTTGTCGGGCAGAAGATTTATTATAAGCGTACTTAGAAAGTTTAATTTGTTAATTATTTGTCACACTTCGGTTCACAAATTTTTTAATTTGGCTTGTTCTTTGAGATAAAGTACAATGCAAATTGATCCATTCATAAGAAAATGGGCGAGAATTGCTGCCTGTAATAAATTTTGTAGTTTCTGTTGCTTTACTTAATTGGTTTCATTCCTTATGCAATGTAGAGGTTGGAAATTGAGAAGCTGCGGCTCAATCAACTTCGCGATCGCGCAAGTGAAAACAAGCAGAAAAAGATATATCCTTTGATGACAGTATATATATATATATATATATATATATATATATATATATATATATATATATATATATATATATATATATATATAACTTTTAATTATATGTACCATTACCTAATAAGTGAGTTGTATCCTTTTAATGTTTTATTTTCTTGAAATCCCTTGACAAGCTCCACTGTTAGAGAATGTACGCAGAAGCTCAAACGTCTGAAGACACCAGAGGAACGTGAACGCCAGTTACGGGAAATTCCTGAGGTTCATTCTGATCCAAAAATGAATCCCGACTATGAATCTGATGACACAGAAGAGTATTTCAACAACGAAGACGGTTTGCTTTTTTCTTTTGTTATACTGTAATTCCACATATTCATACAGTTCCTAGATGTGACTTCTAATGATCAATTGTCATCAAACTCTACAGGAGAACATCCGAAGCCAGAATTTCCTTGGGTCAGTGACACAAATACTACTCCTAAAAAAGCACCCGAGAGTTTAACATCAGAGAATCAACCTCCGGACTCAAGTGGCACTACTCACGCAAATCTCGAAGAGGATACCAGTAAGCCAAACACGGGGAAAGATCCGGTTGGGTTAAGTGGCTTGAGGACCCCACAAATTGAGGCTGATTGCGACGGCCCAACCGTCTCAAAATCCAACCCTGAAGCTGCTGTCAGGTCATTTTTACCCAAGGATACTGTTGACATGTGGCATTACCGAGACCCAAGTGGAAATGTTCAAGGACCATTTTCTGTTATACAGCTGCGGCTATGGAGTACAAGTGGATATTTCCCACCTGATATGAGAATTTGGGCTACCCGTGAGGCCGATTCGTTACTATTGAATAAAGTATTGCAAGAACAGATTCATAACTACAATAATTTGTTGCCCAAGAATGTAGCTCCCAATAATAAAGTTCAAAATCAAATCGAGAGGGTTGATGTTTCTAGTGCAATTCAAACACCCACCACTTCTGTCAATCTTGAGATCTTACCCAACAATTTGAATTGTGATCCCCCAAGTGCTGCTATCTTGACCAAAACGAATGAATCAACGGAACATATAAATACCCGGAATGTGCCTGATATCAATCAACACGTTCCTTCAGTTTCTATAGTTGCAGATTCATCTCCTGTAGATGTACATTTACCAAGTTCGGTGCTGAAAAAGGATATCCATGAAAACAAGAAAGTACAAGATTCTATTGAAAAGGAAGAGACAAAACTTGTGGTTCAGGATTCGGAGAACCTGCCTGCTTGGAGTACTTCTTTAAGTCTAGAAGTTGGTGGGGCCCAACTTCCTGAAACAGCCAATGATTGGGCAGTCAAACCCGTGGAATGGGACACAAGCCATGTACCTGTATCTTCTTTAAACCATCAAGTTGTTACTTCAAATCCGCATATGGACCAAATTACTGATTTGCCCTCATGGCATGGACTTGGTGAAACGATCGAGTTTAGCACATTGGCGGAAGAATCGGTTTCAGATTTACTGGCCGAAGTTGATGCAATGGAATCCCAAAATTGCGTGCCGTCGCCTACTTCTAGAAGGAATAGTTTTCTTGAGGATTTGTTTAACGGGTCCATTGACGATTTCAGTCCCACTGGAGATCAGGGTACAAGAAGTGATGGGTTTAGTTCGAGTGCTGATATACAATTAAGTCGTCAATCTACAGGTTTACCGTTCTCTTTCGGGCTCGAGACGAAACCTAATTCAGATGCAAGTATTCCTCATACGACTAATTTGGCTGTTAGTATTCCCGAGACAACAAATTCGGATAATATGGGGTTCAAGTGGGCGGAAATGGGCGGTGCTATGCTCCACCCGCCCCGCCAAAACATGATTGATTTAAATGATTACACGCGGGCTGAAGCTGATGAGGCAGAAAGAGATGATCAAATTGAAGAAAAGGCAACAAACCGTATGGTAGGAAGTAATTCTAAAGAGAAAGAGGGCGAGAGTGTAAACGGGCAAGTGTCAGAAACAAAGCTTGTTGGTGGTTTTCAAGAAGCAGAGGAGGAAGAAGGTGAGTTTGTCCAGCCCGAGTTGGCACCACCGCCACCACCGTCACCACCACCTCCACCTCCACCGCCACCACCGCCACCGCCGACGGCACCATCCCTACCACCACCGCCGCCACCATCATCTCTACCACCACTACTGCCGCTGCCGCCACCACCAGCACCACCAACAATGGGATTTGATGTGGTGGATTCACGGAGATCGGGATCAGGAAAACCGTCCCACGGAACCACAAGTGCAGGCAGAGTCCATACACATTCGAATTCTAATCGGAGCGGGAGTGTAACGCGTGACTCCCACCACAGGAGGTCAAGTGGTGGTGGAGATAGATACAGCAGTAACAGTCCACGAGAAAGAGGTCACCATGTTGAGGACTCGGGATATAATAGAAGCAGTAGATCTTCTTGGAGTAGGCAAAACTCATTCGGTGCCGGTAGTGGTGGTGGTAGTGGAAGTGGTTATTCTAGGCCACCGTCAAAAGGCCAGCGTGTATGTAAATTTTATGAAAGTGGGCGATGCAAGAAGGGATCAGCTTGCGCCTATTTGCACCCAAAAGACCGGTAATATTTTGGGAGGTGGTTCCTTTTGAATTGGTGACCTGTTTTTTGTACAATCAATCAGTATATGTATTAGTTTGTTGTCTAGATGAAGCTCATATGGAGTTGTGACATGTAATTGCCTCTGCCTATGATTCAATTTATCACTTGCTCATACATTTATGACTTTCATGCATCATTACAATGGGGGGATTTTTGGTTAAATGTGTTGATACCAGTCAAATGTTAACGATGCACATCTTATTTGTTTTCTTGTTCGTTTTATTCTTCAGAATATCTGAATACAAGAATGATTTGATCTTTTGTGTGTTTTGTCTTTCCCAGAGTTGAAACTGTAGTGTCCGAAATGAGACCACATTGTGGCTTTAGTTACTCCGAATCAAGGTTATAAATAGCGTGAGGCGTGGCGCGGCGGTATGATCAAGCCTCAAGCCTTGGCGTGAGGTGTGACGGCATGATGTTTTTAAGGCGTGAATTACGGCGGCAAAAAGCATTTATAGATTTATAGATTTATATTATATTTTATTAGTATATCATATTTCATATACATCGAGTTTACAAAAAGTGTTATACATAAACAATAAATTTAAGAAACTCTCTTTACATTTGTAATCTTCTTCAAATATTAGTAAACCCCTAAACGCCAAATACCTGTAAACCTTAAATACGATACCCAAATTCCAATTACTAGTAAATCCCCTAAACGTCTCAAATACCAGTACACCTTATCGCGCCTTATCGCACCTCATCTCATGTCAAGCCTTAAGACGACGCCTTGGTCTATTGTGTGGCATGGAGGTGACGCTTCGCGCCTTTGCGACACCAAGGCGCGCCTTTAGAACACTGCTCCGAATATGTTGTACACTAGTACCCTACACTAAGGGGTGTTTGATTTCAACTAAATTGACTTAATATGAAAAAAACTGAATTAATTAAGTCATATGAAAACTGTTTATGACTTAATAGAGAAAGATGACTTAAAATATTAAGTAATAAAACTGAGATTGTCTGGATAAAATCATCTGTTAATTAGCATGACTTAATGAAAAAATTAAACAAACATGCCCTAATACAATTTAAGTTAACAATCAAAGCGATACTACTTGCAAAAGACATCCTTAGCTTTTATCTCCATTTTCTATTAAATAAGATGACAACATACATGTAGACTCTGTATAGAGTTTATTATTTCTTAGGAATATTTCTTCTATTAAATTATATACACAGTCGTCATAGTTTATAATCAGGATTGATAAATTCAACAAGAAAAAACATGAACTTGACCACGGGCTGGCTTTTGAACCTTGAAGGAGTCAAGGGAATTAAGGAATATCTAACCCGGTCTTGTGAAAATTTTAAGTATTTGCTAACAATAGTTCTTAAGAACTGTGTTTAATAATTACTCGTAATTCTTCACATTTTAACAGTAAAAATAATCAAATATCTGGATACAACTACAATAAATCACTGACTAATTTTGATATTTTTTCAAACACAATCATAATCCACTATTTTTAACGGTTATTTGAGCGAAAAAGTGCGGCTTTTTATTATTTACTTAGGCTATGTTTGACAAAACTAGCTGTGAGCAGTAGTAGTGAGCTCTGAGCTGTAGCCACAGCTCACTGCTCACCGCCCACAACTTCTTAAAGCAGCATTGGAAAAATGAGTTTTCCCCAAAAATAGCAAAGTTCACTGCTCTTTTGCCAAACGAATAATAAAAATCAAAAAGTTCATTGCTCACCGCTCATCGTCTCAAAAAGCTCCAAAAAGCTCTGCGCCAAACATAGCCTTAATATGTATCAATGATACCGTCATTTTTTTTTTTTGGTAAATTAGTAGTTAGTGACAACCCCGTTGTTAACGTTTCTGAAGTCTTAATTATAAATATTGCATCTTGCTGTATGACCAATTCACTAGGTTTAATTATACAAAACATTTGGGGTGGAAACGAGCTGAGCCGCTCGTGAAAAGCTCGGAATCAGATCGATAAAAAGCTCGAACGAGCCGAGCCTAAACGAGCTCGAGCTTGAGCTTGAGCCTAAGTTTGGACTCATTTAATAATCAAGCTCGAGCTCGAGCTCTAAACAAAAAGCTCGAGTAGGCTCGCGAGCCTAAACGAGCCCTAGAAATATATATGTATATATATTGTCTATACGTATAAACGAGTTTAAAAGTAGTAAACGAGCTCGAGCCTTATGTAATTAACGAGCCGAGCTTCATTTTAACTTTTTTTCTTTAAAACATCATACAAATTAGTCGAGCTCGAGCTCAAAATATTAGGCTCGAAACGAGCTCGAGCTCGAACTTTATATATATAAACGAGCCGAGCTCGAGCTCTAGCAGACTCGGGCTCGGCTCGGCTCGTTTTCACCCCTACAAAACATCTCTCACAAAAACCAAACGGATCTCTCTTTAATTTAAAAAAATTGAGACATTTTCTCTCTAATATTCGACAAAAGATTAAACTTGAGACCGGCACATATAAAATTAGCCACACGCAACTCGGCATTAATCTAGTATCGAATTAACACCGATTGTCAAATGACCAATGCTATGAATAAGTAGTGTTACATAAAAAAACACTAAAACTCCTCCTCACACGCAGTAATAACGCTATAAATTAAGACTTTAAAATACACGCACGCATGAAGAAAAAGAAAAAATAAATAAATAAAAGAAAAGGGAAAGGCCAAGAACTTTCACTACAGTTTGAACATCAGACATTAACATCGGCAATAATATTGTGCTAACATTATAGGTTGATTATTTTTCTATAAAATCACAACACCAATCCCTTATAAAATCAAATAAAAAACAAAATAGCTCACCAAATACAAGTATTATGAAAGGATTTTAAAATTAATTGGTTAGGAAATAGGTGAGTTAGAAAGTTGGTTAGGAAGCAAGTTATTTGTTCAAACTAAAATTATTTGGCTTAATCATCTCTACTTATAAAGTATAAAGACAACTAAATGTGTAACCGAATAATAAAAAATATAGTTACAGTACCCGCCGCTGCATTGCGAGGTACGGTTCTAGTTAATACAAAATGTACACACAAAAAGTCACAATCATTACGTCTCAAACGACCGTTTCTCAAACAAAAAACTAGTAGCTCATTTTGATATCTTTTTAAGTCCGAGTGTAAAAGTAAAAACCATTAAAAACAACAAATAACAAACCGGGCCAAACATTCAGACAAAGAAAACGATCAAACCGTTTAAATTCCGATCATAAAATTCCGGAGTGGTAAAATGACGTCGTCGTCGTCAACGTTAACGCAAACGCAGCGTTACGCGGCAGCAGCGTTATTCGGATTAGCGTTAAACCAAGCGCAGATTCATCAATCATTACTATTGGGATCAGCTTATGATGAAGTCACCTCAGAGCGTGCTAGTAATGCTAGTAGTAGTACTAGTAATGGTAGTGACTCTGTTGCTGATGATCCCCTTCTTTGGGTTAACCACTCTACGGGTCTGCTCCGACCCGTTTTCAGGTTTTCTTTTTACTCAATTGCATGTCTAATTTACATTTACCCTTAGGGTAAAAGATGATTTTGTATTAGCGTAACATTTCACTGCTAAGCATTTATTTTTTAAAAGTATTTGGTATTGTAATTATAAAAAATGTAAAATATATATATATATATATATATATATATATATATATATATATATATATATATATATATATATATATATATATTTTCGTTTCAAATAGGAGCGTTAAACAAAATCCAAAAACTAAGTGCTCGTTGCCAAAAAACTATTTCTAAACGCTCTAGAAAGCTCGTCATACTTAATAGCAAAACTAATTTTGATGTTTTGTGTGTTGACATGTAAATTGGCCCCTATATAACTTGCAAAACGTTGATAAGTCACAACGCTAACCGGCATAAAGGACAATATGTGGATGAGAATGTTCAAATTGACGTGCTCAAGACATTTTAGGGGATATATAACCTGATAACTAGATTAGTTTCACTATACAAAAACACTATTCCGCGACTTGAAAACGTTGCTACTTTTTAATTAAAATGTGAAATACCTCCTAGTATGAAATAGCCAGTACTGCGAATGCTCTAGTGATAAAAATCTTTCATTGTATAGTTTTTGGGTGTGGCTTAATGGATACCGGTGCCATGTAGGTTTTTAGTGGCTGTTGTTATTGTGATAAAATGATAGTAATCATTTCTGTGTAATAAAAGTCTACCAATATTGGGCATGCGTCTACTTGTGAAAAGAAGTTTTATTGTATATGCGTAATGCACATGAGCTTTTAGTGTGTCTGAGGCTCTACTCTGTTTATGTCATTGTTATTGGAAATGGTCCGCATTTGTCATTATGAATGCTTGTTGCCCTTACTTGTGATATCCCATGAGTCGGTTTTATATATTTATCTGAAACACTAAGTAATTCAGATACTCTTGCAAGGCCACAACCAATATTCAAATTTTTATAGACAGACGTATTTTAGCTGATTATGTTTGTTATCTTTTCCATCTTTAACTTCTAATTCTGCCTATGTACTGCAACTCCTGCTAATTAAATGTCAAATTTAAGAGATAATGGTTCTATACTTTTTAGCAGTGATGACGATTTGTTATAAATTTCATTTATGTCAATAACAGGTTTCTAGATATCAACAGTTCAGCCTGGTCAGGCCTAGAGGAAACTGCTGGTGGTTCTTGTCCAAGTCAACATATTGGAGCGGTATGCCACTTTATTATACTTGTCTAAATACTTTATCAGACTAATATATAGTCTCCTTAAAATACGGATAACTTATGAGCTCCTAATCACACATACCTGGCGACTGGCGTTCATATGTTCATCCCCCGATATTATATCATTCTTCTGTTATTTACTCTACAGCCATTATCTTTTATGCTTGAATCCCCTGATGCTATTTGCTTTTTCGGACATGATGTAAAACCGCATAACTATAAATTTGGTACATATATTGTAGTTGACCACCATTATTTTTATTATGACAGTTTCTACGACTACTGGCAGAAGATAGTGACGATGTATCTGAAGAAACCTCAGATCAAGAACTTGCTTTGTCAAATGCTGTCGATGCCATGGTGGCAAGCATAGAGACAACTCCCGAAGATTACATCTCAAGTAAAGAGAAGCAGCGTGCATACGCTGATGAGTTGCAGGAAAAGCTTGCCACTAATGAAGCAAAGCCTGAACCAGAAGCTGAGGACCTTAAAAATGAGCTGGATAAAGTTGGATTAAATGAGGACTTTGAAAACAAGCATGAAAAAAAATGCAGAAATGAGGATTTTGAAAACAAGCAAGAAAAAGATTGCGAAAAGGATGATCTTAAACACGACGAAAAAGATTGCAAAATTGAGGGCCACAAACATGAGGATAAAAAAGAATGCAAAAATGAGGACTTAAAAAACGAGCATGAAAAAGATTCCAAAAATGAAGACTTTGGAAACAAGGAAAAGAATTGCAAGTCAACTGATACCAATGAAGTGCCTATTGCATCCAACAGTGATGTTGAAGAAAAAGTAAATGAAGAGGTGAAAATGCTCAGTTATGGAAGGAAAGTGACTGTTTTATATCAGCTTCTTTCAGCTTGTCTGGCTGATATACCTGAAGATAACAGTAAATCTAAGAAACGAGCCAAAGGTTATGATGCTCGACATCGTGCTGCTTTGCGGTTGCTGTCAACATGGTTTGACATCAAATGGATTAAAATGGTTTGTGTTTCTGTTTGGTGAAGATGAATATGATGCATATGCATTCCTTTTATTTTATATTATATAAAGAGCGGTTTTGTTTTTGCAGGAAGCAATCGAGATCATTGTTGCTTGCTCTGCAATGGCTATATTGAAACAGGAAGAGGCAAACCAAGAGGAACAAGAGCCCAAAAGCAAGTGGGCCAAGTGGAAACGTGGAGGTATCATTGGAGCTGCTGCTATAACTGGTGGAACCTTAATGGCGATTACTGGTGGTATGATATCGCAATTTTTTGAAGTCTTTTGTGCACTTTAATGTCATCTGTAAATGGGACATGGTATTTTACTACCTTTGTTGTCTGTAACAGGTTTAGCTGCTCCAGCAATCGCTGCTGGATTTGGTGCTTTAGCGCCTACATTGGGAACAATTATACCAGTGATCGGAGCCGGTGGGTTTGCTGCTGTTGCAACCGCTGCAGGAAGTGTTGCAGGTTCTGTTGCAGTTGCTGCCTCATTTGGAGGTGAAGAAAATCAGATCTTCTTAGTTTATCTATTAGAATTCACGACCTTTAATCGAGTACTGTTCCTGAGGGCTAACATTTAAATTAATGCAGCTGCTGGAGCGGGACTTACCGGGACAAAAATGGCTAGAAGGACAGGAAGCGTTGATGAGTTCGAGTTTAAAGCCATAGGAGAAAACCATAACCAAGGCGTGAGTGTGTGTGTGTGTTTTTCCCTGTATGTTGCAAGGAAACTTTCTTATACAACTTTTATTACCAGAGGTTGGCAGTTGCAATATTGGTCTCGGGATTTGTCTTCGAGGAGCGAGATTTTTTGAGGCCTTGGGAAGGGCAAACTGACAACATGGAAAGGTAACTAGACTTTCATAAACTGTTTGGTAGTTGTTTATGTTGTTTTGATTTTTGTTTTCTAACAGCTACTATTTCTCAGATATGCGCTACAATGGGAATCTAAGCATCTGTATGCCGTAAGCACTGCCATTCAGGATTGGCTTTCATCAAGTAATTAAATCAATATAAAAAATTGACAATGCACCAATTACATCATTGGAGATATACTCATTTCTTTTAATTATATGCAGCACTTGCAATGGAATTGATGAGACGAGGTGCAATGATGACTGTATTAAGCGGTTTTCTATCAGCCTTTGCCTGGCCTGCAACTTTACTTTGGTTAACGGATATTATTGACAGCAAATGGACAATTGCTGTGAACAGGTTTATTATTTTACAATTTTGATCTCCCTGCTCATCAAAATAAGTTTCTTCTTCGACTTTATGGTTAAATAACACATGTTTATGATTGAAATTTGTTTTTCTTGATAGGCTATTCTAGTGCTAGTTCTCATCAATAATGGTTTTACATTGTCTTAGAAATCTAAATAAAGCCCTTATATTGATAAGCCGGAAAATGACTCGGTTTGATATTTTTTAACTGAACATACCAAACCAACGTTAACTTTATCAGGACAGTAGCATTCCATTAATTCCACATAAATCCTCATATTAAACTTTCAGTTTCTCACAGATCTGACAAGGCTGGAAAGTTGCTTGCTGAAGTGCTGATTAAGGGATTACAAGGCAACAGGTACAATAAAACTCACGTTATGCCATTAAGTCATCCTTTAATAATAGCTTACAAGTTCCGTTCTGGTTTTTAGTTTACCATACTATTATTAGATAAAAAGCTTTCATTTAATTATTGGGTACGTATAAATTATAGGCCTGTGACGCTTGTTGGTTTCTCACTTGGAGCACGTGCTATCTTCAAATGTCTTCAACATCTGGCTGAAACTGGAAATGGTAAGCAGTTATTTCTGATAAATTAGGTTTCATGTCCTGGCTGTTCTTGCTTAAGAGATATTCTTGCACAACTGTAATTGACTGCAGATGGACTTGTAGAAAGAGTGGTTTTACTTGGCGCCCCTATTGCTATTCAAGGTGAAAATTGGGGAGCTGCTAGGAAGGTATCAGTAAAAATTTTGGACGAAACTAAAAAATTATTCATTATTCCTCAATACTAAAATTACGTTGGCATCATTTCTTTATATAAGCTCTTTGTCATGCATAAAGACTATACCAATTTTGCAGGTAGTTTCTGGCAGATTCATAAATGCTTTCTCCACAAATGATTGGATGTTGGGAGTAGCCTTTCGTGCCAGGTACAAGTGAATCTTCCATGACTCAGCATTCTATCTTTTTTGTTGTATACTGTAGGAATTTTTTGCAGTTTTAACATTTTGATCATTATGCAAATTCTTATCTTCCACATGGATAATACTACTTGTCATGTGTGTATATGAAGAAATGTACACTCATTTGGTTACACGTGCATACAAGTTATAATTATCAACTTTCAAATTATCTTACTTGCCTTTTGTTGGAAATAGATTATTGATCTTGGAAAACGAAAATGGAACCCCAAACTGACATATTATGCAAAACAAACCATTGTACTGGGCACCTTTTGTGAATGCAGCGTTTTCCCTACATTTGTGCACATGTAGTGTAGTTGTTTAAATGTATCTATTTACTAGATCAAACCTTCAAGTTTTTGCTAAGATTTAATTATGTCTTTGAACAGTCTCCTTAGTCAAGGGTTAGCTGGAATCCAGTCTGTGAATGTTCCTGGAATCGAGAATGTAAGTTCAGATTTGGTTATTACTTCTTTTACATGCTAAATATGTGTGACATCTTATATCCTTGCGAAAAGCAAGATATAAACATCCCATGCTTTGTAGTTCTCTTTTGATAACATTTATGTTTAAAACTTTTAGAACAGAACCCGCTTTCAAAAACTCACTGGAAGTCAAAAAAAGAATAAACGTTGTGTTTTATTGGGATTGAAATCTCAATCTCATTGCATGTTCATTTTCCCAGCATCTGCAGAAATTTGTAAACTTTTCTTGGATCTTAAGTAACATGCCAAAACAAATATTTTGTACTTCTTTAATACTTGCAGAAAAGTACAGTAAAAAGAAAACTAATAAGAAATGGCTGCCAAAACAAAATCTAAGCTATATATGTTGTGTCAACAGGTTGATGTTACAGAAATCATTGAGGGCCACTCATCTTACCTATGGGCTACACAGGAGATACTAGATCGTCTAGAATTAGAATCGTATTTTCCTGTTTTCACCAAAAAACCCATCAAGGATTAAGGTGCGTTTAAGATTGTTGCCGCTGTGCTGCAACACCGAAATCAGTTAAACCAAAGGTTTAAGGAATAGGAATGGTACATACTGGCATGAGGTTGGTATATAGTCGATGGCTCTTTCTTCATGTTTGTGTACAGTTTGTTCGCGTGTTCAAGTTTTTTTTAATATAAACTCATTTAACAGTTGTCTGCCCCCAAATTTTGTCTTCTGTAATTTTGTCTCTCCATATAATTTTTGCTTCTGTTAACACTAGAGGCTTGTTGATATACAAGTTGAACATAAGCGAGATTGGATGACGATATAGTATGACCCTTGTATTCTAAAGTAAATACTAAATAAACGACGATACTAACGTTATAATATACTTTATGCAACTTTAATTATATAAATTGACTCGCATATTTTTTGTAAAGTATTTGAGTAACTAACTAGTTCGCATTTATGTACAAACTTTTTTTTTTTTTTTTTTTTTTTTTTTTTTTTTTTTTGTTGTTGTTGTTGTTGTTGTTGTTGTTGTTGTTGTTGGGGACAAAGTATGTGATATGAACAATAGGTAAATTACACTCTTCGTCATCCTTGTGGTTATAGTGAAATTGCTGGCACAATTTTGATAATTTGAAAGTGCATCCGCCTATGTGAAGAACTTTTGAGTGCCATTCTCGACCTTAGATGACTATGTTGGTCTCCCTCGTGTGCAAAGCATGAAACAAGTGCACTTTTGATATATCAGGGTCTGCTGTGCTGCATTTTCACCAAACCCATCAAAGATAATACAAAAGATTTGTTCGTCTTGTGAGGAAGGTTTGTGACATTGTGTATTTTAATGGTTCGTATTTATTTATGTAAAAAATTGATTTAGTAAAAGTTTCATCCATTTTCAACGAATAGTGACAAAAGACCCCATCAAACTCATCAAAGGTCGATTATTAACACACCTCAGAAAAAGCAAATACCAAATACCCATCCATTTTTGTCAAAAAGCATCGTCAACCTATTAATGAAAACTTGTAAAAGAATTTATCAAAAAAAAAAAAAAAAAAAAAAAAAAAAAAAAAAAAAAAAAAAAAAACTTGTAAAAGAAAACTTGTTCGAAGTTTTATTTTTAAATCCTTTTTATTCATTATGATTATGCTTTTAACACTTGTTAAATACTCGTATTTATTTAGCATAAATTAGCTCTTCGAAAGCAAAAGCATGAAAGTCAAAATTTGCTCAATATTTTGTTTGAAACGCTTGATTCAATGTTTATAGTTACTTGTGACACAATATTATAGGTCAGCGTCATGGAAAAAGTGTTACATACCTAACCGGATCATTATTTTTGTGACAAAATAAACACAAATTAAATGAGTAACGAGTTTGTAGCTCACAATTAACTGTTCAACCGAGTTTTCAATTGCCCTAACTGAGTTCCTGATACGACTAAGTCTGTTTGGCGCAAATCATTTCAAAGTATTTAGGAACAATTAACGTTTTTGATTAAAAAAAAAAAAAATCTTGTTTGACAACAAGAGGTTAAAGCAATCATTAAAATTGTAACGCCACTAAAACAAGTTTTAAAATTATAATGCTACTTTTACTTCATTTTACATATTAAAATTTGGGAATTGCTACAACGACACACAAACTCTCACACAAAACCCTCACTCGCTAACGTGTCAGCGGGTGGTTGGTTTAATCAAAGACCCCATTCATTGATTAAATCAATCACTCACTGACACGTCAGCGAGTGGAGGTTTTGTGTGAGGATTTTATATGTATGTAGCATACCTCTTAAAAGACTATAGCTATCATACCGAATATTTTTATAAAACAAAATG
Organism: Artemisia argyi; assembly: GCA_030686995.1. Lineage (NCBI taxonomy): Eukaryota > Viridiplantae > Streptophyta > Magnoliopsida > Asterales > Asteraceae > Artemisia > Artemisia argyi. The sequence goes on from CM060708.1 coordinate 221,765,366, forward strand.
AGTATTGTTAACTGGTAGTGACATCTATTTTCACGAAATATGCCCTGTATCACCGAGTGAGACACCTCTTTTGCCTGAAACATGTTTTTGGTAAATGGATCGGTTTTTTTCGCTCGATCAGTTGGATTGTCTGTGCCAAACAGACTTGTTAAAGTATTTTATCTATATGAATAGCTTTAGACATTGTTCTAAAAACCATAATGGACTGGTAGCTTCAACCAGTTGAATCGGGAACTGTACAAACCGATTTGACCGGTTAAACCAAAAACCGAATTAAAACAGTTCGATGTCAATTTTAGTTTTAAAAACACACAATGATCCCAAGTCTTCAATGACTTGAAGCATTTAATGCGTATATTTATTAACTATAGCTTTTGAGAAAGACTTGATAGTCTTTGTAAAAAGCTTTACAAAAGCTATTGATGCAATGAAAAAACACTTCTAAAAAGCTTTTTAGAATAAGGAAAAATATTTGGCAATTTGACCCATTATGGGTGCTCTGAAGTTATTTAAAGAAGAGAAAATAAAAAATAAATAAATAAGTAAATAAAAATAAAAAAACAACCAATTTTATAAATATATTTCACAAAATTACATAATTTTTATTTAAAAAGTCAAACTATCCATAAAACTAACAAGACCTTTGCGAATTAAAAAAAAATAAAATAAAATAAAATAAAAATAAAAAAATCGCAATACCTTATTAGTTTTTAGAAAACTAGAAAGGTACATCTTACTAGGGGGTGTTTGTTTCGGCTTTTATATATTCGGCTTATATAACATAAGCTACAATTTTGTGGCTTATTTTGATATTTATGAGCTTAAAAAATGTTACAAAATAAATTTCTTTAAAAATTCACAAAAGGTTTGCTAGCTGAAAATAGTTGTTGCTTAATTCCCAATTAACCAAAACTGAAGAATGCTATGCGGGCAAAAGCTTTAAACGCCATTTTCAATTGAAAATCCTAATTTCCTCCACCAATCATCTCCGATCGGAACCAAAATCAGCATCAACCACAAATCTAGCAAATGAAAGAAGGAGGTGAAGAAGAAATAACAAACCCTAGCTCAACAGAAAATGAAAAGAAAAGCAATTTACATTTGCTGAATGAAAAAGGTGCATCTAGAAAAGGCAAATCATGCAAAGGATGTTTATATTATTCATCCTCTCTTAAATCTAATCACCGTAACCCTCTCTGCGTCGGTTTCACGCGCTCCCTTCCCAAAGGTATACCAATCATTTACTTGCGACTTATGCTATTAGGTTAGATTAATTCCATTTGTATTTGTGATATGTAAACTTAATTTAGGAATTAACTGCGTGTACTTGAATTGTATTCCCCCACAGTTTTGCGCCTTTGCTAATTTGATTTGTTTAGGATTTTGACGTCAGAAAATAAGGTGCCGTTTAGTTGTAGAAATTTTTTCCTCTTTTTCCGTTTCTAAATTCCTTGGGAAGGGAATGATTTTTCTTCACTAGAGAAGAGTTTAGAATTTTGAAACCCCGTTTAGTTGGAGTTATATTTTCCTTTTCTAGAAATGATAAGAAGATTACCTCAACTTGTGACGGCGGCGGGCGGTGGAGGATGAATATTAGGGGTAGAATGGTGTATGTGTTTTTTTTGGAGTTAGAGAAAAAAAATGAGAGAAAAAAGTGAATGGTAGAATGGGTTTTTTCAATTTCTTAGTTAAAATTTAGAAAATGAGAATTTCATTTTTTTTGAAAATTGTTGGAAAAAAGTGTGACTAAATGGATTTTCAATTTTTTCATTTCCACATGAAAAATTTTCTAGAAAAATGGGATATTTTTCACCAACTAAACGCACCCTAAGTATTCCTACAACATTACATGTTATGACGTGTAGAAAAAAAAAAGGATGAAATGTTTGATTTTTTAGGTAACACTTTCGTTATTATAAGGTGTTAGAGAAATAACTAACTAATTTGCATTTAGGCGGTTATCATTTGCGTTTTAGCTCGTACCAAAATACTTATGACTCTCATCACGCCTCATAGCCAGAGCCCTGTGCTGCTGTGCAAGCCTCTTTAACTACCTTGTGCCTTATGCAGTGGATACACTTTTTGAGATGAAGTATTTGATATGCTAGTATATGAGCTAAAGTGCTAAACTACGTTTGTAGCCTTACCAACAAAAGTGTATCATTCCTTTTTATTTCTGTCTTCTTATTTGATGCCGAGTTGAGTCTTGGAACACTCTATTTTTTTGCTAGCTTTTTAAAGGTTTCGGATTGTACCATACATATATTTCTGCTTGTTAATTTATAAGTCTCGGATCCTAAATTTTAACTCTTGTGACTAGTACCTCGCTACTATGTTGGAGAATCGGAGATGGAGGCTTCAAAAGAGGGTAGGAGCCTTGCTGATTTCAGATACGGTTGTGTTGGTTACTCTGTTTATTCAGATATGAAAAATAACAGTGGCGATGCAAAAGAATCAGAAAAGGAGTTGCCAGTCTGTGTCGGGATCGAGGTGCTCTCTCTCTCTTAAATGTTATAATATTGTATCCATTATGTGCGTTATGCCTGAGGCAGCTGTGGTGCATGTTGCATGTACTCTACCCTTTTGATATGCATATGTTTGCTCCATGTAGTGCTGGTTTTTCGTTCGTCATTGCTTTGTTATACAAAAAATACAATAACACCTTCACTCACATGTAGTCAAATCTTGGCAGGTTTTGGTTGACAGAAAAGTTACTAATGCCAACTCTGCTCCTACTCATGCTCATAACAAAGGTAAAGTATTTAAGTAGGATCAGTTACTAATTTGTTCAGAGCTCTTCTTACCACCTGTTATAGGCTATTACGCGTGATCTCTTGGTAGATGCCATTTTTAGTGACCTATGACATTTGAGAAGACTCGCCCCAATAATATTATTTGATATGCTTACTCTGTCTTCTATTATGTGTCATCCTTTGTTTTTGCCTTTTTGGAATGTCAAAACTTACAATGTTTGTGATATACATTTGTCACATTATTAATGAGTGATTCATAATTTCGGTAATTCACAGTACCTGTACTTCATGAAACGGTTATTGTATTTTCTCCAAATAAGTAAATATATTAAAGTCGTACTACATTTGGGCCATTTGGCATCTATTGCTAAATTATCGCGTTCAATACTTGATCTTGATTTTTTGTGTGGACATATCACCTGCTCTTCGCTGGGTTGTTCACTTGTTCACTTCGTAAGTATAACAAAACTAATGCATAGTTGTTTTTTTGAAGATACCCATGCTGTTCCACAACCACGAGTAAGCAGGCCAGCACAAGGTCAATCTGCAGCCGATGATTTCTTTAGCAGGCAAGTATTAGCGTCTGTGGTTTCTAATGCTCCTCTTGTTAAATAAAAAAAATAAAAATAAGTGGCAGTTGAATTTTGAGGTCAAATAGCGAATTCTCAGCTTTCAAATGTTGCGAGTTTTAAACCTTTCAAGAAATGTGACAAAGCCAAAGAAAACTATCAACTAAAAGTAAAAGATGTGACCTTAAATATCAAAGTTAATTGTTATATCATTTTCCTAAACTTCATTCACTATAGTTTCACTTCCTCTTGTTGTAAACAGATTCACAAGAAACGCAACTGTAGTTGCATCAGGGGTAGCAAAGAATGTGCGCAAAGTTGGTAATCAAATAAAGGAAAGTGTTGATGATATTTTGTATCCTTATCGAAGAAGACCAAAGTAAGAAGGATTGACTGAATAACGATCCAGGAATGGACATTCTTTATCCATACCCAAGAACACCAAATCAGCTGATATGATTTTGTGGGATCAAGAATTTTAAAAAAGAAAAGAACATCAAGAATCATGAAGTGCCTGCTTTTGAGGATGCAGAATTTCTCATGTGCTCTCATAATGTTTGAACACTAAAATATGGTTGTGTGCATCCTAATACTGCTTTTGTACACCGACTCTGTAGTTGCAGAAATGAGGTTCAAGTTAAATTTTGTTTTGTATATTATTACAGGATATTATTTAAAACCTTATGATAATAATCGTGACTAGTTTCTTCTATACTGTGTGATTGGTAATCGAATATAATCTGTTCTGTAGAGTTTACAGTATCTCACAACAATTTGTAGTATATTGTATTCAACACAACATATAGTATTTGACAGCTTATAGTAAACAGGTGTACATGCCACCTTTAGTATATCGTTGTCATTTGAACATATGTAATAGTTGTCCCATGTGATTCATTGAATATATTCTTGCAATGCTTGCACAATGGTTGAGAATACTTCGGGAAATAATGCATCAATTTCATTAAGCTTTTGGTAACATTTTGTGTTCGAGTTGGGAATCAATTGGGTTAGCAATAACCGGCTTCTTAGTGTAGCAAAACATTCAGCTGGAGAGGAACTTTTACGACCAGACAAATAATCATGTGGCTCTGAACTGCGACAGTCATGGTAAGAAAGGAGGATGAAGTAACTTACATGTCATAGGGTGAACGGCTTCATGATCAAAACCATACATAACGACTTTGTTTAGATTGCTCGAGTTTGCAGGAGGGGTGGACTTTACATACTGTGTCCATTTAGTTAATACATTAACAAGTTAAAAACGAGAGATTGGGCACATTAGTTAGTATGATACTTACCAACAAAAGATCAAAATGGAGTCTCAATTTTCTTTTCTACATTGGTCAAAGGGGTTTGGTTGAAATTAAATTGACTGTCAAGAAGCCAATAAGAGTTAGACGTGGAATATTTAATGTAACTTTTAAATTAAGTTAGGCATGCCGCTTATTTCATTCATCAGTCGTGTTTCTTTGGTCTCCGACGAATTGACGAACCCAACTGCCGTAAAAAACCTAGTCGCCGCCACCATTGTTTATTAACTTGTAATTTTGTATCAACTGATAGCATATTAGTTAGTTACTAGTGATGTGTATAAATTCTTTCTGTGTTTATTAATTTAGTTCGATGTGTATCAACTCATTATGTATTATATCACGTGTTTCGTCAGGTTGTTACATATATATTTTAATAGTTATGTTTTAACTACCATGACTAGTAACAACTCAATTGGAAGTGTGATGAGAATACTATGTGTATGTGCAGCTGATTACTTCATATGGCTGGAAAGGAATGCTAGGATTTTCAAAAATGAAGCAAGGACTGTTACTACCCTATGTGATTCCATTATTGAAACTATCAAACTGAGGATGGCTAAATTGAAAGTAAAGAGTTCTAAAGCTGTTTCCTTGGTTGAGGAAAGGTGGGGTGTTAAGTTCTTTGATAAAGTGGACAGAGATAGCCTAAAGGGGTGTTTGGGACAATGATTGTTTGAATAGCAAGGGTGTCTCTATTTGGTGAGTTGTGAAAGATGAAACTACCCTATAGAGGTTGCTATTCAAAAATCATGTGTTTACTGATATGGTTCATTTGTCTTATTCTACCTGATGAGTTTCAAGAAGATTAGGTAGTTCAGCTTGGATTTTGTTTGATGGCCTTATGTCATTGGGTCTCAAAGGTCATAGCTGTTGTATGAAGTATGTATGCAGGGTTTGTTGGTAGTATTGGGTGTGCAGATGGCCTTGTACCTAGAACCTTTCTATTTCAGCCCAGTTTGCAGGATAATGGATGTTTGGATTAATCATTATGCCTGTGAATGGTTTCTTGAGTAGTTAAAGGCTACCCTTAAGGCCATAAAGTAGGTTTCCTGCTATTGTTTGGTGGAGTGCCAACCTGATGAAGCCCATTTTTCTGTCCTTTTATTGCCTCTATGAGGATGAAGCTGCTTTGGTAATGAGAGGGATTGAATTATGGGAAATGTAGTCAAGGTGGGATGTATCCTTGAGCCAAGTCTATTCATTTGAGCTATGCCATTTATTTGGAAATGTAGCTTTTTGTCTTAGACCCTCAATGGAACAGGAGTTTTACTCCTTCTTGTTGATGCGTACTGTAAGAGCCTCTAATGTCATGTGTGTGGGTTACTAATGGCATTAGGTAGGGTGTTTGCAGGAGGGTAGGCAGGAAAGAGAGGTTTCTCCATGGTTGCCTAGGTCTAGCCATACTTCTGAAATGGTCTAGCCTAGAAGAATGGTGACTTGTTTCAGCTTAGCATTTGTATGCAATTCTGTATGGTAGTTTTTGAATCTGATTGGCTAAATGGGCATGTCCATTTGAGTCTTATGAATTCCTGTAAGCTGATTATTTTGAGTTATAATACACTATACCATTTCCACAAAAAAAAAAAAAAAAAAAAAAAAAAAAAAAAAAAAAAAAAAAAAAAAAAAAAAAAAAAAACCCGCAATGGATGGTCAAAGTATATATACTAAAACACATGTTATTAATAATTATGCTTTCATTGTCACATATTTATTTCTACTGCAACTTAAAATTGATAGAAATGTATATTTTACCAAAAGCAAAGCGATACAAATTATTGCAGTGGTCACTTGATTATACAGTTTACACATCTGTATCTGCAATGGTTATATAATCATCAAAATAACAATAAAATTACTGAATTGCCATTAAGGTCAACAGCATTATATGCGATCACACAGTGACCAAAGTAAATTTAATGTTAAATACATACAACAGTAATTCAAAGAGACAACACACAAACATATAATTCAGAAGCTAATATACGACAGCTTAACTTAAATGGTCCCAGCTCCACCCCAAACTCCTATATCTGCATCACAAATTGTTTTAGAGCAATATAAGTTATAGAGTAAGGCATTTTGCAAAAATTGATTTGATAAGAAAATATGAAATATCGTACCTTTTATTATCTAACGTTATTTCCTGATACAAACATGTCTTCTCTTCTTCTTCTTCGAGACCAAACTCTCTGTTGCATCAGTAATTGCATTGAACCACTTGACTTTTCTTGTTGACAACATGAGATATCCCATCACTAATCCAAGTAGGGTCCCACATCCATATCCCAACATCACCACTTCCCACGTAAACCCACTTTTTTCCTCACTTTCAAGTTGTGGTTCATGTGAATGCTCACCACACTTTTTTGGCAGCGGAGTCCCACAGAGTTTTGGATTCCCACCAAAAGAGTTCCCTTCAAATGTACTGAACTGAGATCCTTCGGGTATACGACCCACAAGATCATTTTGCGAGAGATTTAACACTTCAAGGGTCTTGATGTCTGCAAGGCTTTGAGGAATCTGTCCTGATAGTTGGTTCCAAGATAGGTCTAACGACTCAATCTCTGTGAGATTCCCCAGAGCATGTGGAATTGGACCTTTAAGGCAATTGTGGGATAAGTTGAGCACTATTAGTGAATTAAGACCACCAATAGTGTCTGGGATCTCTCCTTCAAATGTGTTATCTGATAGATCAATAATTGTATAGTCAACCGAAATCTGTGGAAACTCTTGATTCACCCCTTTCACCGCAACAATGAATGAGTAATACTTGTCACCACCCATGGACAAATATTCTGGTGTTGTTCTGCTTTTAACAACATTCTTCATGGAGTTGAAATTTTGAAAATATTTTGCAGGGAGTTGACCTACAAACCCATTTTGAGATAAGTCAAGAACTCGAAGACTTGGAAAGGGGGGTTCAATAGCAGAAGAGGGTTGAATGCGTCCATGAAAGTTGTTTGAATTAAGGACAAGAGCCTGCAAATTTGGAAGATCTCCTAACCAACCAGGGAATGTACCATTTAAGTGGTTGTCTCCAAGATCAAGCACATTCAGGCCTGAGTATTTAGACAAGGAAATTGGCACCTCTCCTCTTAATTGATTTCCTTTCAAACTAAGCCCTCCTAAACTTCCACAATCCCCGTATACGTTTGGAATTGTTCCTTGAAAGCTATTATTCCCCATATCTATCGTTTGAAGAGATGACGTGATATTTCCAAAGCATTGTGGAATCAATCCACCAAAACGATTATTGGACATATCTAAATACACTAGGTTGCTCATGTTGCAAATTGATGGAGGGAATGGTCCCTGAATCAAGTTGGACTGCATATACAGTTCAGATATTCCATACCATTGAAATTGTGGCAAGCCTGTTATGAAGTTATTTGAGAGATTTAAAAGATACAACTCATTGCCTCCTATCTCCCCCGCCCAATGAGGAATTTGGCCATGGATTTCGTTGCTAGAGAGTTGTAACTCTTCAAGTTGTTTCATGGCTCGAAAACAATTCGGAAACACCTTGAGCTTGCAAGAGGACAATCGCAAGGTTCTAAACCCAGGGTTGACATAATGATTGCCATTCTTTGTTGTAACAGAGAAACTGTTGTAAGAGAGTTCGAGATCTTCAAGGTTTCTGAGGCTTGTTAACAATGTATCCAACTCCCATTCACCAGTAAAATTATTAGATGAAAGGTACAGGCCAGTGAGGTTGGTGAGTTTTCGAAATGTCTGCATGTCAGTATGTCCAGCTAACTGATTGTTGATACTGAGGTCTAACACTTGTAATGATGGAAGAAGAGCAAATGACTCAAACGGTACATTTCCACTGAACATGTTATAACTTACAGAGAGATATTCTAAAGACGGGGAAGTAAACAGCCAAGATGGCAATGTCCCATTAAGTTTGTTTCTTGATAAATCCAGATAAGTAAGGTCTGTTAGGTTAACTGGGATTTCCAAAGGAATATCGCCTGTGAAACTGTTGAAAGACAAGTCCAGTGTTTCCAAAGAATGAAGATTGAAAACATAATGAGGTAATTTTCCTTTCATTCCAGTGGATTGAAGATTTAGTAATTTGAAAGAAGAAGAGATGTTAAGACTGGTAGGTAAAACCGAAGAGATATTAACACCGTAAAGTGAAAGTTCTTCCAAATTAGTAAAATTTTGTAGCAGATTGTTGAAAACATGTGGTCCTATTTGTAAACAACTCAAATTTCCGGAGTTATTATAATAATCATTATAGGAGAGATCAAGAGAGACCAATTTACGAAGGAGTGTGATATCCGGTGGGACTTGGCCAGAAAAATAAGAAAAAGAGAGGTTGAGATGAGTGAGACTCTTTGAAAACCTTCCGATTTCACGTGGAATTTGGGAACCAGTAAAATCATTGAAAGCAAGGTTGAGTTTTTGGAGACGAGGAAGGTCAAAGAGGGAGCTGTTAGGATGAAGTGTACCTTGTAGCCTTCCGCAACTAGCGTCGATACCTATGACGTCACCGGTGGAGCGGTCACAAGTAACACCATCCCAGTTACAGCAATCTGAATTTGTGTTCCAAATCATCATTATTGGATGATAATCACGCCAATCTTGACAGTTGTAGTCTGTGTCGTTGATGGATGAAAGGTTTTGTTTAAAGAGAAGCAAAGCTTCACTCTGATTTTTAGGACATTTAGGAATATTATTGAAAGAAGCAAAGGTGGTGATAAGAAAGAAAAGAGAAAAGATACTCAACAATTTTGAATCACTCATTGTTTTTTATATTTGAATTGCTATAAACATTCATACTTACTACACACATATATATACTAACACTAGTTTCACAAGAATATGATTCAGATATGTTTGTGTTGTACAAGTCTATCAAAATTGGTAGGCGGTAAAATTTTATTTCTTGTTGAACCAATAGAACGAAGACTAAATCGAACCAATGAGCTCAATGCAGTGAAGAAATGTCTAAGAAAGATTGATTGGGATGTAACTGTTTGTGGACCAACAACTTTGAATATATGAGAGTTCAAGAAGACTTTAAATTTGAGGTAGGTGTTCAAATTAATTATTGGTCTACAAGTCATTGGTCTATCAAAATTGGTTTATATCATAATCGCATCAATTGCTCATTTGAAACTTATTACAAACCTTCCTTGGCCTTGGGTATCCGGGTTGTCTTTTTAAGGGTAAAACTCTACAATTGAAGTAACTACTGTCGGATTTACGTTGTACAACTTCGATGTTGATAGATACTTCTGTCTTTCAAAGAATACTCAACATAACAAACACAAAACTTGAACTCACAAAACAATAAGATACTTCTTCATTCTTGCTCTTTCTCCCCCCACCTTGTAATCGGATTATGAATTAGCCAAGGGACGTGGATTAAACGATAGAAGTAGTCTAGTGTGTTTCTTTTAGGATGTTCAATGGTGAAGCATACTTATAGGTGATGTCTTAAAAAGAGAATTAACTAAACTAAATGAGGAATTTAAAATAGTGACATACTGATCTAAAATTCTTATGCTTGGACGTAATATATGTAAAAGATAGCAGAGATGCAGTTGGATCTCTGCAAGCATTTTCTTTATCGTTTTAGCCAGCTCAAGCCATTGTATTTAGCTTCAAGATGAATGTGAGCCAGTTTTAACCTCTTAGGCAAATGTCACATGGCGTTTAGACAAGATGCGGCGTGCGCTGAAGTTCAAATCAAATGTTCAAGTTCTTATACAACTTTGTCGACTAGTAGTTACAAGTGATTTATGTTCTTAACTTTACAAGTTAAGTCTTCAATGGGATCATCTTGATGTCCAATAACATTACCATATTTTTTTGTTGCCAAAACTAAAATAAAAATTGATACAGTAGATACCAAAATGTCAATCTACTGACAATCAAAGTAGGTACCGAGCCTTTTTTTTTGAAATGGTTGTTGTTATGCACTTTTATTACACCTCCATTTGATCTCGGTTCAATACTTCATACATGAGTCGTATTCTATCTTGCATCGAAATTCTCTCATGTAATCAATCTCTAAATGGGAATTGCCTTCTTGTGGCCTCTACTTGTTCGCTTCAGTTTATCTTCTCTGTTCTCGAGTCTGTGCTTTACTTTTGAGTTTAAACAGGGCAAAATTGAAATAAACTAGTAAAGTAACAAGAATCACTGAATAAACTTGTTGTAGTTTATCAACAGTGAGGTATTTAACGCTTTGTTTTTGTTAAGCTAAATCTTATGCCAATGCTATATATCTCTCAATTTGGATATAGTCTCGTCGTATTGTAATTCTTTATGTGATTTGCTCCTTAAGATATATTGATCTGTGGCATCTTATATCCCCTACAGTAACAATGATCTATGAACTATGTATTAGGTTGTTGTCAGTAATTAATTTATAAGGTTCTAAATTTTATGTATTAAACCTCATCGCAATCTTGAGATTTTCAGTATATACCCCTTTACAGTTGGACTTATGATTATGACTATTAAGTCTGTCGGGTTTACATAGCTAATATTATCAAATGGAGAACCATTACAACCACTGAACTTGTGGTCATCCTTTCTGTTGCCTTTATCAAAATGGCAATTCATGTAACTACCACCTTTATAACCACCACTGATGTCTCGATTATGACAATCTAATTCCTTACAAGACCGAGCCTCATTGACACTAATGTTACGTTTGTCAAGACTCCGACTATTCATCCCCTTACCAACTCAGACAAAATTTAAGCCCTCATACAAATTTAATATTCCGTTGATCCTGACCTGAGTGAGGAAATCTAATTCATTATGGATTCACATGAACTTAATTCATTATGGGAATTTGTGCCAAATGAAATATTGGAAGAGGTTTCAAAAGTGCATATTTGATGAGGTTTCTTGTCCCACGTCGCTAGGTTAGCTAAAGTGGCAGATGAGGTAATAACTAAGGCGTGTCGATTGCTGGTTGAAAACTATTTCCAAACCCCCTCCTTTGCCTTGGGTCTCCCTTGGCCATTGAGAATTTCTCGAAGGGCTCTCTTTTTAAGGGTAAAGCCCTACAATCTCTAGTTGAAAGTTTGTAAAGTTTACAGTAAGTTTGCCTTTGTGGTCTTCTAATTGATTTTTGTTTAAGCCATTTTGGTTGTCGTATGCTGTTCTTTACTGAATTTTTTTACTAGCACTAATTTAATTGAGTTTGGTTATGGTTTGATTAAGCAACAATAGATTTATAGCAAGGTATTTTAGCTCCTTTTGCAAACCTTTTGGTTATCTTGGTCCTATCACTGTTTTCTTAGATCTTAATATATCAATTCGAGACCATAGTGAATCATCGAGTTAACACCCATGACCCAACTAGCGCTTTAACTCATGTTCATTGCGAATCTTTGCTTTATGTCTTTATGTTATCTCATCAGCTGTTATGGTCTTAGGTCCTTACTATAAAGAAAAACTGATTTGCCTTGGTTCGTGTAAATAAACAAATTTGTTTCGGTCTAAGTCTATACCAGTCCCACAATTTGGCCCTGTAAATTCATGACTGACTTAAATGATTGAGCTCGGCTCACGATGTGACTTGATTAGACTCAAAAGATTGAGTCTGGCCTGTCAATGATGTGATTTCAGACCAAAGCCACTTTTAGACCAAATTATTAGAGCACCAAACTACCAATATCATGTAGGGGTGAGCGCGGTTCCGGAACCGCACGGAACCGACCCGGAACCGCAGGAACCGAGAACCGAAATACTCATAATTTAGGAACCGAGAACCGGACCGAAAAACATGTTTCGGTTCCGGTTCCGGTTCGGGTATTTCGGTTCTACCCGATTAGAACCGCAAATTTTTAAAAACCCTGTTGTAAAGGACCTGTGTATACATATATCTTGATCTTGCATGTGCATGTTATCAGTTTTTATTGTGATCATTGATCAATGTAAACTTTTGTATTTAGGAGAAGCTTTGATCATTGATATTTTCCTTGTGTGTTAGTTTATTTTCTTTCATCCATGTGTGTTCTCCAATTCAATTATATCGATCATTGATATTTTCCTTGTGTGTTAGTTTATTTTCTTTCATCCATGTGTGTTCTCCAATTCAATTATATCCTCTTGTTTTAAGAAAAAAAGTATTTTTTTCAAGTCACACGGTTCGCAATTTTGAATTCTGATCATATTCTGATCATTTTTTTTGCTACTTTTAATTTTCAAGGTTGAAAACTTTGGTTTGTGTTGGGTCAAGATTGCCAAGTTTAGAAAAAAAGTATGTGCTATAAAAAAAGTTGTATTCAAATTCAATAGCTTTATGGTTGTCATTGTGTTAACTTTTAAAGTGATCATGTGTTTTTATTATCACCTCAGAAGTAACTTGGAACATAAATACCAAACAAAAAAACAAAAAATGGGTCAAAACCTTTTTTCTCTGTCATGACTAGCTCATCATAAGTTCAAATGTTGAATGACAAAGAAGCGTTTGGAGATGGCGTCATAATATCTAGCCGAAGCTTAAATGCTAAACATTTAAATTTATTCTAAAGCCCACCCAATTCATATCACTTAAACATTTACATGGGCTTAGTCTTTTGGGCTTGTGAGATGTATAACATGTTTTCATACACGAGTAATAACTAGCGGTTCTTCGGTTCCGGAACCGAGACCCGCAGTTCCGAACCGAGAACCGAAATTTGAAATATTGAAGAACCGAGAACCGAACCGCGGGTCTAAAAATCGGTCCGGGTTGGGTCGGTTTCGGTTCGGTTCTCGGTTCCGGTTCGGTTCTCGGTCATTTTGCTCACCCCTAAATTATCATGTGCACACCAAATTAGCTAGCTGGTTTAGGTTAATGGTGGTTCAATTTGCATTCATTCACGATACAAACCCTTATATTTGGTAATCTCACGTTAAATAAACACCCAAGCAATACATTTTTGTAGCTATATATGCGACAATAAATCTTTACTTGATGAAAACAATTCTAACAACGCAACAGTATCTTATGCGGACTGCGATTAAGAGCGCGAGTCAAATTACTCCATATTCCTTAGAGCATGCGGTAAGTTAACCATGCCATGCGAGTTATACCTCAACGCACCTCATTTTTGGGGTGAGTTATGTTACCGGCACTTGCGTTAACTCGGTGAGTTATGCACTTAACGTGCGTTAAAGCAATGTTGTGTAAAAAAAATTACACTTTTGGCCCTTGTAACATGACTTTTGGAGGTGAGTTATATGATAACGCAGCGGTAACATGACTTTTGGGGGGTGAGTTATATGATAACGCAGGGAAGTTAAGGTGAATTATCTTACCGGCCCCTAAAATTAACACACCAAGTTAAAGTGTTTAACGCTGATGTGGCGGTGAATTATGGTATAACTCGGGGTCAACTTACCCAATGCTCTTAACATAACCAGTTTTGAAAATGAAACTAGAAACAACTTCCTTCTCATAAATATGGTAAAAGATTATTTGAGTACCAAACTTTTTTTACATACACCAAGGGACTAATCTTCACCATCCATCTTTATTTGATCTAATGGATGAGATTAATCCCAACAATTTAAAAAACCAACTTTCATCATTTTTTTTCAAATATTAATATCTTTCAAACCGTTAATCGTTAAGCGAAAAAAAATATACCGTTACGACAAGTATTTAATTATCTTTCTATAGATAGGCTATTTGATATATTTTTGATAATTTTTTTTTTCTTCGTTTTTTCACGTTTTTTTTCGTGGCCCTAACTTGTATTTTGACCCTAACTTGTATTTTGATTAGAATAAAAGCGCATTTGCTTGAGGACAAGCAAATCTCAAGTGTAAGGGTATTTGATGAGGCGAAAAGTGTACCGCTTTTAAGGGGTCATTTAAGCCTGAATTCGAGATTATTTGATCAATTATTGCCCTAAATCGTTCCTTTTGTCATTTTAGGTACTTTTGAGGAAGAATCTGGAAAAGGAAGCATTTTGGACGTTTTTGGAGCATAAAAGTGAAGAAAACGGCAAAGTCTCAAATTTCCTTGCTGGAACAGTACCTGACGGCGTCAAGCTTCTTCAAGTGACGACGTCAAGAGTTACAAAAGAGGTGGATGTGGAATTACAACGTGACGGCCCAGAGTATTTTCAAGCTTATGGACCTGACGGCGTCACCAAGGCCGTTAGGGTCCAAACACTTGTGACGGCCCAGAGCATTCCTCCACATGACGGCGTCACAAATAGATCTAGGCAATATGATTTTATCAAGGCGGCGAGTTGACGGCGTCATAAGCTATAACGTGATGCCGTCAAGATGTAATATCTATATATAGTTTTCCAAATTTCATTCATTAGTGTGAAACTTTGAGGGAATAAACCCTAGTCCGAATTTTATCAGCTTTTCAAGGGTTTCAACCCCTTGATTCTTTTATGTTCAATTGAATATAAGTATTCATTCAAATCATTCAATATGTCTATGTGTTGTGTGATTATATCTTACGCTTTTCTTCTCTTTAACATGCTAGGCTAGATTTTCATTGTGTTTACTTAGATGTAGTGAAACCTAGATATCAATTATGGGTTGATTGTTTGTTTATAATTGTTACGGATAATTGTATTCGATGTCAGGCTTAAGAAAACTGGCAGACGTCCATTGGTAACTTGCTTGAACGTCTTAAGAAACATGATCGGAGGTGTACTACGATTTTTGGTTGTATTTAATGCATAAGAGAATTCTAATGATCCCATGTTAGGAGCTTCTAATAGCTCGGCATAGGAGTGAAGTAGGATCTTATAGAGTTAGGGAATATTGTACACGACCCTACGACTAGTATTAAGGAATATGACCCGTCATCCATGCAATTGTAACAAGCTAATCAACCTGTAACAGATATCTAGAGAGTAATGAAATCTAAGTAAACAAACTTTCCTAATTATTGTTTCCACCACATTAGTTTAATAGCTTTATTTTCATTTCTGTTATTTTATTTTTTTGCATTAATAGTTAATTGGGTTAGTTGGCTAGCAACTAATTCCGCCCACTCCTTCAAAACCCGAGATTTTACTTGCTTTCATAAAAATATAAAAACACAAAAAGAATAATCTCTCACCTCTAGACCTAGTTTAGCAGGCTTTCTAATCCTAGCGACACTATTCCTGAGTTGAACGATCAATCCCCCGGTACTTGTCACTATACTATACTACAATGATCAGGTACACTGCCTGGTGAGGGTTGTAAGCTTCTCGAGATCCCTTAAGAGGTAAAACCTGTTGCGAGGGTGCAATCCCCACGTATCAAACATACACATGTTGTTTAGTACTATACGGAAGGACACTTCCATGGAGGGACACCTCCTAAACATCTTAAGGGTGACCCACCTTGACTTAGTTTATGCACTTGTGATGATCCACATAAATGATTAACATCCGAAGTGATAGTGCAATCTTTGATCTGGCTAAAACTACAACTAGTCCATAACCTCTTTCGGAGTGGTGGAACAACCCTTTTGGAGTAATGGTAAAATAATCAATGGAACAATTACTAACTAGAGCATAACCTCCTCAGGAGTGATGGTAAAATATTTGGTTGAACGACATGCCAAGTCGGCTCATAACCTCCTTTGGAGTAGAGGAACAATGTATCATCCGGAGTGATGTTATAAACTTTGGTTGAGCGACCTATCTGGTCAGCTCATGGTCTCCTTCGAAGTAGAGGAACAATGTCTCCTCCGGAGTGATGTTATAAACTTTGGTTGAGCGACTTATCTGGTCAGCTCATGGTCTCCTTTGAAGTAGAGGAACAATGTCTCCTCCTGAGTGATGGTATAAACTTTAGTTGAGTGACGTATCTGGTCAGCTCATGGTCTCATTCGAAGCAGAGGAACAATGTCTCTTCCTGAGTGATGGTATAAACTTTATTTGAGTGACGTATCTGGTCAGCTCATGGTCTTCTTTGGAGCAGAGGAACGATGTCTCCCCTCGAGAGATGGTACAACCTTTGGTTGAGCAACCTCTACTTGGCTCTAGTAGTTACTCTTTGGTAAGTAGCTACACTTGAGGGAGAAGGTAGCATAAGGATATCCAAGTGATGTATATATTAAAAGCACCATTATAAGGTGCTACATTGGTGGCTGCTCATAAGCAGACGCTACGTCAAAATATAAAAGTAATACAAAGATATTGATCTGAGTATTATATCTAAACATGTAATAAGTATGTCGGTACATTAAACCTACAAAATATAAAGGTAAATACATTATACCGAACTAGACACTCTGTTAGTAACTGCCGATACGCGGCTGCTGTATCGGCAGCTGCTGCATCGGTAGCTGCTGCATCGGCAAACGTGTGTCGAACACAATATGTGTTTTGTATTTATCTAAGTGTTAGAACATATCGAAAATAAATAGTACAATTTTGTATTTGCAGTAGCTTTTGCTTCATTGGCAGATGTTGCATCTACAGCTGCAGCTGCTGCATCTGCATCTACAGCTGCTCCATCGGAAAACGTGTATCAAACACAATATGTGTGTATTTATCTAAGTGTTGGAGTGCATCGACAATATCAATGCCACAATTCTAATTTAATGTTGTGTATCTATAATTGTTAAGATCTATGAGTGGCTAGTAGATGTTACTCCGAGAGACCCTGCTGGTGCAAGGTCAGGTGCTATTCATAGTGATTGTAGGCACTTCATACACAAAACACTAAGGCATTCAAAAATATGAAAATACTAAGATAACATGACAAATGTATGCAGAAAGAGCCACTGCTATGGTGGGATACAATTATCACAAAATCATTAAGTTTTACATTTCTGAATGAAACTAACAAAGGTAAAAAAGTAGAAACTAAACTAGCTACTTATTTCAAAGCACTACTTATTACAAACTGGAACATCAAACTCCCGGGAGAGAACTGGGATCAAAGAATTGTTTCTTCTTTTTGCCTGCAGGTGTGGTACTCGATTAATAATAGTGTTTCATACCTTGGGGGTCTTTGAGGAGCATTTTACTCAAAAGCCCAATGTTTACAACATGAACTTCATCCCACTCTTCCCTCATATATTAGGGAAGATTCTTGAACCTTCATCATAAGGATATGGCATGTAGTAGGGACCAGGATTAGGGGAAAGGAATTCCTTGTGAATTGTGTCTCCAATGGTATTTAATATTGTGACATGATAATAAAACCCAGCGTTCCCACTATCATCCTTGTCGTTGAGGTCATCTTTATCTGACCCAACACCATCAAAATTCTCACCATTCAGCAATATCAGGATGACGCTTGTCTTCATCTGTGTCATGCTGATAAAAATTTTCTTCGACGCCCTGAGGCTAAGCACCTATACAAGTACCGTGACCTTGAGTGGCCGCTCTGGTATTCCGGGATTGAGTACTCTCTTTCACACTCTGATGTTGCATATATGTCTAAGTATCTTGAAGCTGAGTGGTTGTTTCACTGCCTAAAAAGAGACTTAGGAAAACAGGAAGTGGAAATACTGACCAAAGTAAAAGGTATGATCATGCAAAGCCTTTAGCTCCATCGAAAGGTATATTAGTGACACCATTTCGGAGTCACAAAGGATTTAGTGTGGTCAGGACCCGAAGCTACTTGGTTCGGAGGAATAATGGGATAAGCACTCACCTATCTCCTTGTCCTCGAATCAATACACTACTACGAGATTACATTTATGAGTTCGATCTCATTAGTCCCTCTGGTATGTTCTGGATCGCTCTCAACAGGCTCTGCGTCTAAGTCATCATCGGAATCCACAGTCGATGGATGATCATCCAAACTCTTATCGCCTTCACTTCGATTGTTCTTATCTTCAACATTTTGTTCACTTGACCTTACCCCGGAGTTTTTCTTGGTCACCTTGCTTTTTTGGTTGCATCGGTAGATACCTCCGACCAAGTAGAGGCTTTTCGCTTAGTCGCGTTCTTAGCCTTTGCAACCATCCCAGGGTCAGCCCGGGTGGCAATGATCTCCTCTAGAGTAGGCTTAAGGATAGTTTCTCCCTATAGAGTAGGTGGTGTGGTTCGATCAACAACTCGTTGTAATATATTATTGTTATGATCATGAGGTTCCTCCCTTACCTCGATACCATCCCAAGAGGGCATAAGCATGAAGTCATGGATACTTATAGTTGCCAATGCTAGTGAACAAAACTTTGAGCAAAACCCTTGCATTGTGGTGCTAGCAAAATAAAACTTCGATCGAAACCTTAGATTTGTGATGCTAGTCGAATCGAAACTCTGATCGAAACATTTCGAGTGAGACTCTCCTCCGAACGAGATCCTCCTCCAAGTGAGACTCTCCTCCGAATGAGACTTTTCTCCGAACGAGAGTCTCCTTTGATTGAACCCCTTCTTTGATTTGAACCTTGTAATTAAAAACGTGAGGCCGGATAAGAGATCCAATCGAAACACTCCGGGTAGGATTCTCCTCTAAATGAGAATTCTTCGAGTGTTTACACAAAAAATGGCTGGCTTGTGGGCTTCATTTGTTATGCTTAAGTGCATGCATAATTTATACACATCGGTATATAACATGAGAGAAGTGGGAATTATCTCCGATTGAAATACTAATCGTGAGGCCCAAACCCACAAACCGTGATTGAAACACTAATCGCGATGCCCAAACCCAAAAACTTCGTACGAAACCCTTTGATTTATGATGTTAGATCCGAACGAGATACTTGAGCGGGTAGGAAAAGAACTCTAACTTTAACCTTAGAATGAGATACTCAACTGGTGAGACACATTTCAAAGTATAGTACGAACTCTTTGGCAATACATTAATATTAAACTAGGGGCATGATGAGGTACATGGTCCAAAATTGTTGGTAAATTCGAAAAATCTCTTGGCCTCAGAACGAAACACTCGGATGGATGATCGACCAACCTTTCTAATTAGCCCAGAACTTTAGCATAGAGGCATAATATCGGCACGATCCAAGCGACTAGAAACATAAGGAACATCACTTCGGGAAGTGGATTCAGGTTTAGTCTTGACTATCGAGACATGGCGTACAATTCACCACCAATACGAGGTGTGAATTACCAAGAGGGAATCGCCATCCGAATCGATATTCTTCCCATCGCACCACTAACACTTATATATTCAAGGGGAAAGTCTCCATCAATCTCATCACCTTCTTCGTTTGATGGCTCACTAAACCCCGCTTCAGAACTTCTCTTGGTCAATCCCCACTTTTTGGTTGCATCGGAAGGCTCTTGCAGCTTAGTAGAGATTTTTTGCTTGGTCACTGCCTTAGCCTTTGCAACCACTTGGTGATCAGGTCAAGTGGCAATAATCTCCTTCGGAGTAGGTGCATGAATGGCCAAATCTTTTGGGACAGGTGAAATAGTATAGTTAGTGACCCACTCTTGAATTGGAAATTATTGGCATTCTTGGAAACTCTTTCACCTCCGATCGAGACATTCAAATGATCAGACAAAATTCTCTAAGTCTAGTACCAACTCTTTGGCAATACGTTAATACTAGACTGGGGGGACATGATGAGGTATGGTCTCCTCCGAATACTTTGGAGGATATAATCACAATTAGTCCTTAATATTTCTAAGACAAATCCACTCTATGATGGAGCAGTGCCTGCTCATGATGCATAGTGATGGAGCAGTGTTTGATCAAGAAGCATAGTGATGGAGCAGTGAGTGTCTGCTCAGGAGGCATAGTGATAGAGCAATGTCTGCTCAGGAAGCATAGTAATGGAGCAGTGCCTGCCGCAGCAGTGCCTGCCGCAGCAGTGCCTGCATCAGTGCTGGTATAATAGCCACTGACATACAAGTACAATGATGTACAAATGAGCACATAGACTTTGGTCCACAACCGGTACTTGTAACATAACGACAACTTGGACCCCGAGGACCACGCGTGACACTTATTAGCGATATGTTTGCTGCCCCTAGAAGACAACTAAGTCTCCACAATCCTTTTGTCGTGGGGCTAATCCCAGGTAGTATAAAAGGAGATGTTCACACATATGAACAGACACACACTCTACTCCCTCACTTACCTCTCTTACTATCTCTCTCTAGTTTCTCTCACTAAAACTTATGCCAAGCATATACTTATTCTCACACCGGAGCTTGGTCTCCGATTAAACACCCGGGGCGAGCTAACGGTGTTCTTTCTTATTTCAGCCTAGAGACGAATGAGCAATTGCAAGACTTCCGCAAGAGCAACTATGAGGCCTCCGCAGGATATCCTAAGGATCGGGGCTGAAGAGCACTTACGAAAAAATGCTCAAACACCACCTTTAGTATTTCGTTTGTTATTTGCAATGATCAGTATATCATTGTCATTTGAACATATGTAATAGTTGTTGCCCATGTGACTCACTGAGTCATTGAACAATATTTCTTGCACGGCTTGCACAATGGTTGAGAATACTTAAAAAATAATGCATCAAATCCATTAAGATTTTGGTAAAATTTTGTATTCAAGTAGGGATTCAACTGGGTTAGCAATAACTGGCTTCTTTAGTGAAGCAAAACATTCATCATGGTAAGAAAGGAGGATGAAGTAACGTACATGTCACAGCGTGAACGGCTTCATGATCAAAACTATATAACGACTTTGTTGAAATTAATAATAGACTTTAGTTTGCTCGAGTTTGCATAAGGGTTAGACAAGGCATATTTCGATATTTCAATTAGTTTATTAACATGGGCATACATTAACAAGTTAAAAACGAGTAGTTAGGCATAATATTTAGGAGAATGATTACCCCATTAAAGATTGAAGGAAAAGCTATTTTCTTTTTAATATTGGTCATATGGGCTCGGGTGAAATCGAATTTCCTTGTGTTTAAAGATTTGTACAAATATATTTAGCAAGTAACAACCCTCCTTACTCAACAGCTTAGAGTTGACAATTACAAAAGTAACAAAACCATATGACATGTCCTCATTCTAGTACATAATCAAAATATTTATGATGGTGCATGCATTAACATTGCTATATCAATGGTGTTTAAAGAACAACTCTTACAAAACTACTCGTACTATATTGCAGAGTAATGATAAATAAACCTAATTAATGAAACATCTTATATACTAAAAGCTTAAGTAATCTTATAAATGTAAGTGGTCATAATAAATGTCTCATGAATTGAAAGTGAAATGTGGATGCTTCATTTGTTAGTACATTGATTTAATAGTCATGCATACGCATAAGTACATAGGAGATGAAGTGTTTGGTGTCATGAATGCATAAATTAAACACACCAATTAGTGGTTAGTCTTTTTACCTTCCCGTCCATGAGTTACAAATATTTTATCAACTATATAATGTGTCAAAAATCACACACAACAAACCATAACTTCCTCCACACCGCGTGCACATTGGGCTACAACTTATTATGGTGGTAAAGTAAGCATCATATCGTCTTACTTATTTAGCATATCGATTTATATTGTTTCATGTAAATTTCACGTGTGTTTTGTGTGTGTAACAATGTAGGACATAAAGATGGCGCTTAGGAGGCTTGGTAGTAACATCATCTTCTCTAATGGTTTAAGAGATCCTACACATCGTTGTCTTATCAATTAAGTGAAACATGCACGGACATTTTTACTTTGATCGAAAATGCAATATATTGATTAATTGTATTTAAGTTACTAACGATCAACTATATCTAATTATTTTTTGTAGCACGTCAAGAATCATTAAAGACGAAATCGAGAAGTCAAAAAAATTGTATTAAGAATAAAACATGCAAAAGGCCAACGAACAACAACGACAATGACAACAACAACAAAAACAAGAACAACGCCACGACCATCGGTGGAATGAATACTTAGCATTCATATTAATTGTACGTAACAAATTAAACATACAATATTTTACTTAATGTAATACCGATAAAAGGGCTAATACTATTGATTTGTTAACAAGTAAGTTTCTTGAAAATAATGTGACGAGCATTCAATTTTTAATCAATAATTATTACTACACTTTGTTGGTGCATTTTAATATTTTTGCTCTTAATGTAGTTTTTTGTCTTGCGGTGTGTTAGTATCACTATGGAGATTAATTGATTATCTTAATATGATTTTAGTTTCATTTGTAGAATGACAAACAAATTTGGCAAAATGAAATTATTGTATTAGTTATTAAGAGTAGAAAAATTATATGTTGAGATTGATGTCTTCAAATATATTTATGTATGCAATATGCTACAAATTAAATATACTAACAATATTGGACCGATTCACAACAATAAAAAAATATTGAAACTTAAATGGTTTTTGTGGATAAAATAAAGTTCGAGTAACTAAGCATAGTAATTTCGAGTTACCGTATTTGATATGATAAACCAAAATGATAATTCATTGTCACAAGTTAGATCTCAAAATATAGAGAATATCACTTTGTTATGATTTTAGATAAGGTTTACATTTATTTAGAAAGAACCGTATTCGTTTAACCTCCCTTTGACATTTAGCATGTAACTTATACATATTAAAAAATTATATGTGAAGAGATTCTTTTAAATGTAACATCTTGAAAAAAGTCTCTTCATATATACTCCATCCGTCCCAAAATTATTGTCACCTATTGACTTTTTTGGTTTTTCTTTCTCAACTTTGACTATAAATATTTTTGTTTGTGTTATAAAATTTTTGATAAAAATTATACCAATTGAAAATACATTTAAAACTCAATTCGTTCATATATTTTGTATCAAGTATTATGTAATATAAACAAAAATACTTAAGGTCAAAGTTAAAAGGTAAAGACCGAAAAAGTCAATAGGGGACAATAATTTTGGGACGGAGATAGTAATATTTTAATATCAATAAACTATTTAAATGCGTGTCATGCTTAAAAAAATGTGTGATAACATCACAACTTAGATATATAATAACAAATATAAGCCAAATATTAGGCTATGAACACTTATATACAGCCCATGTAATGATGAAAATTAGTGTTGAACAATACACTAACGAACATTTAGATTAAGCCCGTGTGCATCGCACGGGTATGAATGACTCGGTCTAAATATAAAAGTCACCAAACAACTAATTAAACTCATTCATAAACTCATTCGATGCTTACAAAAGTTGTGATACTATCACAACTTACAAACATAATGACGAAAATAAATACCACACATTACACTATGACCAATTAGATAGAGCCCGTGTGCAACGCACGGGTCTGAATGACTAATATAAATAAATCGGATGCATAGACATAATTATAACAAATGTCATGCACTCATCATCTTTTATATGTTATTCACGGGTTATGGTACAGAAAAGTTACTGAAGTTTACAAAAATTTTCTCTTAAGGTAATATAGTTTCATTTTGTTCACTTAGGTTACTGAACTTTCGGTAAGCATACATTTCAAAAATTCAGTGTTAGTCCGAGTAACTTGGATGTATATTTTTTGACAAGTTCAGTAACCTAAGTGAACAAAATTTAAAATTTAATAACCTGAAACATTCACTTTTATAAGTTCAGTTACCCGAATGAACAAAATTTCAAAGTTCAGTAATCTGGATGAACAAAATTTTTTATAAACTTTAGTAACTTTTTTCTGTATCATCACCCTGTTATTTACCAATCAATTTTTACCCGCACACTAATAAAATCATTATCCCAATCTTGAGTCTCTGGTATAAAACATTTTCGTTACCAAATTGTTGAAGGTCCATAACCCTGTTATACCAACACAAGTCTACAACTACAACTCGTTTGCAAGTGTAAGCAATTCAGTAAAGGGATCAAATTATTGAAGGTCCGAAAAATGAACAAGAAGCCCGTCTAGCTCAGTTGGTAGAGCGCAAGGCTCTTAACCTTGTGGTCGTGGGTTCGAGCCCCACGGTGGGCGTTTCTCTTTTTAATTTCTTATATATATATTTTTCTCTTTTTAATTTCTTATATATATATATATATATATATATATATATATATATATATATATATATATTTTAAAAAGAAAAACCCAAAACGTGTACGGATTGTCTTCATCATCATCAACAACCAAATATATACATGAAAAAAATAAAAAACCATTAAACGATTTTTATTTGTTTCACGTTTCCCAATAAAACCAACAATAAATTAAAACCCCCCCAAAACAATCCAATCTATCTTCATTTGATTTCAATCAAATTTATTCTTCTTCTTGTTTTGATAATAATCAAAAGGAATCGAAATATTTATTATTAATAATAAAAGGAATGGCCGCATATGCGGCCTGTATTCGGGCCGGACTTAGACTCCGATCCGCTCATTCATCATCGCTTCTCAGAGCCACCTTTGCCACGTCATCATCATCATCTTCATCAATATCTTCATCCTGGTTATATAGTAACAAATTTGATTGTAGGCAGATATCGCAACTTGTTCAATCTAACGGCAAACGGTTATTTCTCGTTGATACCTTGGCGCTTGTAAGTTTTATTATTTGGTATTCAGATGATATAGCTATAAATTATAAAATGTAGTATCAATTAATAGTTTTGCTCTAAATTTTTAAATGCCAAATTGAATCTACTGTTGGCGTTAATTAAATGAATTGATTCCACATTCACCTATATCAGTTCGTATCGATTTTCCTGTAATCTTTAGGTTCAGGTTTAGGTTTAGCTAGGGATGAGCATTTCGAACCGAATCCTGGAACCGAACCGGTACCGTACCGAAACGGTACCAATTCCCGATATATGGTACGGTACCGGGACTACGAAATAAGGTGAAAAAAAAATCGGGACCACTAATTTGGTACGGGACCGGTACCAAACCGGGAAATTCCCGAAAAAAAAGGGAAAAACCCGATTTCCCGGTACCGGTACCGATATCCGAATCCCGTTCATTACGGTACCGGTACCATTAATTTTGCTCGGGAAAAAATTGGTACCACTAATTCGGTACGGGACCGGTACCGTGCTCATCCCTAGGTTTAGCCGTGTAGGTATTGGTGATTGTGAAATAAAAATGATGATTTTTCCTCTGGTTCAAGTGAATGTGAAAAGTGATTCATGATTATGTGTATTCAAATGATATAGGCTAATGCAGTCTCGAATTTGCCCTATGTTTTGGTTAATGTGATTGATAATTCGCGTATCAAAATGATATACATGTATGTAGTATTGGTTTTGCCCTAAATTTTATGTTTTGGTTAATGTGATTGATAATTCGTGTATCGGAATGATTTAGGTGAATGTTGTAGTATTGATTTTGCCCTAAAATATGGATTTTATCAAATGTGAAAAGTGATTGATGATTCTTTTGATGAGATATTTTAGGTTGATCAAGTATTGATTCTGTTCTAGATTTTTAGGATTTAGCGAATGTGAAATTGAAATTTGATTAATGGATTTTGTGAAATTTTAGGTTAGAAGATTAGAAGGACAAGGTGTGCCTTCGAAGCAAGCGGAGGCGATTACATCTGCAATCACTGAGGTTTTGAATGATAGTCTGGAAAATGTGGCTCAGTATTTCGTTTCCAAGGGTGAAATGCAAAGGGTTTGTTTCTTCTTTTCTTTTTGTTACGTATTATATTCTCATTGATTCAATATTATGTTTTTTGGTAATTAAACTTACATCTGTATTATTGGTTTTAGATTGAGATGACACAAGATGGAAATTTGGGGAAATTTAAGTCTCAAGTACAAAGCTCTCAGGTGATTAGCTTTTTCGTTCTTTCTTTTTGAAGCATTTCCATGGTAGTAGGACTATAGTTGAATTTTGGGTGATAAAGATAACTTATTGGTTTGAACATTTGTTAGGAAGCATTTTGTATGATACTAACGGATATGAATTTGTTATACTCTTTGTAAACTTGAATCGTTGATTTTTATACAAGTGATTAACATGAGGCCCACTCTTAAATCCTCCAGTATATTGAGACGTTGAGTTGGTGCGAATGTGCAATGATCTTATCGTACATGTCAATAGTTGCTCACGGAGTTCATAAGTCAATGTTAATAGTTGCTCGCATAGTTATAGTTAAATCAGTTCTGATTAGTTAGGGCTTAAGAAATAATTTTGGATAACCAGTTTAGGAATAGCTGCAACAAAACTGTTTCACATAAGGGGTCATTTTCCATCTACATCCTCAAATGATTATAATTTTCCAAAACACAGATGTGATTATTGGATTATCACAAGTTTAAACTCTAAAAGCACATACAAACGTTCTCCCCTACACCTTATATTGTTACGGATGATTATGTAGTTTTATAAAATTTATATTACATAATCACTCTCAAAAAACAATTCTAAACTCCACTATAGTTTCTTCTATGCATTTTTTTTAAATGTGTACTCATTTGTTTGGTCTTGAAAATTAGTTCTTGTTTTTTTTATTCAATAGTTTTTATTTGGATAATTTATATACATCCATATTGTGAGGTTGCAGTTAATTATCAATATCTCAAAATTTATATTACAAAAACTTGTTAACAATAGGATTTATTTTCTATGACATAGTAGTGATTAATTATTAATCGAAGTTGGGCTAAAAGCTGGTGTAATCTTTGGTCGATTACAATGCTTACTAATGGGCAAGGAGGCATTTTTGTGTTGACAGTTCGCAAAAAAATTTCCCACATTTCTAGCAGGAGTGATTCTTTAGATTCACCACTTGTTCATTTTGGTGGATTCTTTTTCTGCTACTTTATTTGGCAAATGATATTTCAAAGTTCTTCGTCCAGTTAGATGAAGTTTTTCATTCTTTTGCAGGAAAATCATTTCTCACTGTTGCAACGTGAGACTGAAAAATTGAGGAATGACATAGAGAAGATGCGCAGTGAATTGAGGTATGTGTAAATGAATATTGATTCAATTAACTTTTACAGCATAAACTTTCAAACTCCTTTATAAAAGTGCCAGACGCATCAATTGAATTTCAGAACTGTACTTGTAAGTTGTAACATAGAAATACTGATTCTAATTTTGACACAGGTATGAAATAGACAAAGTCACTGCTGGACAGCGTCTGGACTTGAATCTTGAGAGGGGGTAACGAGATGCATCTTTTATTTACTATTTAATAAGTGATTTCACTTTTTGATCTGCCCAGTCATGTTTCTCATTTGCAAACTAACCATTGTTCATAAGAACTCAGATTTTGAACAAAGTGTGAAAATTCAAATGCAAAGAGAACCTACTTGGCTTCTGTAATTTGTCTTATTGCCAATCTGATTTCATTAGTGATCAATGAATGCAGGAGAATTCGTGATGAACTAGCAAACCAAAACCAAGAAACTGCAAACCTCACAAACAAACTTGATCGAGTGAGTTTAGAATGCCCTTTTTTATTCCACATATGTGTCAAAATGCCGACTTTAACAAAATAGCTGACTTATATCTGCTGTATTTTTGTATGAAACTAGGAAATTCATTCGTTAAGGGCCCAGTTGGAAGCAGCCAAATACGATGTGATCAAGTACTGCATAGGTACCCTTGTCTCAATTTCAGCAGTCGGTTTGGCCGTGCTGCGTATACTGATGTAAACTGTTACCTTTGCTAATTGTAAAGATTAGCATTAACACATAGAGAAAAATTGATTCCCTTTGGTTTCACGCGTTTTATTTGTTCGTGATCAAGTAATGGAAATGTAACATAACTATACTAATTGTAACCATAAAAGTGATTCTTGCCCTTTTATGTTGCACTTATTTTACCATCTTAAAGTTCTTTCACGAGCGCAAGTACATATGATACTTGTAGCATTTGAAACTTGTCATTTTATTTATTTATTTTATACTGTCGATGTAAACTGGGATACTGGGATTTATCTTCTCTCGTTGCTTGTAAACGGCTAGCACTTTCTCTTAACACAATATTGCGAATTGTGTTTCATGACTACGGAGTGCAACTTTGTAGTTTGTACCTAACCATCATAAACCATCATAAACCTAACATTTAGACCGAAGAATCTGTTGCTCTCGTTTGAAGTTCAAGTTCTAATAAATGGTAGCCATTTTAGTTGGCTTTTCAGAACTATTTTCCAACATTTATGAGATTGGTGATATATATGTGTAAGAAAGTTGTTCTAGAAAATATGATAATTCGGCTGAACACACGAATAACACAAAGAAATGTTGTAGCTTAATGCCTTAATGCATCTACAAATAGGTTTACATTTTTCATATGTATGCCATAGTCAGCCAATTGACACAGAAAGAAGAATGTGCAATATAAGTGTGTAGCTGGTGGTGACAACGCTTAATTTGGACTATTTGTGGACTTACTAATGGGCAATGGAGTGATTACACGGCATTGTGTATATGTACTGATCGTATTCATCCAGGGCGACGTGAGGCCGATAGCCAACCATGTACTCCAAATATAGAGTATCTAGTGCAAAGTTTGGAAGATATCTAATATATTTATAAAAAATAACTAATTGAATAATGTTATAAAGCATTGAACAATGATCCAAATATATGGAGATGACTTTTATGTCTTCATTCTTCAAATACGGAGAAAATAGGTGTTTGGAGGAGAAGGTTGGAGATAGCATAAAGAGACGTTTATAGAGTCTCAACTTTTAACCAATACTAGTGGTGCCAATACAAACCATGCGTACTCTTGTTACTATCGCATGAGACCTACCAAATATCGGGTTGAGATCCTGGTACAACATTTGTGTGTTGACGGGATACTAAAAGATAAGATACCCACAAGCTAGCAAATAACAAGCACCGGAACAATGAGATAGTTCTACTCCGAGTTCACTCAGTCGGGTTTCAACACTAATAGACCAACGGTACAGTAAAGATGTCGGATTATTCTTCTAACGAAACAAAAGAAGTTTCCTTTTATGTCATCTAATTTAGACCTTTTATCAGCTTTGAAGTAAATGGCAGTTTGTTTGAGACCGAATGTAGGAACTTCTTGATCAACCATATTTATAAGGGTGCTACTATGAATACCCTCGCCCACTTTTTACCTTTTCCACCCTCTTTTTGTCCTTTATTTATAGTACAACATAGTTTTTTATTGTTCTGTATTTTTTTGTCAGTTTACAATTTTTTACTTGTTAAACTTTATATTTTTTGTTTCATACTTTTCGTTATGTAGTTTTACACTAGAAACATTATTAAAAAAAAAATTTTAAAATTAAAAAACAAGGGAGGTATTAATTGTATTTTAGGGCTACATATAACCTATCCTTATTTAATATCGAAGAATATCATAGATTGTCATTGAATTCGATCAGCCCCCACCAGATCCCATTTTGACCAATGCCTCGTATGAAAACGAGAACTTGTTGCATAAAGTCGCATTTCTGGTTGTAACACTAGTTTCTGCATTTAAATTTATTGACGCTGCTTTTGACTTTAGCTAAATAGACTCATGTTCAACATCAAAACTAAAATACGACTAGTAATACGCTGTTTGATATATCTCAAATTGTTGGATGTTATTTTGGAGCAACGAAGGTTATGTTAAAAACTAAATATACCCAAGAATATGCTAATTAAGTTGGTGTAACCGAAATGGTTTTTTTGGTTTTGGCCTAACAAAAATATTAGCCGGTTTGATTAATCTTTCAAACCAATATTAATGATGTATTTGTGGTTTCTGTCTCGACACGTCCCAACCATATAAGTGAATGAGTGATAGGCAAAATAAACTTCATGTAATCGTGTTTATGAGTTCGATTAATATGATGTTTATACTTTTATACCAATGTTTTATCACTGTTGCTATCTGATATAAAGCGGGGAACGGACTATGTGAAAAATATGTCAATTGTCCACACTGTTTTTTACACACCTTTGAAAAATGTGTAAAATTTGACTAAGTTATTTGCACTTATAAATGTGTATAAAATTATTACATTAATAAGTGTGAAGATATATAAACAATCATCGTATTCTTTACATGTTAAATTGTAAAGCAAAAAAGTTATAAGTGCGGAGAAACGTAAAACTTGTTCACACTTACAGGTGTAGAGATTAGTCTGTAACATCTATTTTCTCCGCACTTCCTCGAATGTGAGAAAAGATGGTGTCACAAATTTATTCCACTTTTTTAAGTGCGGACAAAATTTATCTTGTACACACTAGTAAGTATAAATATAACAAATTTGTACATAATTATAAGTATAAATATACTCCCTGACAAATTTGTACATAATTAAAAAAGTGTGGATAAATTACAACTATTTTACACAACCAAAAACTTCTTGGCCTCAGAATATATGTGAGCCTATCAACTCTAAAGATTTGTGGGTTCAAGTATCGTTGAAGATATTTGAGATAGGTGGCATAGGTTGTTAAAAAAAAAAAAAAAAAAAAAAAAAAAAACTTTTGCGTACCATAGTGTGATAATTTCTGTTGTACTGTATGTCATAAACGTGACAGTTTTTCTAATACAAAGAACAAAATAAACGAGGAGTTGGCACCACGACAAGTCTAGTTGCTTTAGGTGCCGTAAGTCCATAAACATCGCCCATGTCGATTTCACTTGGTTTCATTCCATCAGGCAACTCCCATGTGAAGCAATGAAGAAGGTGTGCAAGGGCACTTTCCATAGCATACAAACCAAGTTGCATTCCTGGGCACGATCTTCGACCAGACCCAAAAGGAAGAAACTCAAAATTACTTCCTTTAAAATCTGGAGTCCCGATTTCTAAAAACCGGGACGGGTTAAAAACATCAGGATCCTTCCAATCCTTTTTATTACGGTTTACAGCATAAAGATTTATCATGACACGTGTCCCTTTAGGGATATAGTATCCATCAATCTCCGTGGCCTTTGCTGACTGGTGGAGGGCCATAGGGATTGGTGGATGCAGCCGAAGAGTCTCTTTAATAACACATTTGAAGTATGTGAGTTTTTCAAAATCAGACTCTTCAACTCGACGATTAAGTCCAACAACATCGGCTAGCTCTTGTTGTACTCGTTTAAGCGCCTCAGGTGTATGCATTAACTCCGTCATAGCCCATTCAATAGCGGAAGCTACCGTCTCAGTGCCACCAAACATTACGTCCTGTAAGAATATCATAATTTCAGCCATGTTAATCTTGTAAACATACATACGTTACATAAAAATTTAAAAGCTACTAATTACCATAATAATGCCTTTGATATTATCTCGAGTAAGTTTAATTGTAGTTTGTAAATCATCAACATTATTTCCTATATTCTCATCACTATAAAACGCTAGCATCTCATCAACCATATTTTCCACATTTTCATCCACAGTTTTCTTTTCTTTTTTCAAGTGATCGTCAATAATTTTGTCGATAAACCCGTCTAATGCAGAACGGGCTGCAGGTAAACGAGTATTAAGCCCGACCGGGTCAATAAACCCGAGCCAAGGAATAAAGTCTGCCAAGTTAAAAGCACCAAATAACTTAGTATACTCTTGAAGTATACTAATAAACTCTTGTTTCCCTTCAAGTGAACTCAACCCAAAAGCAGCCCGGTAAATAATATCATGAGTCAACCCGAACACCATTTCACCAAGATTCACACTCAAACCCGAGTTCTCAGCTGTAATTTTAATCATAGAATCCACCTCATCCCGTACTGAAGCCCATGATTCAGCCCGCTTACGACTAAACAGCTTCATGACACAAAGTTTTCTCATTTGGCGCCAAAACGGGCCATAGTCCGCGAAAGCCATATCTACACGACCATAAGTGAGATAAGTGATCGCTATCGTGGCAGGACGGTCCGAGAAAATGTTGTCTTGTGCTTGTAGCACTTGTTTAACCATTTCGGGTGATGATACTGCAATAACGTGTCTAAAGCCCATTTTGAGGTGGATTATGCCACCATATTTTTCAGATAATTTTGTTAGGCCCTTGTGAGTGAGTTGGTCCATCATCAGCATATTGCCGATGATAGGCCAACCCATTGGGCCTGGTGGAAGTGGTTTCCTGCGGCTCCAAGAAATCACGAAAACCGTTAGAAGGATGGCTGAGATGTAAAATGTGAAGTTGGTAGGCAATAAACCTTGAACTTGCATTGGCTCCATTTTGTGGAGCTAAAAGTTGTATACAAAGTGAGAGTTTATGTTGGTTACAAATAAAAATGGAGGGTTGTGTGGTTTATAAACTAGTATGGGACACTTCATATAATATTGGACATGTGTATATATAATATTTTTTTGAAAGGCAATACATGTGTTATAATAAATCCTTGCAAGACTTTTGTTTTTGTTATTTATTAGAGTTGTTGATTTTCTCTGAAAGATACATTTTGAAGTGACAATCGTTTCTTCTAGTTTTTGTTGGACTTTACTTTGTATGATAGTTTAAAAGGTGATGAGTTGTTATAACAAATATGTTTTCATATAGCGATAGCATAAGAATGTTCTATATAGCTTAATGTACGTTATGGTTACTTACAAATGTTAACTCATCTAGTCATCTTTATAACGCACGATAACTTATTCATGTTCAAATATATGGTTTTTTTACCAACGCAATAGAATACACCGAAAGCGGGAAAAAAAAAGGATGTTCAAAGAAAGGTGCAAATGTAAAAGAACCTGAACTCTATATAATTTATCATAGGTTTATTGTAAAGTTGTGCTAGTTTGCGGAGGGAAATATTTTTCAAATTTTCTAGCGTGATGAAACGTCGCACTGTGATAGTAATGACTAACATGGTCGAAATTAGGCACTAAGGTCCAATTTGTTGAATCATCATGTTAACGGTTCACAAATTCTGCTATGTTGTAATCAACCATTTTCATGTAAAATTCACACCCAAACACTGAACGATCGAGTCGTGAGAAATTGAGCTATGGAGTTTGGGGGCAGTGATGTCGATATATGGACATCTATTTTAGGTAGAATCTATATTGTTTATAGTGATCATATCTTATACAAAACTAAGTTGTTTTGATGTATTATGTATCTTTAGCCTAACATAAACATCACAAGGCAGCTACAACTAAAGTCTAAAACCGTCGTATTTAATCATTTACTCTTGTTGTAAAGGCAATAACTTCGACCAACTGATGAACGAGTAATGGGAAAAATAACGAAAAAGATAAATCAAAGAAGTTTTAAAGATAATCCAAGTGTATATTTGATAATACATATATGCTCTTAAACATTTTTATTCAATCAGTCAAACCCTTTAAAGTAACATAGTTTTTATGTTCATACTTAACACGTTAACTATTATGCAAAGTATATAACATTAAAGCTAACGTGTATTTTAATTTAATTAATTTTCAATAAGTACTAAGAAAATTCATATTGTGTGGATGCATATATAAGTAGATTTATTGAGGTTAATTTTAAAAGATATTACGGAAGAAAAGCATGATGTAATCACATCATTTGAAAGTTTTATATAGTTACGTGAATTGTTGAAGCATGACTGTAAAAATGGTTTAGTGCTAATTGTAAACGTAAGTGATTGCTTAATTAGGATGTCAATAGAATGAATAGCATTTTAAAAGGTTAATGTTTATTAGTAGTAGGGTATATCTTACCTTATAAGGAAGGAATTGAGGTATTAACAATTTACTGTACAATTTAGTGACAACAACACTTCAAATGAACTAGCAGGCATTCTAATAATTATTACTTAAAACCTAGTTTAATTAGTGGTATGATATGATGAAGTCATGAAGCTACTACTAGTAATATTTTGCGATGTAAAAGACAAACTAGCATTTTTTATTTATTTATTGTTTTTTTTTAAATGGAAATATCTTAACAACCATATATACAAAGATTACTGCCACTATATATGAGACTAAAATATTTTGTAACAAGACGCTTGATAATATGTATTACTGTTACATGTTACTCATTGATCGATTGATAATACGATGATTACTGCCACATTTAATTTAGTGAATATGATAGGTTGTCTGACTTGTCTTGCAAATGCGATTGAACGATGTCTCGTGTTTAAACGTGAAATTCAAAATCTAGAAGGTGATGGATTTGTCGTGTACGTATGTGTGTACACTAATTGGAAAAGTGTGGCTAGCTAATTTGACAAGAACTAATCGTATATCACCATGTCAGGGTTTTGATGTTTTAGATCATCAATATTTATAGCTTCATCACCACCGGAGCATTAGTCTAATTGGTGTAGCTTTCGTGCTTGAGTCAATAGACACGAGTTCGAGTCCTAGTCCTGACATTTGCTTCAGAGAGGTACCCGCCTCCGTAAAATCTATGGGCATACTTGAGAGACTTTGTGGAATAAGAGATCGGGAGTCGAGTCTCGGCTCGTCTCACTCCAGGTGGTGGAGAGTTGCCGGAGCTATTCCTTATTGGGTGGACAATGGCTGATCCCAAAAGGCATCCGGGATCAGGGTGTTCCCACCAATCTACAACTTTTGTGAAATTTATAGCTTCATCAAATGAAGTACTAATACTAAGAGCAGATGATGTATCTACATAACGATATTAGCAAGAAAGATGCTGAATACCACATGAAATGTGCCACTTTTAGGTTAAAATGGTCGTGATTGAGCTAATTCGTTGTTTGGCCGTATATGGGAGATTTGAAAGCCGCTTAAGACATGTTTAGGTGATTGATTTTTTTGTGTCTTGGTCGACATGCAAATTAATGGACAATGTAAAGTCCATGAACTAGTAAAAAAAATATTGATGTGACGATTTAAATCATTTCAAGTGGTGGTAGACCCGGGTTATAAATTCTTACATATTTTGCTAATCACACATGTACAAATTGACAGCACATATTTTCCTACTCACACAATTCTAACATGTGCAAACATTTTAATGAAATTTATTAATAAATGGAACACACATGTTATAAGTAGCAAAATGAATAAAAATAAAATGTAAGAGGATATAACAACGCTTATATATAACTTTATCGAAATATCCTTAATCAAAATTTGTTATTACGTACAAGCAATGTATTTGTTTGATAAAACACACGTAAACAGATCACTGTTGTTATTTACCATTATTATTATTATTATTATTATTTTAATTCAATATGAAAACGATCAACTTTGTGTTACACATTATTTATTCTTTTATAGTTCCATGTGGTATTTTTTTTTATTCATATTTCCTTTATTTATAACTCGAGAACACTAGATAAAATGGGTCAAAGACCAACACTACTACAAAATAGTAACATACTCACACAGACACTTATTAGAGCATGTCGTCACACTTTAAAGTGTGAAGAATCAAAAAGTTCAACTACTATGTGAACTAATTGGATGTAACAAATATTTTCACACTTTTATGTGTGAAGCTTTATAATATTTTTCACACTTTTAAGTGT
Organism: Artemisia argyi; assembly: GCA_030686995.1. Classification (NCBI taxonomy): domain Eukaryota; kingdom Viridiplantae; phylum Streptophyta; class Magnoliopsida; order Asterales; family Asteraceae; genus Artemisia; species Artemisia argyi. Next base: position 221,801,191 of record CM060708.1, read on the forward strand.
GAGGGTTTTAAAATAATTCTTCACACTTTTAAGTGTGATGATTTTGATCTTTAAATAATTCTTCTCACTTTTAAATATGAGATTGAAATTCTTTACACTTTTTAAGTTTGAGGATTTTGAAATAATTATTCACATACGTAAGTGTGAATATTTTTGAAAAAAAGTTTACACTTTTATAAAGTGTGAAGAAAAAAACGTATAAAATGATAAATTTGTTGTAGTGCAAGACATATGAAGAAGGAACACTTACCACAAGTGAACCTAAAAGTCGGTTCGTTACAAATCAATTTGATACAAACTAGTATCTTTCGACATTGTCATTAATTCATTATCATGTATTTTGACGAAAATCTATAGCCACGTTATAAGATATGGACCATTAACTGATATGACCTTCTTGGTCATAGGATATGCCATTTAAGCAAATTCATATCCACATATTCACTCAAAGATTTTGAATACGTATACGGTGTGTGATATTAAGTGTATCAATTATTGATGAATGTAACAAACATTTTTGATTGTTGTCGATTCAAAATTGTATACGATGTTGGTATATTTTTTTCTATACTTATTATTTTCTTGTGTTTCCTATGTCGTAGTGAAGTAATAAAATGTACGAGGACCAAGTATTAGATCATAATCATTTTTTTTTTTTTAAAACGACAACTAACTTTCTCATAAAATAGAATAACAAACTATCTAACATGTTTTAAGTAAGACTTGAACCTAGAATCATTTTGGTTGAGGAGCTTTTCGCACAACAACAGGTACCATTGGGACATAAGCCATTTGATATTAGATCATAATCATTGATTGCATGATGCGTAATGTGGTAATAAATGTTGGTTGTTGGTGTGGTTTGAAGCACGAACTTGTGTATTTACTCCAGTATTAAACAATAATATAGAAGGAAACGAGCTCGTTGGATTAGGCATGCTAATTTTGAAGTTTGAAGCAAGAACAATTAACATTAGGCAAGAGAATAGTTATAAGAATTTGTAGACGATGATATTACTCGCAACATTGTGGGACCCCCGATCCCTTGCAAAGTCTTCAAAAAATAAAAAGTCTAAAAAGACTTGTGGTGATGCCACGTGTCCCCCCTCCCTTTTCCCCAAAAGGACATGGATGTAATTTCACTCCCTCTCGCTTTTCTCTCTCGTTCCCTCTTTCTCTTTCTCTTATCTGATATCCTTTCTATTTTCCGATCTCTACTCTTTGATTTCTTTCAATTTTCCGGCCATATACAAACGAATTTACATAATGCTTTCCATTCAATTCATTCATTCATTCAATTTTACAATTTTCTTATTCTTTCATTTGTTCATATTTTGCAAAATTAGGGCTTTTTTGTTCTCAATTCATATTCGTTTATTTGAATCGTTAATTTTGCTTCAAATCGGGTTAATTGTACATATCGGCTTCGAATTAGCCATCCGATTGCTCAATAGGAATAGAATTAGGGTTTTTTTAGCATTCAATTGGTTAATTGGAAGAGAATTGGGGTTTTTGAGCATTCAATCGGTCAATTGGAAGAGAATTAGAGTTTCAACCGTTCGGTTGGTTAATTGGAAGAGAATTAGGGTTTTTAACCGTTCAAATTTGGGGATTTTCACCGTTAAATCGGTTTCTGATGCCTGAAAGTGATACTCATGTGTTTAATCAAGGTAATTTCATTTTTTGTTATACATTCATCAGTCAGTTATGTTTTATAGGTTCATCAATTAGTTGTTGAAGATATCATGTGTCCATTGTTTAATTAGTAGGATGTGGATTCATTAGAATAACTTGTTAGAATATATTAGAATGAGGTTAGCAGTTATTGGTTGTTATTGTCGTTTAATTAGTAGGATGTGGATTCATTAGAATAACTTGTTAGAATGGATTAAAATGAGGTTCAGCAGTAATTGCTTGTTATCGTGGTTTAATTAAAGGTTGCGGATTCGTTAGAATAACTTGTTAGAATGGATTAAAATGAGGTTCACCAGTGATTGCTTGTTATCGTGGTTTAATTAGAGGTTGTGGATTTGTTAGAATAACTTGTTAGAATATATAAGAATGAGGTTCATCAGTGATTGCTTATTATCGTGGTTTAATTAGCAGGATGTGGATTCATTAAAATGAGGAATAACTTGTTAGAATATATAAGAATGAGGTTCATTAGTGATAAAATGTTATCGTGGTTTAATTAGCAGGATGTTGACTCATTAGAATAAGCTGTTAGAATAGATAAGAATGAGGTTCATCAGTGATTTCTTGTTATCATGGTTTAATTATCAGGATGCGGATTCATTAGAATAACTTGTTAGGATAGATAATAATGAGGTTCATCAGTGATTGCTTGTTATCAATTTTTATTTGTCTTGTGTTATGTGTTTTTGGTTCATCAGTTATTGATTGTATATATATTTTTTTCAGATAATGATTATGAACCTGTTCCATATTCTGTTGGTATTGTTTTTGAGGAGGCGGGTGAGAAGTTATGGATTCCGGATATTCCTGATGGTGAGAAGTCGGCTTATGGTATGATGTATCATTCTCGGGTGCAGGCTTATGAGTATTACAAAGATTATGCAAAAAGAGCTGGTTTTGAGATTCGTTTAGGTCAAAAGTATAAATCTAATAAGAATAAGGACGATAATGTGGATTCGAAATATTTTGTTTGTAGTAAAGAGGGTATAAATCCTGCCCCAAAAAAAGTTGGACCAAAGTCTAAACATAGGAAACATCTGTCTAAGCGTACTGATTGTAAGGCTCTTTTACGTGTGAGGTATGTTGAAGGAAGAGGATATTGGTGTTATGAATTCGTTGAGGGTCATAACCATAGCCTAGTTAGTCAGGAAGATAGCGTTCTTCTGGTTTCGTCTCGTGATGTTTCTTATACTCAGCAAGTTTTTCTATATCAAGCATCGCAAGTGAATCTTGATCCAGTGAAGGGTTTCCATTTACTTAGGCAGATTTATGGGACTACGATTTTGTTAGGGTTAGTTCGATTGATTGTAAAAACTATAGGAGAGATGTGCCTGATTTCATTGGTAAGAATGATGCTCAGATGTTAGTTGAGATGTTATTGAACAAGAAGAATTTTTTTCCTAATTTTTCATTTGAGTATCAAACTGGTGAACATAACGCGTTGGCGAATCTTTTTTGGGCTGATGAGTACGCAAAAAGGAATTATTATGCTTTTGGCCATGTTCATCAGTATTTTAAGATAAGATAGATATTTTAATTTGAATGTACCCCACCTATCTTATCTATTTATCAGAAAATCCACCTTTCTTATCTCTCTACCCCACATATCCTATCTCTTTATCAGAAAATCCTCCATCCCACCTATCCTATATTTTTTCCTCTACCCCAGATATCCTATCTCTTTATCTATTTCTTATCTTTAAATACTGATGAAATGAATGTAAATATGTCATGTTTCTAGCTTGAATTGTTTCCCCAGAGTGGTCGTTGGGTGAGTGTGAGTAGCTTTTGAAACTCATTGATAAGCTCAAACACACAAAAACTTTGCTGCAACAAGATGATGGTCATCGGTATAAAAGTTAATTCGCGCTGCCCATCATCTTGTTCTAGCAGTTTATGTGTGTTTGAGATTATCAATGAGTTTCAAAGGCTACGCAGAGTAACCAGCGACCATTTCTGAGGAATTATTTAAAGCTAGAAACATTTTTTTTAAAGTTGTTGTATTTGATTGTTATAAGCTGATGCGGTTGAATTTAAATGGTTCATCAGTATTTTAAGATATGGTTCATCAGTATTTTTTAAAGAAGATTTTTGAAAGATGGTGTAAATAAGTTCATCAGTATTATAAAGTGATAAGGCAAAAAATGAACCACTTTTAGGGGGTCATTTAAGCCCGGAATTGAATTTATTTGATCAAATATTGCCCTAAATCGTTCCTTTTGTGATTTTAGGTACTTTGGGAGTGAAATCTAGAAAAGGAAGCAATTCGGACGTTTTTGGAGCATAAAAGTGAAGAAAACGCCAAAGTCTTAATTTTCCTTGCTGGGAACAGTAGGTGACGGCGTCAAGAGCAACATCCTGACGGCGTCAAGAGTAAATTCCATGACGACCCAGTACAGATTTGACGGCGTCATAAGAAAGGGCGTCAAGAGTAAAATTCATGACGGCCTGGAAATGCATAACACATGACGGCGTCAGAAGTAGATCAAGGCAGTCCGAGAAGAGTTTTGGCGGCGAGGTGACGGCATCACAAGATTGGTCTTGACGCCGTCAGACCCTATTTCCTATATATAGTTTTCTAATTTTCACATTAAAAAAAAGGAGAAGTTTTGGAGAAACCCTAAGTATGAACTTGGTGCGAATTTTACAGGTTTTTCAAGGGTTCTAAGCCCTTGATACCTTTCATGTGTAATTGAGATAAGTATTCTTTTAATTCAATCAATATGTCTATGTGTTGGTTGTCTATATCTTGTTCTTGTCTTAATTCCATCATGCTAGGCTAGATCTATCTTGTGTTTGCTTGGATCTAATGAAACCTAGATGTTAATTATGTGTTGATTACTTGTTTATAATTGTCTTGGATGAATGAATTTATATGTTAGGCTTAAGAAAACTGGCAGATCTCCAATTGGTAACATGCTTGAACGTCTTAGGAAACATGAACCGATGGCACTAGGTCTTTATTGGTTGTATTTAATGCATGAGCCACTGTTTATAATCCCTATGGTTGTGCTGGGCATGGCATAGGAGGAGATAAGAGCTCATAGAATTGGGGAGTTAAGTGCGCTACCCCATGAATGGTATTAAGGAATACAATCCGTCATCCATGCAACTATAACAAGTAATTAACATATAAAAGATGTCTAGGGAGTAGTGAAATCTAAGTAAACACATTTTCTCCATTTATTGCTCACAACCTTAGTATAATTTAGTCTATTTTCATTTCTAGTATTTTATTTTGATTGCATCTTTAGTATTGGGTTAGTTGACTAGCAACTAATTCCGCCCAAATCCTTCAAACCCGAGATTTTTACTTGCTTTCTAAAAAATATAAAAATACAAAAAGAATCATCTCTCACCTTTAGAACTAGTATTTAGGTTTTCTAATCCTAGCGACACTATTCCTAGCTGAACGATCAATCCCCCGGTACTTGTCACTATACTATACTACAACGATCAGGTACACTGCCTGGTGGGGGTTGTAAGCTTCTCAAGATCCCTTGAGAGGTAAAGCCTGGTGCGATTCCCACGTATCAAGTTTTTGGCGCCGCAGCCTGGGGAATAGTTATTGTCTAGGTTAGAATCTCTTTTTATTAGGTCTACTTGCTAGATTCCATTCTAGTAAGATTTTATTTTTATTTTTAGGTCTTCTTTAATCTATCTTATTTCTTTGTGTTTTTGTTTGTAACTTTTCACCACCCGACATCATGGACGATGGGAACATCTTGGAACCCGTCATCCCACCACAACAAAATCCACCACTAGAACCTCTTAGGCCCCGAACCTTAGGAGAGTATTCCCGACCTAGCCACCAAGGCTACCGAAACACCATTGAGCTCACCGGAGCCAATGTGACCCCCTTGCGATCCGACACCATCCGGTTGGTGCAAAGCGGATATGCATTCCATGGACTTCGTTCCGAAGATCCAAACCAACATCTTAAGGACTTCCTCAAAATTGTAGATTCCATAGACCTAGATGTTGCAACTAGAGAGACAACCCGATTACGCCTATTCCAATTCTCTCTACGGGATCAAGCTAGTCAATGGCTTGAGCGTTTACCCGCGGGATCCATCACCACATGGGATGATCTCACCACTCGTTTCCTTGCTCAATTTTTCCCACCGGGGAGAACTACTAAGCTTAGAAATGACATCTTGATGTTCCAACAACGTCAAAATGAATCTCTTTATGAAGCATGGACTCGTTTCAAGGACTTACTCCAAAAAGTCCCTCATCATGACATAGATCTTTGGCTCCAAGTCCAAATTTTTTATGACCATATCGATCTCTCCACGAGGCGAGCCATTGACCAATCGGCCGGTGGTAAGCTACGTGATCTAAGTGCGGAACAATCGTGGGAACTCATAGAAGATCTTGCTCTCTATGACAATGAAAGTTGGAATGATCCCCGTGATTTGAACAAAACGGTCAAGGCAATATCTTTGCCTTCGAACAATTCTAGCACTCCCGACCGTAGGATCATGGAACTTGAGGACCAAGTCAAGTTTCTCATGAAATCTTACGAAGCTCCTAAACCTTCAAGCCAAGTGAACAAAATCACTTCTTCATGCGAATTATGTAGTGGTCCCCATGACACTCGTGATTGTGTGGAACTCCCCGGAACAGCTTTTGCGGACTACGCATCCACGCGTACCGACGAAGCGGGAGATAAGTGGTACACTTTCAAGCCCGAGCAGAACCCTTACGGTGATTCATACAACCCCTCTTGGAAAAATCACCCAAACCTTAGGTGGAAACAAAATCAACCCAATTCTTCCAATCCGCCTAATCGTTACCAACCAAACGGTCCACCTTCCAACTGTACTTTCAACAACAATCCTTCTAACAACTATGGTAGTACCAACAATCTTGAAGGATTGATGTCAAAATTCATGGCATCTCAAGAAGCTCGCATATCTAAGATTGAAGCCGATTTCAAACACAAGCAAAGCGAGATGACCACCAAAATTGACGCATTGTTGAAAGTTCTCAAGGACCGAGAAATGGGAGCACTCCCAAGCGACACGGTCAAGAATCCGAAACTAAACGTTAATTCCATATCTTCAGTTTCATCACCCACTTCGTGTCCACAATACTACTCGGTTAAATCGACAAGCACGTGTTTCAAACAAAACCAAATTCTTCAAAAGGATCAATCAAATAAAACACCCGATATAGAATCGGTCAAAAATATAATTGAAACACCTCCTACGCAAGACCTTGACGATGAATTCAAAGAACTTCACCTTGAACGCCCCGTCATTGATGTCTTAGCGCGTGCTCCTTACTATAGTGCCTTCCTAGAAAAATATGAGAAGTTTAAACTAGGTAAAAATGGGACCGCCTTCGTTCAAAACAAGTTGCCTAAGAAGCTTGATGATCCGGGTATATTTGTTTTGCCTTGTAAGATAGGAAGATCCGAAGCTTTCGACACACTAGCCGATTTAGGGTCAAGCCTCAACTTGATTCCCTTATCCTTATTCACCGCTCTTAAGCTAGGAAAGTTAGAGGAAACGGAGGTATTGATAGGGCTAGCGGATGGGAGTATTGCCCACCCGGTTGGAATGATTAAGGATGTAGTTGTTCACGTAGGAAAGTTAACTATATTAGCGGATTTTCACGTCCTAGACATGGTTAGTGACACTACATGCCCATTATTAGTAGGAAGAGGATTTTTAGCAACCGCTAGCGCAATGATAGATTGTAAGGAGTCTAAGATAGCGGTAGGTGAAGGCGATACTTGGTTGGTGTACGATGTAAAGAAGCATAGTTATGATTATGATGATGAACCGACACCGCATTGGGTAGAGATGAATAGGAGACCATCTAGATATGGACCTTGGATAGAAAGGAACTTCATAGGACCTCAATGCCCATTTTATCTAGAGAAAGATTTCATTGAAAAGACACATTCGGTAGAACAACTCATAGCTAGAGATGAAGAGCTAGACCCCTTAGTCTTTAGGAAGATGATTGAGTTCTTGAGCGTAATGCCTATTAATATAGAGATGAATAAGTGGAAAAGAGGGGGAGACAAGTGTAAATGGAGGTGGGACAAGCCACCTAAAGAAGGTGATGGATCATGGCATATGAGGATGACTTTGTATGATCCGGATGGAGAAAAGTTTGAAAGGTCATACCATACTAAGGAAACCGATAGGAAGTTGAAACCTAAGTTTGACTCCAAAGATGTCCTCAATGAGGAACTCACCCGTATCACGTAGTAACCCATGACCTTGAGTCTAGCTACAAGACTCGTAAATAAAGAAAAGCGCTTCTTGGGAGGCAACCCATACTTTGTGTGATTTTATTTTTGTTTGTTTGTTATTTGCTTCCGTATGCATGCTTTATTTTTATTGTTGGTAGATCATGTTTCTAAATTAAATAGTGGAAATACTTTACTTTGTTATTTTGGCCTAATCTTAACTCCACCTAAAAGTATTTTTGCAAAAGATAAGTGTAAGGGGAAACCCCAAATATGTTTTTAAGAAACAAACCGATCATGATTCTCCACAATATTAAATGAACATGTATATTAGTATTTGTTAGAGTCAAATGCTTGTATTGAGTCATAATGAAGTTTTGCAGGATTTTCCAGGAAGTAGGACCAAGCTTTTCCAGAAATTTTCCTGAAACTTAACATAAGAATTTCTGCAGGTCACTTCTGACGGCGTCAAGAGTTAACTCTTGACGGCGTCACGTGTAAAACTCTGGAAATTTTACCGGTTTTGTTTTTCTAACGGAGTCTTATGGTTTTTGTAAATTATTAAGTTTTATAATCTCCAGGAGATCTGCAAACTTCATTCCACAAGCATTATATCTTATCTTGTTTTCTAGGATTTAGAAACTTATATAGGATGCCGCCGATTTTACGCGAGGTTGTTTTGTCTATTTCTCAGGATTTACAAGTTATGTATGACAAGAAGATGATTTACATTCTGGAAGGGAAGCTTTGATTGTTCATTTTCTTGGAGGAAGATTTAACCTGGCCACCTTATTATCCATACCGAGCGAATCAGGGGAGTATTTGATTTCATTCTTTTTACTTTTTCACTTTTACATTCTTTACTTGAACATTGGGGACAATGTTCATCCTAAGTGTAAGGGGAGGGTAAAATGATGATACCTTACATACGCACTTTCGCTTGAGTTTGTTTTGTTTAATGGTAGGTGTGTAATAAAACTATGAGAAATACTTGTTAGTGCAATTTTAGCGCCAAATTTAAATTTTTTTACAACATTTAGGAGTGAAACTTTAGTCATAGCAAGCGTCTCATGGATAGGAGATTGTATGACTAGCACATAACCGTATATTCAGAAAAATTTTCCATCCAAATATGTGAGGTTCGCCTTTAGATTTGATATTAGTGCTTATGAGTGTACCGGTAGCATTTAGATTCTAGAACTTGCGTTAGTGATGCATCCCGAGACCGCTAGTGAGACTACATTCGTGTAGTAGGATTTACTACATGATAAGAGGCATTAGGATCACCCTTGTGTTAAACCCGTATCATAATTACTTGACCATTTAAGTCATATTACTTGGCTAGTTAAGTCAACAAATTTTTCCCACACCCTTAGCGTTGTACTCATTTTTAGTACATGAAACCCCTAGTACATCCCTCCGAGCCTATCTTTTCGTTTCTAACTTTAAGCATTTTACTTAAAGGAAGAATTTGTTACACCCCACTTAAATGTACAACCAAATCGCCTTAGCCTTCCGTGTATGCGCTCATTTTTAGTGCATTATTGTTATTTGTTAAACCCTAAGTTAACTATCTAATTGATTACATGGTTGCTAAGTCGAGTCATATCCTTGTACATATTGTTTTGAGACGATTGGGACTCATGGGTAAGTACTTATTTTATGGAGTAATGGGGAAGAACATCATTTATTACCCCCATATGTACGTTAATCTTAAAAGTACTCCAAGTGTTTTGATTTTCTTAATTTGAGTCATTAGATTAGTTTAATGTAAAGTATGTAAAGATTCAAGTGTAAGGGGAATATTCATTCCCTATGATGTATTATTTTGGATGGTAGGGTAAGAGTGTATGCAAAAAAATAAAAAAATAAAATAATAATAATAAAAAAAACATACGGACTACCATCCCGTTTCATTCTATGTTTATTTTATGTTTTTGTTATTCTTCATTTATTAGCTTAAGTCGAGTCTAGTCTTGGCTTAGCAACGCCATATTGTACATGTAATTAACCAAGATTGTTAACTCGCCACCAGTAAAACTTCCTTTATCCAACAAAACCGTGTATTTCATATCCCTACACCTAACGTTACAACCCTTTAAAAGACCTCTTTGATAATTTATCCTAGGTGCTTACGCCATGTGGTGGAGGTTTGATCCTTTCCCAAGCCTATGGTAATCTATTTTGCTATGACAGGTAGTGAGAGATATCTTCCGTTTCCATATTGTAATTTATACTTTATTACACCCGAGAGATGTGAGTATCTAAACACTATTTGTGAGGTGCTAGTATATGACCTCCGTGCTTGTCTATTGGTCTTTAGTGGAATGATTATTTGTTGTAATTACTTTTATATTAGTGTTAAATGACCCCTAACTTGTCTTTTGAGTAGAATAAAAGCGCATTTGCTTGAGGACAAGCAAATCTCAAGTGTAAGGGTATATGATGAGGCGAAAAATGAACCACTTTTAGGGGGTCATTTAAGCCCGAAACTGAATTTATTTGATCAAATATTGCCCTAAATCGTTCCTTTTGTGATTTTAGGTACTTTGGGAGTGAAATCTGGAAAAGGAAGCAATTCGGACGTTTTTGGAGCATAAAAGTGAAGAAAACGCCAAAGTCTTAATTTTCCTTGCTGGGAACAGTAGGTGACGGCGTCAAGAGCAACATCCTGACGGCGTCAAGAGTAAATTCCATGATGACCCAGTACAGATTTGACGGCGTCATAAGAAAGGGCGTCAAGAGTAAAATTCATGACGGCCTGGAAATGCATAACACATGACGGCGTCAGAAGTAGATCAAGGCAGTCCGAGAAGAGTTTTGGCGGCGAGGTGACGGCATCACAAGATTGGTCTTGACGCCGTCAGACCCTATTTCCTATATATAGTTTTCTAATTTTCACATTAAAAAAAAGGAGAAGTTTTGGAGAAACCCTAAGTACGAACTTGGTGCGAATTTTACAGGTTTTTCAAGGGTTCTAAGCCCTTGATACCTTTCATGTGTAATTGAGATAAGTATTCTTTTAATTCAATCAATATGTCTATGTGTTGGTTGTCTATATCTTGTTCTTGTCTTAATTCATCATGCTAGGCTAGATCTATCCTGTGTTTGCTTGGATCTAATGAAACCTAGATGTTAATTATGTGTTGATTACTTGTTTATAATTGTCTTGGATGAATGAATTTATATGTTAGGCTTAAGAAAACTGGCAGATCTCCAATTGGTAACATGCTTGAACGTCTTAGGAAACATGAACCGATGGCACTAGGTCTTTATTGGTTGTATTTAATGCATGAGCCACTGTTTATAATCCCTATGGTTGTGCTGGGCATGGCATAGGAGGAGATAAGAGCTCATAGAATTGGGGAGTTAAGTGCGCTACCCCATGAATGGTATTAAGGAATACAATCCGTCATCCATGCAACTATAACAAGTAATTAACATATAAAAGATGTCTAGGGAGTAGTGAAATCTAAGTAAACACATTTTCTCCACTTATTGCTCACAACCTTAGTATAATTTAGTCTATTTTCATTTCTAGTATTTTATTTTGATTGCATCTTTAGTATTGGGTTAGTTGACTAGCAACTAATTCCGCCCAAATCCTTCAAACCCGAGATTTTTACTTGCTTTCTAAAAAATATAAAAATACAAAAAGAATCATCTCTCACCTTTAGAACTAGTATTTAGGTTTTCTAATCCTAGCGACACTATTCCTAGCTGAACGATCAATCCCCCGGTACTTGTCACTATACTATACTACAATGATCAGGTACACTGCCTGGTGGGGGTTGTAAGCTTCTCAAGATCCCTTGAGAGGTAAACCCTGGTGTGATTCCCACGTATCATAAAGCTGCTGTATTTGATTGTTATAAACTGATGTGATTGAAAGGTACTGAATTTAAATGGTTCATCAGTTATATTATAATGGTTCATCAGTTTTATAATAATGTTTATCATTTATTTTTGTTAGGTACAAAATGGTTTTTGTACCATTTACAGGGACGACACTCACAATCATTGTGTTACATTTGGAGCTGCCTTGCTGTCATCAGAAACTAAAGAATCTTACATTTGGTTGCTTCAATATTTTTAAAGAGCTTTTGTGCGAGCACCAAAGGTTATTGTGACTGATCAAGATGCGTCAATGAAAGTTGCTATAGAGACAGTTTTTCCATTATCTCGTCATAGATTATGCATGTAGCATATCATGCAGTAGTTGACTTCAAAGGTATGTTCATCAATTTGTGTTTTTTTTTTAATTATTTTTGTTTATTAGTTACTTATGTTCATCAGTTAGCTTTTATGCATCAACTCTTTTCTAAAGGTTCATCAGTTAGTTTTATAGAATAATGTTCATCATTTAAATTTCATATTGATTTTGTAGGTTGGTCCTGATCTTGCTAAAGATGAAACTTTTAAAAGAAGAATATCAGATATTGTTTGGACTGATAGAATAGAGCCTGAAAAGTTTGAGGCTTTGTGGGAGCGATTGTTAGATGATTTCGATTTGAAGAGTCACAAATGGCTTTCTGATATGTATGATTTGAGGCATAAATGGATTCCAGCCTATTATAGGGATGAGGTGATATCGGGTTTGATGCGTACTTCTTCTAGGTCTGAGAGTGAAAACAATGCCTACGGTCGCTTGACAAGTATTGATTTGACTTTGTAGGAGTTCTATAATCATTTTGATAGTGTGGTGGGTTGTCAAAGTTTTGCCAAACATAAAAATGATCATGACAGTCGGTATACTATTCCAGATATGCGCACCGAACTTCAAATAGAGAAGGAGGCTTCAGAATTATACACTCGGTCCATTTTCTTTGATGTTCAAACTGAGATTTATGCATTTGTGATTTCGTGTATGTCAGTTAGTGTTTCGAATGTTGATTATGGCAAAAAATATGTTATAAAAGATACTGGCGAAGATGAGCAGATTTCTAGGCGACATCGTATAGTGAAAGGGAAACCATAGTATGACGTTTTTTTATGAGGTAAAATCTTTTTATACAGAAAGTTTTGTTTCATCATTTTTTTTAATTAGATAAGAATGAGGTTCATCAGTCACTGTAGATAAGAATGAGGTTCATCGTTGCTTTGTTATCATGTTTTTTGTACTAAGCCATTGTATGTACTACTTCTTTTTCTTTTCAGGTTTTGTGTAAACCATCTGAAGATTTTTATCAGTGTTCGTGCAAACGTTTTGAGTCATATGGACTTTTATGTCGTCATATCTTTTATGTTCTTCGATTTTCAAATGTTAAAAACTTTCCAAAGAATTACGTGCTTAGGCGTTGGTCAAAAGATTCGTTACCACCTCCATCAGTCATTCAAGCCACCGGTGACAGTCCTGATATGACCTTGTGTGAGATATTCAGATCAGTTGAGTATTGTGTGAATCGTTATGCAAATGATCCCGAGCTAATACAAAAGTTTAGAGATCATCAGGTTCAGTTAATGGTGAAGGCAGATGCTGATGTTCCTATACCTCCAAAGACTAATAAACGGGATAGGGTTGCTTCTATTCTTGGCGTGTCGCAACCGGATGAGACTATTGTTAACGTTCCAAAGTAGGTTAGTACTTATTTTTTTAACACATGTTAAACTATTTATGTTTTTAACATAGGTTCATCAGATATCATAGGTTCATCAAATATAGTCATCTGTTATTATAGGTTCATCAAATATAGTCTTGTGTTATCCTGTTTTATTTTAGGCTCATCAGCTAATCATAGTTTAATCAGTTATGATAGGTTCATCAATTGTTCAACATCTTTTTTGATCATCCAATTGTTATTGTCTTGTTTTTTGGTCCCAAACAGGTTAGTACTAAGGGTTCGCGAAAAAGAATTAAGAGTAGTATTGAGCGTTCAATTAATCCGAGTGGGAAGCGTAGGAAGAATTGTAGATTTTGCAAATCTAGCATGAATGATCATAATCAGGCGAAGTGCAATGCCATCAGAGCTCAAATTGCTGCTAAGAAGGCTAGTGATAAGGCTGATGTGAGGGAGATGAAACAGAAGGCGAGATTGGCTGAGAAGAATGCTTATGTAGTTACTTAGTTGTCTGTTAGATAAATAAATGTGAAGTTTGGTTGATATGAATTCTTTATTTTTTTAATTTTTTTTTAATTTTTTTTATAATCATCAAAGTAACTTTGATTTTACTGTTAAAAAAATAAATGTGAAGTCATTTTGATTTTTCTGAGAAGAATGTTTAGGCTCATCAGTTTTTCAGGCTCATCAGTTTTTCAGGTTCATTAATTTTTCAGGTATGTTCATCAATTATTAGGCTCATCATTTTTTATGATATGTTCATCAAATTGTTCAAAGTTCTTTACAGGTTCATCAAATTTCACTTACAAAAGTTTTCTTTTTTTCAGGTTCATCAAATTTATTGTTTAGGTTCATCAATTTCATTTAACATAACAAACTGGTAATTTTGTTAACCTAAAATATATTGACAATACCAACCAACAAAATAACTTGTTTGATTTTTCTATTAGACAAATTAATGTGAAGTTTGTTTGATCAATTTTTAGGTTCATCAATTTTTAGGTTCATCAGTTTTTCATGTTCATTAATTTTTCAGGTTCATCTTTTTTTAAGATATGTTCATCAAATTGATCAAAGTTCTTTTCAGGTTCATCAAATTTCACTTATAAAAGTTTACTTTTTTTCATAATGAGCAATTTTTTCAGGTTCATCAAATTGAACAAACTTCTTTTCAGATTCATCAAATTTTTTCAGGTTCATCAAGTTGATAGTTCTTTTCAAAGTAACCCTTTTAAGGTTCATCAAATTTATTGTTTAGGTTCATCAATTTTATTTAACATAACAAACTGAAATTCTGTTAACCTAAAATATCTTGACAATACCAACCAACAAAAATAACTTGTTACGAACTTAAAAAACTAATATTTATACTAAAACATTCACCAATTACATTAGATTGTTCTTGAAATAAAAAATCACTTGCCAACAAAAACCGTTACTACTGCAAACTATTTTAACCATACCAAGCAAGTAAATATTCCAAACATTCATCAATTAGATTAGATTAGTACTGCAAACTAATTAACCATAACAAACTATTAGATCTGATTGTTTTCACTTCTTTTTTAGAAGAGCACTAGCTTCTTTTTCGAAATACTCACTGGCACGATCTGCAATATTCTTTCCTGAATTGTTCTGGAGCATTCTCTTTTCCTTCAGAGTTAAACATTGATATTCTTCAATCTCGCTCTCGACTACATGTATGTTCTCATTCTACTCGAACAACAGAATCTTTGTCAGGTACTTCTTTCTCAAGTCTTCTAACTGTTTCTTTTGTTCTTTTCTGATGCGTGGGAATTGCACCAGGCTTTACCTCTCAAGGGATCTCGAGAAGCTTACAACCCCCAACAGGCAGTGTACCTGATCGTTGTAGTATATTATAGTGACAAGTACCGGGGGATTGATCGTTCAACTCAGGAATAGTGTCGCTAGGATTAGAAATCCTAAAAACTAGGTCTAGAGGTGAGGGATGATTCTTTTTGTATTTTTATATAAAAGCAAGTAAAAATCTCGGGTTTTGGAAGAGTGAGCGGAATTAGTTGCTAGTCAACTAACCCAATGACTAAAGATGCAATCAAAATAAAATAACTAAAAATGAAAATAAACTAATTAAACTAATATGGAGTGAACAATATATGGAAGAATTGTGTTTACTTAGATTTCACTACTCCCTAGATATCTTTTACAGGTTAATTACTTGTTACAGTTGCGTGGATGACGGGTTATATTCCTTAATACCAATCATGGGGTGACGTACTTACTTCCCCAACTCTATAAGCTCCTACTTCACTCCTATGTCGAGCCGGCTAAAAAGCTCCTAACATGGGATCAATAGAATTCGCTCATGCATTAAATACAACCATAAAAACCTAGTACACATCAGTTCTTGTTTCTTAAGACGTTCAAGCAAGTTACACAATGGAGATCTGCCAGTTTTCTTAAGCCTAACATTGAAATCATTCATCCATTACAACTATAAACAAGCAATCAACCTATAATCAACATCTAGGTTTCATTACATCTAAGCAAACACACAAAAGATCTAGCCTAGCTTGTTAAAATTAAGACAAGCATAAGATATATTCAAACAACACATAGACATATTGAATGAATTGAAAGAAAACTTATCTGAATTGAACATGAAGGGTTTCAAGGGGTGAAAACCCTTGAAAATACTGTTACAAACGACCTAGGGTTTATTAGGTTCGGCCCTAGAATTATTCACACAAGTTCCCTCTCTTAATGAATGAAAAATAGAAAAGTATATATAGATTTTGTGAGGTGATGGTGTTAAGAGTAAAATTCTGACGCCGTCATCTCGCCGCCAATAAAGATCTCGGACTGCCTAGATCTATATCTGACGCCGTCATGTGTAATCTTATTCCAGGCCGTCACCAAATTAACTCTTGACGCCCTAAAAACGGTTCATTTTTCGCCTCATCATATACCCTTACACTTGAGATTTGCTTGTCCTCCAGCAAATGCGCTTTTATTCTAATCAAAATACAAGTTAGGGGTCATTTAACACTAATATAAAAGTAATTACAACAAATAATCGTTTCCACTAAAGACCAAAGACAAGCATGGAGGTCATACACTAGCACCTCACAAATAGTGTTTAGATACTCACATCTCTCGGGTGTAATAAAGTATATATCACAATATGGAAATGGAAAATATCTCTCACTACCTGTCATAGCAAAATAGATTACCATAGGCTTGGGAAAGGATCAAACCTCCACCACATGGCGTAAGCACCTAGGATAAACTATAAAAGAGGTCTTTTTAAAAGGTTGTAACGTTAGGTGTAGGGATATGGAATACACGGTTTTGTTGGATATAGGCAATCTTTACTGGTGGCGAGTTAATAATCTTGGTTAATTACATGTACAATGTGGCGTTGCTAAGCCAAGACTTGACTCGACTTAAGCTAATAAACAAAAAAAAAATAATAATAATAACAAAAACATAAAATAAACATAGAATGAAACGGGATGGTAATCTGTATGTTTTTTCTCTTTTCTTTTTCTATTTTTTTTTCATACACTCTTACCCTACCATCCAAAATAATACATCATAGGGAATGAATATTCCCCTTACACTTGAATTTTTACATACTTTACAATAAACTAATCTAATGACTCGAATTAAGATAATCAAAACACTTGGAGTACTTTTAAGATTAACGTGCATATGGGGGTAATAATATGATGTTCTTCCCCATTACTCCATAACGTTAGTACTTTACCCATGAGTCCCAATCGTCCCAAAACAATATGTACAATGATATGACTCGACTTAGCAACCATGTAATCAATTAGATAATTAACTAAGGGTTTAAACAAATAACAATAATGCACTAAAGATGAGTGCATACACGGAAGGCTAAGGCGATTTGGGTGTACATTTAAGTGGGTTGTAACAAATTCTTCCTTTAAGTAAGACGCTTAAAGTTAGAAACGAAAAGATAGGCTCGGAGGGGTGTACTAGGGGTTTCGTGTACTAAAGATGAGTACAACGCTAAGGTGTGGGAAAAATTAGTTGACTTAACTAGCCAAATAATATGACTTAAATGGTCAAGTAATTATGATACGGGTTTAACACAAGGGTGATCCTAATGTCTCTTATCATGTAGTAAATCCTACTATACGAATGTAGTCTCACTAGCGGTCTCGGGATGCATCACTAACGCAACTTCTAGAATCTAAATGCTACCGGTACACTCATAAGCACTAATAGTAAATGCTTTTCCTATCAAATCTAAAGGCGAACCTCACATATTTGGGTGGAAAATTTTTCTGAATGATACGGTTTTGTGCTAGTCATACGACTCCTATCCATGAGACGCTTGCTAAGGCTAAAGTTTCACTCCTAAATGTTGTAAAAAATTTTAAATTTGGCGCTAAAATTACACTAACAAGTATTTCTCATAGTTTTATTACACACCTACCATCAAACAAACTAACTCAAGCGAAAGTGTTTCCTATGAGGTATCATCATTTACCCTCCCCTTACACTTAGGATGAACATTGTCCCCAGTGTTCAATTAAAGAATGTAAAAGTAAAACAGATAAAAGAATGAAATCAAATACTCCCCTGATTCGCTCAGTATAGATAATATGGTAACCAGGTTAGATCTTCCTGCAAGAAAATGAACAATCAAAGCTTCCCTTCCAGAATATAAATCATCTTCTTGTCATACATAACCTGTTAAACCTGAGAAAACAAACAAGGCAACCTTGCGTAAAATCGGCGGCAATCTATATATGCTAACAAATCCTAGAAAGCAAAGTAAGATATAATGCTTGTGGAATGATATTTGCAGATTTCCTGGAGATTATAAAACTAAAGATTCATCAAAAACTTTAAGACTCCGTTAGAAAAATAAAACTCGTAAAATTTCCAGAATTTTACACGTGACGCCGTCAGGAATTTCTTCCTGACGCTGTCAGAAGTGACCTGCAGAAATTCTTATGTTAAGTTTCCGGAAAATTTCTGGAAAAACTTTGTCCTACTTCTTGGAAAATCCTGCAAAACATCATTATGACTCGATACAAGTATTTGACTCTAACAAATACGAATATACATGTTCATTTAATATTGTGGAGAATCATGATCGAATTTGTTTCTTAAAAAACATATTTGGGGTTTCCCCTTACACTTATCTTTTGCGAGATACCTTTGGATGAAGTTAAGACTAAGTCAAACAACAAAATAAAGTATTTTCATCATTTTTGTATGAAACATGATCTACCATCAATAAAAATAAAGCATGCATACGGAAACAAATAACAATCAAACAAAATAAAAATTACACAAAACATGGGTTGCCTCCCAAGAAGCGTTTTTCTTTATTTACGAGTCTTGTAGCTAGACTCAAGGTCATGGGTTACTACGTGATGAGGCAAAAAATGAACCACTTTTAGGGGGTCATTTAAGCCCGGAATTGAATTTATTTGATCAAATATTACCCTAAATCGTTCCTTTTGTGATTTTAGGTACTTTGGGAGTGAAATCTGGAAAAGGAACCAACTCGGACGTTTTTGGAGCATAAAAGTGAAGAAAATGCCAAAGACTTAATTTTCCATGCTGGAAACAGTGTATGACGGCTGATGAGTGCTCAAACACTCATCATTTTTGTCGTATTTAAATTGCCAAAACATACAACAACAATCAAAAAGTTATCAAAATACTTAAATTATCTCAGGGATTGTGTTTTATGTGTTTTAAATGCAAAATGAGCAAAAACAAATGAAAAACGATCAAAGATTGTAATATTGGCAGTTTCAGTCCCCCAAGTTTCGAAACTTGTCAAAAATAGTCCCTATGCATTTATTTTGAAAGGAAAAGTCAACCCAAGCTTTTGAAAGTCAAATATTACAAAAATATTATGCTTGGGTCAAAAATTACAAAATTTACATGTTTGGTCCCTGTACTTTCAAAAATGGCAAAATAGGTCCCTGGGAAATTTTGAAATGTGGAAAAATGCAAAATTGGTTCTTGGTTTGTTGATGATTGGCATTTTTGGTCCTTGGAAGCAATTTGGAAAAATTACAAGTTCAGTCCTCATCTTTGGCAAAATTACAAAATTGGTCCTTGTGATAACCAAAACCAAACGGACCCTTTCTTATTATTAATACCAAATCCAATATCCAAACCAATCCATCCCCAGCCTAATCCAACCCCTAGGCCCAACCAAAGCCCACACCCTTTCTAATAAAATACCCCCGATCAAACCCACGGTCAAACAGACCATCTTCCCCAACCTTTCCCCCGTTTTCCCTCCTCCTTGTCTCTCCCCCTCAACCTTTTCACCAACTTAACCTCCCATAATAAATGAATTCACCAACCTAACCAACCCCCACCACCACTCCATTTAATGCCCCAACCATACCACTAGAGTTGCCCCGTTTTGTTTTTTGCGGGAAAAGACAACCAATGGCTAGGATTGATCAAAACCTAATTGAACGATGGGGATTTGGTCAAGGGTCAACAAGAAGCTCTTTGGGACTCTCAATTTTGAACAGGAAGCCATGTGAAGAAAGAGAGGGTGAAAATTGTATCTCGTTATATATGTATGCTCATTTTGAGCCCTAGCAAGGAAGTAGGTGTGTAATTTTTATGTAACTTAGTTGGTTTTAGAACTTATTTTCAAGTTGTAATATGTTTTATTAGTTAATGAAAGAATCTCTTTTGGTTTACATCCTGTCTCAATTTTAAGTTTTAATAAAGCATTTTTCAAGTAGTGTTTCAAGTTATAAGTAGTTAAAAGCTATTTCATAAGCTCATGTATAAGTAATTAACAGTTTATTGTGGAATCTCATCACTCAAATTCTGGTTCAAAGTACTTAAATGGGATGGTCAATGAAAGTCAACATGGGTAATATGGTATTCATGGTGGGTATATATTGATGCTAGAACTGAGGTGGTGATTGTGCCTGTCTTAAAGATAGGCTTTGGTTGGGATTTGCCCTATTTCAGTTAGGGAATTGAAGATTGTAAGTTTCATTGCATTTTGATTTTTCAATACTAGATATCATAAGTAGTGATTTCAATTCTGTTTGCTTTACAAATTGTGGTTAATTTGCTACTGAGTAATCACATTCTAGGTATAGTTAAGTTATTGTGAGCTTGTTTGATTGTTTTAGTTTCAAAATCTAGTATAACTGTTTTAACTTGCAAATTCAGTTAGGGGTGTGATTCTTAGTTTTATTGTTCAAAGTAGCTTAATACTGTTCATTTGTACTCTACCATTACTCAGTATATCATATTGATCAAGAATAGTGAGAGTTGTAATCTAAAAATAGGAGTTATAGTGTTAAATGCCTAGTAAAGGGGTGTTTGGCTTTGGTTGTTTCAGAAGGTTAGAGGTGGTTTTTATTGTTGTTAGCTATCAACACAGTTTCAAGTAGTTATATTAGAACCCCTTAGACCTCAAATTCAGTAATAACTCAAGTGAAAGTCAACTTCTCATGTGATTTAGCCTAAATACTATCTGAGGTAACAGTTAGATAGGAGATAGCCTCATTTCAAATCAAACATACAAGTTCTTGCTCATTCTGAGCTTATTGTGGTTTATTTAATCCAAACAAGTCATAAAATCAAGGATCATAGTTCAAAAAAAGTCAAATCTCAAAGTTTTCTAAAAAAGTCAAATTTACCCTAAGTGTAGAAAACCCAAAATGGCTTGATTTATTGTGATTTTTGTGTGTTGTTTTAGGCTTTGAAATTTGTTGTGGGAATTGTCTACCAATAGAACTATTGATTTCTACACTTGTTTGATTTTTGTTAATTTTTCTTAAGGACCTTTTTGCCCCTCAAAGTCACTTGCAGGGCAAGGACTTGCCCTGTGCATCAGCAGACCCAGCCACACCACCAACTTTGGTGGCTCATTGTGGCCACCTCAGTGGGTCCCACTGACCAAATATTGGTTCATTCAACCCCCCTGGTAGGCTTTAAGGTTTGACCATTGGTTTGACCTTGGAACCTGTGGACCCCACCTGGAATTGCCCCAAAAGGTTGTCCCCTTTCTGTCTCAGTTTCCAAAATAAGCAAGTGCTTATTCAAGCCTTTTGGCTTATTCAGTTGTCTTGTTTGATTAAATCTTGCTTATCTTTGTACAAGTAATTCAAGTGAACAAGTTTTAACCATTGTGGACCCCACATAAGTCCATTTGTGCTTATTTCTCTTCTCAGTCAACCAAAGTCAACTGTTGAACAAATAAGCACTCAAAGTGCTTATTTCTGAGTTTCAGTGAAAGTGTTTTTGTAAAAGTTTTTAGTTTTTAGTATTAAATTAGTTTGGAAAAAGAAAAAACTCAAAAAACCAATTTTAATTTTAGTGATAACTTCTATTTAATAGAAATTATCATTTTAATTTTCTTTTTAGCTTATTTATAAGCACTTTAGTATTTTTATATTTTTATTAAATCTCTTTTATAGTAAAGTAATTTTATAAACTTTCACAGATTTTTCTTTTATCTTTTAGTGGTTTTTAGAATTAATTTTAGTTTAATTAGTTATTAGATAATAATTAAGAATTAATTAGCATAATTAGATTTTATAAAGTAATACCCAATTTTTATAATTTTTCTAGCTTTTATATAAGTTAAAACATTTTTATAAATTTTTCTAGAATTTATATTGTTCATTTTCTATTTTTTATAATATAAATAGTTTAATTGGTAATTAATAAATAATTAAAATAATAATTAGTAAATTAGCTTAAAAATATATAAAATCAACTTTTTATAATTTTTAGGATTCCTGTGATGGTTAATTAGATTTATAAAAATCTTTTTTATTATCTAAATCTTTTTAGTAATTTGTAATAATTTAAATTAATATAATTAGTTAATAAATAGATAATTAGTAATTAATTAATAATTAATAATTAAATAGTGTAAAAATAATTTTTCTTTTTCTTAAAATTTTCTTTATTTATTAGGATTGTAAAAATAAAAATTTCACACTCATAGCCCTTTCTTTTCATCAGTTGTACTTTCCTTCACGTTTTTCAGTGTACGTTTTTGGTTAAAACGTACGTTTTTAGGTTTTAGATCACATCTTCTTAATCTTAATTCCCGTAATCAATCACATAGCTTTCCTAAGCTATTTCTGTTAATAAATTCCAAATAATTCTCATAACAACCCTTTTCTGTGAATAATCACCCGATCACAAAGCACGCTCAGTCACAATTCACACCTTGTCGGGATTTAACGACCTGGTGATACCTTATATTACCCGGAGATTGACTCTAGGCTATTTGACTTTTTTTTACCATTCCTTGGTCAATATAAGTTGATGGTTTAGCATCAATCAATTTTTGGCGCCGCTGCCGGGGAGGTGTGCGCGTTTCTGCAGCGTCTTTTGAGATTAGTGTTATCTCACCATCATCACTGTACAAATACCACCACTTTTGTAAATTTTAAATCAAAACACAAAAAAGTCATTAACACTTTTCCTAAAGTGTTAAAACACCAAAAAAAATTAAAAACAACAAAACAGATCGTAACGTTTTCTGATTCGGTTTTCTTTTAAGGTGATTCTTAAAGAGAAACAGTTTTAGATTACGAGACGATACCAAAAATATTGTCCAAAAGTTTTTCACCCATACACAAAACACAAAAACATCCGTCTTTTCTTGTGAATAATAATCATACATAAAAATTAACCGTCGCAAACCAAGACAGAACACCTACCAACTGGGGGTGTGAATATAATAAGTTCCCAAACCTAAGATTTAAAACTTGCCTTTGTATCCCTGTGAGTGGTGTACCTTTCTTAAAGAAGCCACTTGCTTGTGATTATTGGTTTAAGTTCACTGTGGATTTGCCTCGATTTTGTTTTGATTGGTTTTTATCCCTAGTGCATGCGCACTCGTTCTTCAAGGTCCACTAGCCCATTACGTGAGCTTGTCCGGAAACCTCGAAGACCTCGTAGACGTTCTGCACCAACAGTCGGATCTGAGATCCGTACTGTTGTCACACCCACTGTCACCATGGCGGAAGACCGCCCCATGTGTGAGCTTCTCCAAGCACCCATCGAGGGTTACGGAGATGCCATTGTTGTTCCAGCCATCGTGGCTGATAATTTCGAGCTCAAAACCGGGTTACTCAATCTTGTAACCTCAAGTCAATTCTACGGTTTTGAGAGGGACGATCCTCATGCTCACATTCGATGGTTCAATAAAATCACTTCGACCATCAAGTACAAGAATGTCCCTTGTGAAGCAATAAAACTTCTTCTCTTCCCATTCTCACTGGAGGGACAAGCCCGGATTTGGCTTGAAAAATAACCTCCTAGATCTATTGAGACATGGGAAGATCTTGTGAAAAAATTTGTGAATGAATTCTTCCCACCTTTCAAGACCACGAGTCTTAAAAACGAAATCACCAAGTTCACTCAGAAATATGATGAATCTTTTGGTGAAGCGTGGGATCGTTTCAAAGAATTACTTCGCAAGTGTCCACATCATGGTTTCTCAGAGTTGATGCAACTCGATACTTTCTACAATGGCGTGAGCCAAGCTGATCAGGATTCTCTCAATGCCTCCGCGGGAGGTAATTTCTTGAGTAGAACCATAAAAGAAGCTTTACAAATCATAGAAAACAAGTCCAAGGTCCGCTCTACACGAAGCAAACCGATTGTTTCTCAAATCAATGCGGGTCCTTCCACTTCATCTTCTGTGAGTCAATCTAGCACGGATGCTAAGCTTGACAAGCTCACTGAAGCGATCCAAGCTTTGGTTCTCGCCAAAACAAAGAAAGTTTCATTTCCACAACATCCTCCCCTTGCTGAGGTTAAAAAAGTGGAAGTCTGTGTGACTTGTGGTGGGCCGCATGCCTACTACAATTGCACAGCTACTGATGGTACTCCATATGAAGCTCATGCTATTGTCGGGTCCCAAAATCAAGGAGGTAATCAATACCGCCCTCCTATGGACCCGAACTATCGTCCTCACCATTATCCTGGACCTCCCGGTTTTAATCAAAACCAAAATGTCCAAAACCGTGGCCAGAATCAAAATAGAGTGAACCAAGGTTATCAAAACCAAGGTAACTTCAATCAGGGTCATGGTTTCCAAAATAAAAACCATGGTTTCCAAAATCAAGGTTTCCAACACCAAAATCAAGGAAACTTTAACCGGAACCAAGGTCAGGGTAATTTCAATCCTGGGAACTTTCATGGAAACAATCACCAGAATCAAGGGAATTTCCATCATCAAAACCAAGGAAATTTCAACCAAGGTCCCAATCCGAACAATCGAGCTCAAAATCTTCCTAATCCGAATCAAGCCATTGTTCCAACCGGGCCTTCATCTGATGAGTTGTTAAAGCAAGTCATGAAGTCCCAAGAAGAGTTGAACAAGTTGCTGGTCAGCCAGATTTCTGACATCAAGAAGTCTTTAAATGATCGACCCTCGGGCTCAGGTACTACTTTACCGAGCAACACGATCGCTAACCCGAGGGGCAATGCTAAGGCGAACACAACACGAAGTGGTGCTTCATATGATGAACCCGCGATTCCTACTACCTCTTCTACTTCTCCTCCAAAGGTAGTGGATCGTGAACCTGAGGTGACAAAGGACAAGGTGCAAACTCCTAGCCCACGAAGTACAACACACGTCCAACCTCAGGTTAATCCTGAAACCAGATGTAAGCCTGGAGTTGTCTTTGAACCACCAGAAACTCCAGTGGACAAATCCAAAACTTCTATTCCTTATCCATCACGTCTCAATGAACAAAAGCTCCGTGAAAAGGCTAGTCACCAAATGGATAAATTTTTCCAAATCTTTCAAGATTTGCACTTTGACATTAGCTTCGCGGATGCTATTATCTTGATGCCCAAGTTTGCATCAACAATCAAAAATCTGTTAAGTAATAAGGAAAAACTCTTCGAAATGGCAAGAACTCCTCTGAATGAGCACTGCTCAGCAGTTCTCTTGAAAAAGCTTCCTGAAAAGCTTGGAGACCCCGGGAAATTTCTAATTCCTTGTACTTTCCCGGGTATGGTTGAATGCTTCGCCCTAGCCGATCTAGGTGCTAGCATTAACCTGATGCCATATTCTGTGTGGAAGAAACTTTCTCTTCCCGAACTCACTCCCACGTGCATGACTTTAGAGATTGCCGATCGTTCAATTTCTCATCCTCTTGGCATTGCCGAGGACGTATTCGTTAAAGTGGGAAAGTTCCATTTTTCGGCAGATTTTGTGATTGTTGACTTTGATGCCGATTCTAGGGTCCCTCTCATTCTTGGAAGGGGATTCCTTAGGACTGGGCGCGCTCTTATCGATGTATTTGAGCATGAGATCACATTACGTGTTGGAACGGAAGCCATTACCTTCAACCTAAATCAAACATCGAGATACTCCTCCAATTATGACTGTGAATTGGTGAATCAAATAGATGTCATCGATGTTGCTGCTGAGGAGTATGCTCAAGAGATTTTAGGTTTCATTGATGATTCTTCGAGTGAAAATCTCACTCAATCTTCTCATCCCATCATAGCCAATTCTTCTCCTTCCCTCACTCCATTTGAGGGAAGTGACTTCATCTTAGAAGAAATTGAGGCCTTTCTCAAAAGTGATTCGATTCCCAATGGAATCGATAACCAAGAGATTGACCCCGAGAGGGATATTCTCCTGCTTGAGAAGTTATTAAACGAAGATCCCTCTCCTCTTCCTATTCTACCACAACAACTTCATAAAGAGGAAGTAAAAAATGTTGAGAAAACTGATGACTTTCCCGAGGTTGAACTTAAGGACTTGCCGCCTCATCTTGAATATGCATTTCTGGAGGGTGATGATAAATTGCCCGTCATAATTGCTAAAGACTTAAGTGTTGAGGAAAAGGCTGCTCTCATTAAGGTTTTGAAGTCACATAAACAAGCAATTTCTTGGCGACTCTTCGACATCAAGGGCATTGACCCTGAATTTTGTACTCACAAGATTTTAATGGAGGATGACTTCAAACCTGCAGTCCAACAACAAAGAAGGGTGAATCCAAAAATTCACGAGGTTATCTGATTGGCTCCAAACGGTCAACCCGAATTGACCAGTGATGGTCAACAAGGTCAAACTGCTCAGAGTCAATGCTCCGCGGAATATAGTGTTTCCCCGGGTCGTTATGTCCCGACGAGGTGTGGATTGTAAACAAACGGTTATGTGATCGGGTGAATTTGGATGAAAAAAGGTTTGTGATTGATTACACTACTGATTTGTACAATGAAATAGCTTAAATAAGCTATATGAATAAGACGAGAAAGTTAGAAAAACCAGAAACGATTTAAACCTAAAAACGCGTACGTTACGCTTAAATAAAACGTAAACGTACGAAATAAAAAGTGAAAAGTGAAATCTGAAAACACCCAGGGGGTGAAAATGACTTTTTTACAAACTAAAAGATAAAATAAAATTTTTAGAAAAAGAAAATTAATTTTTACACTAATTAATTATTAAATATTAATTAATTACTAATTATTAATAATTAAAGTACTTAAATACAATATAATATTGTTTAAATACTAAAAAGGTGAAAATAAATTTTCTAAAATTATAAAATAACTAAAAACAAGTTTTAAAAATAAAAATAAGTATTTTTGTCTTTTTGTGAATTTTCTATTAATTAATTACTATTTAATTACTAATTACCTAATTAAACTATTTAAAATTAAGAAAAATGGCAAATGAACAGTAAAAATTCTAATAAAATTTCTAAAATTATTTTATAACATATAAAAGCTATAAAAAATATAAAAACTAGGTTTTGCTTAATAAAAACTAATTATGCTATTTTAAACTAATTATTAATTAATAATTAATAAAACTAAGATTAATTCTAATAAATACTAAATAATAAAATAAAAATCTGAAAAAATTATTATAACTAATTTAATATATAAGGAATTTAATAAAAATATAAAAATGACAAGTACTTAATAAAAATTTAAAAATGAAAATTAAAATTAAATTACATTAAATAGAAACTATCACTTAAAATTACTTTGTTTTTTCTTGATTTTTATTTTAGAAAACTATTTTAAAACTAAAAACAACAAACTTTTACAAAAACAACTTTTATGAAAATAAAAAATAAGCACTTGAAGAGCTTAAGTGGTCAACAGTTGACTTTTGTTGACCAACAAGCAAAATGAGCTAAAACTAGCTTAAGTGGGACCCACTCTAGGAAATTCTGGTTTAAACTAGTAAAAGGGACATGATTAAGCCAAAAAAAACACAATGGTACCTCAGAATAAGCAATAAGGCAACAAAATAAGCACTTGGAAACTCTATCTTCTCAGAAAATGGGACAAGGTTTAGGTCCAAATCTAAGTGGGACCCAGGGGATTTCAGGTCAACCCATTGGTCAATTTCTCATGCCTACCAGGAGGGGGGTTGGGAGGAACAAGGTATTGGATGTGGGGCCTACTATGGAGGCCACAAAACCACCACAAAGTGGTGGTTGTGGTCTGCTATGCTGCTGCATAGAGCACTGGGCAGTGCCTGCAGCCTACTATGGGGCAAAGTGGGGCCCACATAAAAATTACTAAAAATGTAATGAAGCTAGGACTTGGGAGATGAGGTGGTAGACAACAAGTATGAACAATTTCAAGCTCTACATCCTACCCATAAATTCTAAACAAATCTTGGAGTTTTGGAAAAAAACTGAAGAGATGAACTTTGACTTTTGATAAAAACTTTGCTATTTTGACTAAAATGAAATTTAAGCTTAATCTATGGACTGAATATGGTGATATAAGCTGAAATAAGTTCAAAACAAGTTACAACAACAACATATGCATTGATTTAGTGGACTTGCGGTTCAAAAATCCTCAACAGTTGACTGTGGGGAGAATTACAAGGGTAAATTGACTTTCTATGAGATAATGACCAATCTGATGGTCAACCTGAGCTAGAATGGGCCTAAGGAAGACATTTGAACAATACACAACAACAATTATCTAATGCACAGTGGTGAAAACCACTGTGCCAAACACTCCTTAATGAAGATTGAATATTGATTTTCAAGTGATTTCACTAAGTTAATACATAAATCTGATTCACAAGGGTAAATCATAATGCAATAGACCTATTTAAGCTCAAAACTATAAACAACAACAACAACACAGGGGTATACCACACTTAAGCAGTTTTGATGATTAAAATGAGAAAAATGCAATAGTGATTTCTAATGAACAAATACCATAACTGAAGGAATAAAATTGCTAAGATATACTAGAAAGCATAAAAAAAACACAGAGTTAAGCATGTATAAGCTTATGAACAGTAACTTGTAAATATGGATTAAAAATGACTCACAAAGGGACCAAGTCTGAGATTAAGGAACCAAGTATCCAAAACACACCTATTGTCTCCCTTGAGACCACTAAAACCATATGAACCAGTCATCCATCCTGCTTCCATTCTGAATCAACTCTTTCTCCATTTTTTTTATTTATGAACTAGATTTTCTGATTTTTGATTATTTTTACTTTTCTAATACAAACTGATGTATATTGATTAAAGACTTAAGACAACTTAAGGTGAAGCTTAAACAAGTTTAAACACACAGAAATCAACAAGTTTCAACACTTCCACAAGAATTTAAGATTTTTCATGGAAATTACTAAAAAAACTTAATTATATAAAAGAAACATGAACTTAATTGTTACAAAGATCACAAGACACTAGAAA
Source organism: Artemisia argyi (assembly GCA_030686995.1). Classification (NCBI taxonomy): domain Eukaryota; kingdom Viridiplantae; phylum Streptophyta; class Magnoliopsida; order Asterales; family Asteraceae; genus Artemisia; species Artemisia argyi. Next base: position 221,830,346 of record CM060708.1, read on the forward strand.
ATTAGATTACAAACTTGTTTGATGGGAAATTACAACTTTAAAAGCTAATTAAAACTACTTCGACATCTAATTTATTCTAACAACTACTAAATAACTAACTAACTATGCTTCTTCTCTTTTTCTTCACTTTTATAGTTCCTGGGAGTCTTCATTATCTTTCCCACACTTAATTTGGACCGTAGGATGGCTTTATTAGATCCCCACCGTTCAAATGGAGTTTTGGCGGGAAATGGATTTTGGCAGGTAATGGTTTACTTGGAGTAATTCTTGGGCAATAAATGGTCTTGGGGTTTAGTGGTAGGCAGGGGAACATGGTATGGGTAAGGGAGCAGAGGAGGGGGGAGGTTGAGTGTGTAAGGTGTGTAGCAGGTTGCAAGTGGAAGGGAAGGGTGAGTGGTGTTGACTGCTTGTTGACCATTTGACCTGGTCAATTGACCAGGTTTATTAGTTTTAGGGGAGTGGGCCGTTTGTGATTGGGCTTGAGGGGTGGTAATGGATCAGGTTTGGTGTTATAAGGTGGGGTGGTTGTTTGGTTTATGTAAAAGGGTCCATTTGGTTTCATTTAAAAACAAAAGGACCAAATTTGTAATTAATAAAAATTTTAGGGACTGAAAATGAAATTCCCCAAAATAATACCAAGGACCAATTTGTCAATCACCAATATTTAAAAAATCATTTTTTTGCATTTTCATTTTTTCAAAATTCCCGGGGACTAAAAATGGCATTTTTCAAACTATGAGGACCAAACATGTAAAATTCTTCAAATTTCACCCCAAAGACTGAAAATGACTTTTGTAACTTCCCAAGGACCCAAAATGATTTTTCTTTCAAAATTATCCCACCAGGGACCAAATCTGCCAAAGTTTGAAACTCCAGGGACTAATTTCGTAAATTTCCAAAACTTTCCAATTTTTCACCAAAGGACTAAATATGACAACTTATGATTTAAAAAGGAACTTTGGTGATAATTTTCCATTTTTTTTGAATGACCAGGGACTAGTTTTGTAATTTTATGAAAGTTGGGGGACTGAAACTGCCAATTTTGCAAACTTTGTGCGTTTTTCATTTGTTTTTGCTCATTTTGCATCTAAAACATATAAAACACAATTTTGAAATATTTTTAGTATTTTGATGCATTTCTGAGTGTTTTTGTATATTTTGCAGTTCAGATTAGACCAAAAATGATGAGTGTTTGAGCACTCATCATTATCAAACAAGAAGTTTTGAAACTTCTTGATGCCGGATTGATTTACCCTATCTCGGACAGTCATTGGGTTAGCCCAATTCATTGTGTTCCAAAAAAGGGTGGCATTACTGTTGTCACAAATGAGGAGAATGAGTTGATTCCAACTCGTTTGGTTACGGGTTGGCGTGTCTGCATTGACTATCGTAAGTTAAATGACGCCACCCGTAAAGATCATTTTCCTCTACCCTTTGTGGATCAGATGCTCGAGAGATTAGCGGGGAATGAGTACTATTGCTTCCTCGACGGTTTCTCAGGTTACTTTCAGATTCCCATTGATCCGCAAGATCAGAAAAAGACCACTTTCACGTGCCCCTACGGAACTTTTGCATATAAACGTATGCCATTTGGCTTATGTAATGCTCCGGGCACGTTTAAAAGATGTATGATGGCCATATTTTCCGACATGAACGGGGAAAACTATGGAGGTCTTTATAGACGATTTTTCGGTCATTGGTGATTCGTTCCAATCATGTCTCTCCCATTTAGACGGCATGCTAAAGCGTTGTGAAGACACAAAGTTATGTCTAAATTGGGAGAAGAGTCACTTTATGGTCAAAGAGGGCATTGTCCTCGGCCATAAAATTTCAAAAAATGGGATTGAGGTTGATAGAGCCAAAGTGGACGTCATTGCAAAGTTGCCTCATCCCACAACCGTAAAAGGTGTTAGGAGCTTTTTGGGTCATGCCAGTTTTTACCGTAGGTTTATTCAAGATTTTTCTAAAATCGCCCGGCCTATGACCCATCTCCTCGAAAAGGATGCTCCTTTTATCTTCTCCCCCGAGTGCATCGAAGCTTTTGAAACATTAAAGAAAAAGCTTACTGAGGCACCGATTCTTGTTGCCCCCGATTGGGACTTGCCCTTCGAGCTCATGTGTGATGCTAGCGATTATGCGATAGGGGCAGTCTTGGGGCAACGAAAAACAAAACATTTTCAGCCTATACACTATGCCAGCAAAACTATGACCGAGGCTCAAAGTCATTACACCACCACTGAAAAAGAATTATTAGCTGTGGTGTATGCTTTTGAAAAATTCCGGCCATACTTGATATTGACCAAGAGCATAGTGTATACGGATCACTCGGCTTTGAAGTACCTCTTTGCAAAACAAGATGTAAAGCCGAGACTCCTCTGTTGGGTTCTCCTCCTACAGGAATTTGATATCATTATTCGTGATAAAAAAGGAGCTGAGAACCTAGCTGCTGATCATCTCTCCCGTCTTGAAAACCCTCACCAAGATGCTTTCGAGAAAAAGGAAATAAACAAAACATTTCCTCTCGAAACCCTCAATGCGGTTTCATTTCGTGGAGACTCGATTACCTCATGGTTTGCCGATTTAACAAACTACCTTGCGGGAACCTTTGTTGTGAAAGGGATGTCGTCCTAACAAAAAAATAAATTCTTCAAAGATGTAAAACATTATTTCTGGGACGACCCCTACCTATTCAAAATTTGCGCGGATCAAGTCATCCGGCGGTGTGTGTATGGTCAGGAAGCCATGGAAATTTTAAAGGCTTGCCATGCTGGTCCCACGGGGGGCCACCACAATCCCAACTACACCGCCAAAAAGGTGTTTGATTCCAGCTTTTATTGGCCCTCGATCTACAAGGATGCCCAAGAACTGGTCAAGTCCTGTGACGCTTGTCAACGTCACGGGAATATTTCACAAAAGAATGAAATGCCTCAGAACGCAATTCAAGTTTGTGAAATTTTTGACATCTGGGGCATCGACTTTATGGGGCCATTTCCATCTTCTCATGGCAACAAATACATACTCGTGGCTGTTGACTATTTGTCAAAATGGGTTGAAGCGAAAGCTTTACCCACAAATGATGCCCGAGTAGTTGTGAAATTCCTAAAAGCTCTTTTTGCCCGATTCGAAACTCCACGTGCTATTATTAGTGATCGTGGTACGCACTTCTGTAATGACAAATTCGACAAAGTCATGCAAAAGTACGGTGTAACTCACCGTCTTTCTACTGCGTACCACCCTCAAACGAGTGGACAAGTAGAAGTTTCCAATCGGGGCATTAAAAGAATTTTAGAAAGAACCGTAGGTGAAAATCGTGCATCGTGGTCAGATAAATTAGATGATGCACTTTGGGCTTTCCGTACGGCTTACAAAACACTCATTGGGTGTATGCCTTACAAACTTGTGTACGGGAAAGCGTGCCATCTTCCGATCGAGCTTGAGCACAAAGCCTATTGGGCTCTCAAGCATGCCAATTTTGACCTCAAAACTGCGGGTGATCATAGAAAAGTTCAACTAAATGAATTAAACGAACTTCGTGATCAAGCTTACGAGAACTCTTTGATCTATAAAGAAAAGACAAAGAAGATTCATGACTCAAAAATCAAGAACCGCGTTTTCAACGTTGGTGATCGAGTCCTTATTTTCAACTCTAGACTCAAGATCTTCTCGGGAAAGCTCAAAACCCGATGGACTGGTCCATTCACTATCGCTAAGGTTTATCCTTATGGCACCGTCGAATTATCTCAAAATGACGGTCTAAATTTCAAAGTGAATGGACATCGTTTAAAGCATTACTTTGGAGAGGACATACCATCCATGGTTGTCCCGGATCTCCAAACTTTCCCCAAGGACAATTGAATTCGGGGATCGAGTCAAGCTAGCGACTCGATGAACAAAAACAATAGCACAATACGGGTTTTCACCCGTATCTCTGATTTCTTTCTACTTTCTACCACCTAGTGTGGGGGAATGGCCAACCCCCCGCTGTTTGAAAAATGTATATATGCATATAAGTTCCACAAAAAAAAAAGAAAAAAAAAAAAGAAAAAAAAAAAAAGTGTATATATATAGAAATATGGTGTTTCCACAGTTAGATTCGAATATTAGATTTTTCCGTTCAAAGAGTCGGCATATTAGCCGGGACTTTGAATATTGAGGACAATATTCATTTCTAAGTGTGGGGGGGAAATTCTAGCGAATTTTATCAAAATATATCTTCTAGTACCCCCGTTTTTGGCCAAAATTTTCAAAATTTTTTTCACTTTATTTCAAAATTTTTGTGGTAATCAGTCCGCTATGTCTAACCGACAAAGGGATTGGCTAATCCAGGAGCAAACGGCTCTTGGTAAAGATAACTCAAATCCGTTGACGGCTTGCAATTTGCCCAAAATTGTATTGTAAATCAACTCGCCATATCCCATAAAGTGAATGCGTTGGCTAGCCCGCAAGATTATGGCTTGTGGTAAAGGCAGTGGAAAATCCATAATTGGTAATCAGCTCACCAAGATGTTGACTGTGTCCATCAAGAGTTGGCTAGTCCAGGAGCAAACGGCTCTTGGTAAAGACTAATCAAAACCGTTGAAAGCTGGTGGTTTGCTAAAAATCACATGGTTATCAAGTAGACCATAGTTCTTAATTGAATCGAAACATTTGGCTACTCCAGAAGTGATGGCTTTTGGTAAAGAGTTTTCAAATCCATCAAGTTTTCTAAAAAGATTGCTAGGGACTAGCAATAGTTTAGTGTGGGGGATTGATGAGTGCTCAAAAACTCATCATTTTTGTCGTATTTAAACTGCCAAAACATACAAAAACAAATGAAAAACGATCAAAGTTTGCAATATTGGCAGTTTCAGTCCTCCAAGTTTCGAAACTTGTCAAAAATAGTCCCTATGCATTTATTTTGAAAGGAAAAGTCAACCCAAGCTTTTGAAAGTCAAATATTGCAAAAATATTATGCGTGGGTCAAAAATTACAAAATTTACATGTTTGGTCCCTGTACTTTCAAAAATGGCAAAATAGGTCCCTGGGAAATTTTGAAATGTGGAAAAATGCAAAATTGGTTCTTGGTTTGTTGATGATTGGCATTTTTGGTCCTTGGAAGCAATTTGGAAAAATTACAAGTTCAGTCCTCATCTTTGGCAAAATTACAAAATTGGTCCTTGTGATAACCAAAACCAAACGGACCCTTTCTTATTATTAATACCAAATCCAATATCCAAACCAATCCATCCCCAGCCCAATCCAACCCCTAGGCCCAACCAAAGCCCACCCCCTTTCTAATAAAATACCCCCGATCAAACCCACGGTCAAACAGACCGTCTTCCCCAACCTTTCTCCCGTTTTCCCTCCTCCTTATCTCCCCCCCCCTCAACCTTTTCACCAACTTAACCCCCCATAATAAATGAATTCACCAACCTAACCAACCCCCACCACCACTCCATTTAATGCCCCAACCATACCACTAGAGTTGCCCCGTTTTGTTTTTGGCGCGAAAAGACAACCAATGGCTAGGATTGATCAAAACCTAATTGAACGATGGGGATTTGGTCAAGAGTCAACAAGAAGCTCTTTGGGACTCTCAATTTTGAACAGGAAGCCATGTGAAGAAAGAGAGGGTGAAAATTGTATCTCGTTATATATGTATGCTCATTTTGAGCCCTAGCAAGGAAGTAGGTGTGTAATTTTTATGTAACATAGTTGGTTTTAGAACTTATTTTCAAGTTGTAATCTGTTTTATTAGTTAATGAAAGAATCTCTTTTGGTTTACATCCTGTCTCAATTTTAAGTTTTAATAAAGCATTTTTCAAGTAGTGTTTCAAGTTATTAGTAGTTAAAAGCTATTTCATAAGCGTATGTATAAGTAATTAACAGTTTATTGTGGAATCTCATCACTCAAATTCTGGTTCAAAGTACTTAAATTGGATGGTCAATGAAAGTCAACATGGGTAATATGGTATTCATGGTGGGTATATATTGATGCTAGAACTGAAGTGGTGATTGTGCCTGTCTTAAAGATAGGCTTTGGTTGGGATTTTCCCTATTTCAGTTAGGGAATTGAAGATTGTAAGTTTCATTGCATTTTCATTTTTCAATACTAGATTTCATAAGTAGTGATTTCAATTCTGTTTGCTTTACAAATTGTTGTTAATTTGCTACTGAGTAATCACATTCTAGGTATAGTTAAGTTATTGTGAGCTTGTTTGATTGTTTTAGTTTCAAAATCTAGTATAACTGTTTTAACTTGCAAATTCAGTTAGGGGTGTGATTCTTAGTTTTATTGTTCAAAGTAGCTTAATACTGTTCATTTGTACTCTACCATTGCTCAGTATATCATATTGATCAAGAATAGTGAGAGTTGTAATCTAAAAATAGGAGTTATAGTGTTAAATGCCTAGTAAAGGGGTGTTTGGCTTTGGTTGTTTCAGAAGGTTAGAGGTGGTTTTTATTGTTGTTAGCTATCAACACAGTTTCAAGTAGTTATATTAGAACCCCTTAGACCTCAAATTCAGTAATAACTCAAGTGAAAGTCAACTTCTCATGTGATTTAGCCTAAATACTATCTGAGGTAACAGTTAGATAGGAGATAGCCTCATTTCAAATCAAACATACAAGTTCTTGCTCATTCTGAGCTTATTGTGGTTTATTTAATCCAAACAAGTCATAAAATCAAGGATCATAGTTCAAAAAAAGTCAAATCTCAAAGTTTTCTAAAAAAGTCAAATTTACCCTAAGTGTAGAAAACCCAAAATGGCTTGATTTATTGTGATTTTTGTGTGTTGTTTTAGGCTTTGAAATTTGTTGTGGGAATTGTCTACCAGTAGAACTATTGATTTCTACACTTGTTTGATTTTTGTTAATTTTTCTTAAGGACCTTTTTGCCCCTCAAAGTCACTTGCAGGGCAAGGACTTGCCCTGTGCATCAGCAGACCCAGCCACACCACCAACTTTGGTGGCTCATTGTGGCCACCTCAGTGGGTCCCACTGACCAAATCTTGGTTCATTTAACCCCCCCCCCTGGTAGGCTTTAAGGTTTGACCTTGGAACCTGTGGACCCCACCTGGAATTGCCCCAAAAAGTTGTCCCCTTTCTGTCTCAGTTTCCAAAATAAGCAAGTGCTTATTCAAGCCTTTTGGCTTATTCAGTTGTCTTGTTTGATTAAATCTTGCTTATCTTTGTCCAAGTAACTCAATTGAACAAGTTTTAACCATTGTGGACCCCACATAAGTCAATTTGTGCTTATTTCTCTTCTCAGTCAACCAAAGTCAACTGTTGAACAAATAAGCACTCAAAGTGCTTATTTCTGAGTTTTAGTGAAAGTGTTTTTGTAAAAGTTTTTAGTTTTTAGTATTAAATTAGTTTGGAAAAAGAAAAAACTCAAAAAACCAATTTTAATTTTAGTGATAGCTTCTATTTAATAGAAATTATCATTTTAATTTTCTTTTTAGCTTATTTATAAGCACTTTAGCATTTTTATATTTTTATTAAATCTCTTTTATAGTAAAGTAATTTTATAAACTTTTACAGATTTTTCTTTTGTCTTTTAGTGGTTTTTAGAATTAATTTTAGTTTAATTAGTTATTAGATAATAATTAAGAATTAATTAGCATAATTAGATTTTATTAAGTAATACCTAATTTTTATAATTTTTCTAGCTTTTATATAAGTTAAAACATTTTTAAAAATCTTTCTAGAATTTATATTGTTCATTTTCTATTTTTTATAATATAAATAGTTTAATTGGTAATTAATAAATAATTAGAATAATAATTAGTAAATTAGCTTAAAAATACATAAAATCAACTTTTTATAATTTTTAGGATTCCTGTGATGGTTAATTAGATTTATAAAAATCTTTTTAATTATCTAAATCTTTTTAGTAATTTGTAATAATTTAAATTAATATAATTAGTTAATAAATAGATAATTAGTAATTAATTAATAATTAATAATTAAATAGTGTAAAAATAATTTTTCTTTTTCTCAAAATTTTCTTTATTTATTAGGATTGTAAAATAAAAGTTTCACACTCATAGCCCTTTCTGTTCATCAGTTTCAGTGTACGTTTTTGATTAAAACGTACGTTTTTAGGTTTTAGATCACATCTTCTTAATCTTAATTCCCGTAATCAATCACATAGCTTTCCTAAGCTATTTCTGTTAATAAATTCCAAATAATTCTCATAACAACCCTTTTCTGTGAATAATCACCCGATCACAAAGCACGCTCAGTCACAATTCACACCTTGTCGGGATTTAACGACCTGGTGATACCTTATATTACCCGGAGATTGACTCTAGGCTATTTGACTTTGTTGACCATTGCTTGGTCAATATAAGTTGACAGTTTAGCATCAATCAACGGCGTCAAGAGGAAATTCCTGACGACTTCAATAGTAAAATCCATGACGACCCAGAAGAAACCTGAAGGCGTCACAACAAGAGCGTCAAGAGTTAAAATCATGACGGCCTGCATAAGGTGTACACATGATGGCGTCAGATCCAGATCTAGGCAGTCCGAGGAACTATTTGGCGGCGAGATGACGGCGTCAGACATTTGTTCTTGACGCCGTCACCTTCTAAAATCTATATATAGTTTTCTATTTTTCATTGATTGAGAGGAACTTGTGTGGAGAAACCTTAGGGCCGAACTTTGTGAACCCTAGCTCGTATTTTACAGTAAATTCAAGGGTTTTCACCCGTTGAATCCTTTCATGTGCTATTAAGATAAGTCTTCTCTTTAATTCAATCAATATGTCTATGTGTTGGTTGTCTATATCTTGTGCTTGTCTTGATTTCAACATGCTAGGCTAGATCTATCTTGTGTTTGCTTAGATCTAATGAAACCTAGATGTTAATTATGTGTTGATTACTTGTTTATGGTTGTATTGGATGAATGATTTCAATGTTAGGCTTAAGAAAACTAGCAGATCTCCATTGTGTAACATGCTTGAACGTCTTAGGAAACATGAACCGATGTGTACTAGGTTTTATTGGTTGTATTTAATGCATGAGTAAATTCTAATGATCCCATGTTAGGAGCTTCTTAGCCGGCTCGACATAGGAGTGAAGTAGGCACTCATAGGATTGGGGAAGTAAGTACGCCACCCAATGAATGGTATTAAGGAATACAATCCGTCATCCACGCAACTATAACAAGTAATTAACGTGTAAAAGATATCTAGGGAGTAGTGAAATCTAAGTAAACACATTTCTCCCATATATTGCTCACAACCTTAGTTTAAATTAGTTTATTTTCATTTTAGTATTTTATTTTGATTGCATCTTAGTATTGGGTTAGTTGACTAGCAACTAATTCCGCCCAAATCCTTCAAACCCGAGATTTTTACTTGCTTTCTTAAAAATATAAAAATACAAAAAGAATTATCCCTCATCTCTAGACCTAGTCTTTAGGTTTTCTAATCCTAGCGACACTATTCCTAGCTGAACGATCAATCCCCCGGTACTTGTCATTATACTATACTACATCGATCAGGTACACTGCCTGGTGGGGGTTGTAAGCTTCTCGAGATCCCTCGAGAGGTAAAGCCTGGTTCAATCCCCACGCATCAAGTTTTTTGCGCCACAGACCGGGGAATAGTTATTGTCTAGGTTAGAATTTCTTTTTATTAGGTCTACTTGTTAGATTCTTTTCTAGTAAGATTTTATTTTTGTTTTTAGGTTTTCTTTAGTCTATCTTTTCTTTGTGTCTTTGTTTGTAAAAACCTTTCCTTTGACTATTCCGTTAGCCATTATGGAGAACGCGAATCCACCATACTACCAACCACGAAATTCACCCACTCCAAATGACATCTTGATGTTTAAACAACATGAGGATGAACCTATCTATGATGCATGGGCTCGTTTTAAATATTTACTTCGAAAAGTCCCTCATCATAATTTCGATCTGTGGTCCCAAATTGAAATATTTTACCATCGTGTCGATCACTATACCAAAATGGACATTGACCATACCGCAGATGGGGACCTTTGGGGATTAAGTGCTGATGAAGCATGGGAAGCCATAGAGAATGTGCCATACTCGCCAAAAAAATGGACAACCCAACAAACGTTGTTACGGATCAATTGATAGCAAGTTTAAGGGAACAAGCAAGAAGATTGTTTGGGGATAAGCGTATAGATGAGATAACTGGGTGCACGGAGTGGTTTGATTTCACCACAATACAAGCTGAGCACATTGGTAATCTTGATAAGATGGAGGGTAGAGTTGAAAATCTAAGCCCACCAAGTACCCCACAAGTCCTACCATCATTTGAGACACACACACTGCCTGTGACTTACCCGGAAGAAGTAGAAGAGACTATAGGAACCCCAATAGAGGTAGAACCTTTGAACCAAACACAACTAGAGGATATATGATGAGGCGAAAAATGAACCACTTTTAGGGGGTCATTTAAGCCCGGAATTGAATTTATTTGATCAAATATTGCCCTAAATCGTTCCTTTTGTGATTTTAGGTACTTTGGGAGTGAATTCTGGAAAAGAAAGCATTTTGGACATTTTTGGAGCATAAAAGTGAAGAAAACGGCAAAGTCTTAATTTTCCTTGCTGGGAACAGTACCTGACGGCGTCAAGAGGCTTTTCATGACGGCGTCAAGAGTAAAAGTGGTGACGGCCCAGAAGAAACATGAAGGCGTCACTCAAGGCCGTCACGTGTTAACTTGTCAAAACTTGCGCGCGGAGTAGCTGATATTGTTTTGGTCATAACTTTTGCATATGAACTCAGATTTAGGTGATTAAAAAGCCCACGCGAAGAGGACGAAGAGATCTACAATTTGGTGAAAAAAATGGTCATGACGGCGTCAAGAGAAACGATCTGACGCCGTCAAGATGGGCCGACAGAAAACATGCCTATAAATATAATATCATAACTTCACTTTTTGTAAGCCCTAAACCCTAAGGTCGATTCCTGGGTTTAAGTAGGTTTTTTTCCAGCAACTTAGAGGGTTTCAATCACTCCATAAACATCATGTATTGGTTTGATGATTCTATCTTAATTATGTTTTCCATTATCATTGTTGATTGCTCTTCTTTGATGATGTTTTGCTAATTCACCTTGTGTCTATTTATGATTGTGTGAAACTTGTGTATAATTAATTAGATCTCATTGATTTCTTGTTGATGTTTGTGTCTATCTCCATCAATGAGTGCTTGTTGATGTGTGTGTCTATCTCCATCAATTAAGGCGTGACAACTTCAATAGATCTAGTTGGTTTAGTTTATAATTCTTGTTTCCTATTGATTCTTGTTTTGATTGAATGAATTCAATGTTAGGCTTAAGAAAACTGGCAGATCTCCATTGTGTAACATGCTTGAACGTCTTAGGAAACATGAACCGATGTGTACTAGGTTTTATTGGTTGTATTTAATGCATGAGTAAATTCTAATGATCCCATGTTAGGAGCTTCTTGCAGGCTCGACATAGGAGTGAAGTAGGCACTCATAGGATTGGGGAAGTAAGTACGCCACCCCATGAATGGTATTAAGGAATACAACCCGTCAATTAAAACAAGGTGTGAAAATTCAATAGGTAGAATTGGATAGCTAGCAAGGAGTAACATATCATGGGTAGACATGCTTCACTTATCTTGTAGAACCTTAGTTTATTTTTCTTGTTTATTAGTTTAATTAGTAGCTTTTGGGTTAGTTGATTAACAACTAATTCCGCCCCTTCTTCCAATACCCGAGAATTTTACTTGATTTTCATAAAATATAAAAACACAAAAAGAATCATCCTTCACCTTTAGACCTAGTTAGACTAATTTTCAATCCTAACGACATTATTCCTAGCTGAACGATCAATCCCCCGGTACTTGTCACTATACTATACTACAACGATCAGGTACACTGCCTGGTGGGGGTTGTAAGCTTCTCGAGATCCCTCGAGAGGTAAAGCCTGGTGCAATTCCTACGCATCAAGTTTTTGGCGCCGCAGCCCGGGGAATAGTTATTGTTTAGGTTGAAATTTATTTTGATTAGGTCTACTCATTAGATTCCTTTTTAGTGAGATTTTTATTTTCTTTTTATTAGCTTTCTTGTAGTCTATCTTTTTCTTTGTGCCCTTTGTTTGTAAATCCATTTTCATTTGTCACTATGGCAGATGAAATTCCAATTAGATCACTGACAATAGAGGAACAATTATATTTCAAAAAGAGATTTATTTCTTATCATTCTTATGAATTTTTGCGTGATCTTTGTGTTATCCAAATGAAGTTGGGGGGTAAGGTTAGATGGGTTTAATGAATTCTATGCATGTGATATTTCTATTAGACGATCATTAACTGGAAAAATTCCTTTTAGTCGGACCCTTTGGATGAATTTTCAGGAAAGCTTCCAAACCATGACCCATAAGTGGAACGAATTGGTGGATTCGTATGAGCAAAGAGACCTAGTTTCTAAGAACATAGACTTAGAATCAAACCAAGATTATGAGATGGTTAGTTCTGAACCACCTAGTTGCATGAGTGGGATAGATTTCACCAAAACAAACGACACACATGAGGTTAGAGTTGAGCCACCTAGTTGCATGTCATGGTTAGGCACTACCATAATACAAGATGAACACATAGGTGATATTGATGTGATGGAAGAGATAGTAGAAAACCTAAGCCCACTAAGTACCCCACAAGTCCTACCATCATTTGAGGCATACACACCGCCCGTGACTTACCCGGAAGAAGTAGAAGAGACTATAGGAACCCCAATAGAAGTAGAACCCTTGGACCAGGCACCACTTAAGGATATAGGTTTGAATACTTGTAGTGATAACCTTACTCCTAGTTCTAGGGAATTTCCTAGTGTTGATGAACCGGAACCTCAATCTTTACACACCTTTTCATCCTTAGATATATTTCTAGGAGACAAAAGAGGAACCGACCCACCCATCAACCAATATTATCCGGGTCGTTTTAGGATGAAGGAAGCCATTCACTCACCCCCTTCACCTCACATGGCATATTTCCACCCTAAGGGTGTGTATCGCTACTTCCACCCGTACTTAATTCAAAGTGTAGGGAAAACCTCCCCTATTTCCATTAAATAAGGATAGAGTCAGGCTCGTGACTCGAACAAAAACAAGCACTTATTGGGAGGCAACCCAAGCTTTATTTATCTATTTGTTTGTTTTTTTGTTTATTTGATTTTATTTGTTTCCGTATGCATGTTTTATTTTTGTTGCTTGTGGCTCATGTTTCAAAGTAAATTGTGAAAATGCTTTATTTTGTTTTTAACTTCGTCTTAATTGCATATACAGGTATTTTGCAAAAGATAAGTGTAAGGGAGATCCAAATTTGTTTATAAGAACGAAATTGAGCATGAACCACAACAATATTAAATGGACATGTGTATTAGTACTTGTTAGAGTCAAATGCTTGTATCGAGTCATAATGATGTTTTGCAGGATTTTTCAGGAAGTAGGACATAAGTTTTTTCAGAAATTTTCCGGAAACTTAACGTAAAGATTTCTGCAGGTCACTTCTAACGGCGTCATGAGTTTACTCTTGACGGCGTCATGTGTAAAATTCTGGAAATTTTGCTAGTTTTGTTTATACCAGAGTCTTAAAGTTTTTGGTTGATTCTTTAGTTTTATAAACTCCAGGAAATCTGCAAACATTCATTCCACAAGCATTATATCTTTAATTGTTTTGTTTTTATTCCTAAGTCTGGAATTACATCTAGTTGTAAGTTTTCTTTGTTCGGATTGATGCTTTGGGTTTTTGTGATTGTTTTCTCAGGTTTAACAGGTATGTTTGACAAGAAGATGATTTATATTCTGGAAGGGAAGCTTTGATTGTTCATTTTCTTGGAGGAAGATCTAACCTTATTACCTTATTATCCATACCGAGCGAATCAGGGGAGTATTTGATTTCATTCTTTTACCTATTTTACTTTTACATTCTTTACTTGAACAATGGGGACAATGTTCATCCTAAGTGTAAGGGGAGGGTAAATGATGATACCTCATAGGAAACACTTTTGCTTGAGTTTGCTTGTTTGATGGTAGATGTGTAATAAAACTATGAGAAATACTTGTTAGTGTAATTTTAGCGCCAAATTTAAAATTTTTTACAACATTTAGGAGTGAAACTTTAGCCATAGCAAGCATCTCATGGATAGGAGTCGTATGACTAGCACAAAACCGTACTATTCAGAAAAATTTTCCTCCCAAATATGTGAGGTTCGCCTTTAGATTTGATAGGAAAAGCATTTACTATTAGTGCTTATGAGTGTACCAGTAGCATTTAGATTCTAGAACTTGCGTTAGTGATGCATCCCGAGACCGCTAGTGAGACTACATTCGTGTAGTAGGATTTACTACATGATAAGAGGCATTAGGATCACCCTTTTGTTAAACCCGTATCATAATTACTTGACCATTTAAGTCATATTACTTGGCTAGTTAAGTCAACTAATTTTTCCCACACCTTAGCGGTGTACTCATTTTTAGTACTCCCCCTTAATGATAGCATATTTAAAATTATTTAAGGGTTTTGAGGGAGTTATCTTGAGCACTCATTTTGAGAGATTTTGAGAAATCTTTTGAACAATCTTGAAAAAGTGCTCAAAAATTTTGTTGGAAAACGAGTTTATGCTTGAAATCTTTTTCGTTTGTTTAGACTCGAACTTTTTGAAAAAGAGTTCATCATTGAACGTACGAGTCCTTGATTTGAAATAATCAGAAGTCATCGTTTAAGTACGGGTTTCGTACTGATGTATACGAAAGCCATTGTGAAGAAACTTTTTAGAAACGACATGTTTTAGAAAAACATTTTAAAGAACTACCGTTCAAGCATCTATACATGTCTGTATCATTGTTGAATGACATTTCTAGAAATGTACAGAATATTGATTTATACGAGAGACATGTCGTGAGAAGAATATTTTTGGATTTTTTGATTTTATATTGTTTTTGTATTTTTTGAAAATTTTATATTTTTGTATTTTGTTTTTCAAAAGTATTTACAGCGAAGCGATTATGAAAATTAATTTTCAAGAAGATTCAAGAAGACGTACTAGCTCCTCAGGAGTTAGGCTTCGCATGCCAATTCGTCAAACTAAATAGTCAAACCTTTCTTTTGGAAGGGCTTTAGTAAATAGATCGGCGAGTTGGTAATCAGTCTTAACGAAAAATAATTCAACAGTACCCTCTTCCACGTGTTCTTTGATGAAGTGATAGCGGACTTCGATATGCTTCGTCTTAGAGTGATGTACGGGATTGCACGAGATGGCTATGGCACTTTTTGAGTCACAATACATAGGTATTCTGTCAAAAGTAAAGCCATAATCTATGAGCTGTGTCCGCATCCAAAGAACTTGGGCACAACACGCAGATAGAGACACATATTCGGCTTCGGCGGTTGATAGCGCAGTACAATCCTGTTTCTTTGACGACCAGCTTACTAGCTTTTCACCCAAAAATTGTGCTCCACCTGATGTACTTTTTGCAGTAACTTGATCTCCTGCATGGTCGGCATCTGAAAAAGCTGTTAGAGTAAACCCCGAATCCTTCGGATACCAAAGTCCCATGTTAATGGTACTTCGTAGGTACCGAAAGATCCGTTTAACCTCTTTGAGGTGAAGTTCGGTAGGCTTTGCCTGAAACCGTGCTAATAAACAAACATCAAATTGAATATCGGGTCGGCTAGCAGTTAGGTACATGAGAGAACTGATCATGCTCCGATATTTCTTCGGATCAATGGGTTTCCCAAACAAATCAACACCTATTTTTGGTGAAGTGACCATTGGTGTACCAACAGAATCACAATTTTCCATTCCATGTTTTTTCAAAATCTCTATTGTATATTTAGCTTGATTGATAAAAATACCACGTGGGGATTGATGTATTTGTAAACCAAGAAAGAATTTTAGTTCCCCCATCATGGACATTTCAAATTTGCTTTTCATGAGATTTTCAAAATGTTTTGAATGGTTAGGATTGGTTGATCCAAAAATTATGTCGTCCACGTAAATTTGAACGATCAAAATGTCATCTTTGAATTTTTAGATAAACAAGGTGTCATCAACCGTTCCTTTTGTGAAATTGTTTTTGAGCAAGAAAGATGATAGTTCGTCATACCACGCTCTTGGAGCTTGTTTTAAACCATAAATTTCTTTCTTAAGCTTGTAGACGTAGTCTGGATGATCTTTGTCGATGAATCCCTCTGGCTGACTCACATACACTTCTTCTTTCAGAGTTCCATTCAAGAAAGCAGTCTTAATATCCATCTGATAGACTGTGATGTTTTTGTGAGCGGCATAGGCTAAGAAAATCCGGACTGCTTCAAGTCTAGCTACAGGCGCGAATGATTCCTCGAAATCTATCCCTTCTTCTTGTGGATAACCTTTAGCCACGAGACGAGCTTTGTTGCGAATAACAGTCATTTCCTCATCCAGTTTGTTCTTCCACAACCACTTGAGATCAAGAACACGTTTATCAAGTGGTCGTTCAACGAGTTCCCAACTATCATGTAACAGGTATTGAAGAAATTCCTCCTGCATCGCTTCAATCCAAGGGTTTTCTGCCATTGCTTCCCGAATGTTCTTTGGTTCTTTGAGGCTGATTGAGCAAACGTAGATGCACAATTCGAGATCGGTGGCAAGTTGTCTCCTTGTCTGAACTGGCTTTGAAGGTTCACCAATAATATGTACTATTGGATGGTCTTTTGTCCATTGAAACGTAGAAGGGTACCTTGGGTGTAACGAATGTGTGTTAGATGGTTCTTGTAACCTTGAAGAAGATTCAACAGAGTCTGTTGCAAACGGGTTTTCAAATATTTCTTCTTCTTCTAACGCATCATTGTTTGAATTATTTGTTGGTTCTTCTTGAAGATTTGTGTTTTGGTTTTGCTCATCAACTCTTGGTAGAACAGTTTCAAGTACTGGAGTTGCTTGAGTAGATGTAGATGATGTTGATGTAGTTGGTGCTTCAGCTTTGATTGTGGTAGATGCATCATGTGGTGGTGGTGGTGGTTGATGGTTTTGAGCGGGTGCAGCGGAATGTTGTTGAGATGCATTTGTCGAAGTTCCACCATAATATTCATCAAACATTAACTCGAAGAAATTTTCCAGTTCTTGTTCTGAAGGTTTGTCCGTGTTTGTTGACTGAGCTCCTTGAGGCACGAGTCCTGAACTGATGTGTCCAGAAGTCTGTTGGTTTGGTTCGGGTCCTAATCCGTTTTGATTAGAAGCCATCGGATTAAGCGCGGGTTCTAGAGCGTATCTCTCAGAAGCCATTTGTGAAATCTCGTCAAACTTCACATTCATCGTCTCCATTATCTTTTTCGTTCTTCTATTATACACCCTGAATGCCCTCGAGTTTTCTGAATATCCAATGAAGATTCCAATATCACCCTTAGCTTTTAACTTTCCTAGATCTTCTCTATCATTCGTCGGATAGCACAAAGCGACAAATACGTGAAGGTAAGAGATGTCAGGTTTACGGTTGTTCACTAGCTCATATGGGGTTTTATTGAATCTCGGATGGACTAGGGATCGGTTTTGAGTAAAACAAGCAGTGGCTACAGCATCAGCCCATAAGAATAGTGGTGCACTAGAAAAAATCAGCATTGTGCGAGCAGCTTCCACAAGAGTTCGATTTCTTCTTTCAACTACCCCATTCTGCTATGGAGTTCTAACAACTGATGTTTGATGTGTGATTCCAACATCTTCAATGTAAGTTCTTAACTCCTGGTTTGTAAATTCTGTGCCATTGTCTGTTTTTATAATCCTTACTGGAGCTTGAAGTAGAACTTGAATACGCTTCAGAAAGGTGATGATGATGCCTGGTGCTTCGTCTTTTGATCTCAAAAACTTTACCCAAGTATATCTTGAATAATCATCAACAATAACAAGAATATACTTCTTCCCATTAAAGCTTTCAACTCTCATTGGGCCACATAAGTCCATGTGCAACATATGTAACCTTGCTTCTGAACTAGGTACGGTTTTGGGTTTATATGATGCTCTTTTGCTTTTACCTTGTTCGCATGATGGACATAGGTGTTCCTTGGTGTATTTGAACTTAGGAAGTCCGGTGACGATGTTGTCTTTGGCTAACTTGTTGATCGTGTCGAAATTGAGATGGGATAATCTTCTATGCCATAGCCAGAACTTAGTTTCAGTTGCCCTTGTCATAAGACAAATTGGTGATGTAGAAGCCATTTGGTTGATGTCGATAGCATACAAGTTTGTACCACGATTACCAGTTAAGAGATCATCACCAACCAAATTTCTAATAAAAACCGTGTTTCTCCTGAATGCAACTTCTAAATCTGCATCACAAAACTGCCCAACTGAAAACAAGTTGTGTCCCAACCCTTCGACGTAGTAAACCCGAGTGATTAAAAAATTCCCAAACCGAAGATCTCCATAACCCTGAATGGCTGCTACATGATCATTTCCAAAGCGTACAGTTCCCATGAATTTCCAGACGAAATTGATCAGCAGCTTTAAATTCCTGGTCATGTGCTTGGAGCAACCCGAGTCGACGATCCAAAGACATATTTCGATAACCTGCCAAGAACAGAAGAGTTTGTATTTGGAAACCGTTTTGAATTTTGTTCCATTGGGTTAGGAGTAAGATCTAAATCACACTCATAGACAGTTGCTACTTGTTTAGCTTGAGCTATTTCTAATTTTCCGTTCTGAAGAGTGAACTCTCTACCCGTTGGAATCCACATACAAAACTTAAGGTAGTTCCTAGGCATTCGACTAATAGTGGTAGTCCTAAATCATGCAACTAATCGTTCTATAGATCTGGATCTAGCACTAGGTCTTTTTGGAACATTCTTCTGTTCAGGCGTAACATTCACATTCTTAGAAACACATTCATCATGAACATCATTAATTAAACATTTCTTGCATATTAAACAAACAGAGTCATTACATGCAATAGAAACAGTACTTTCGACATTACATTCAGATGAATCATGTTTCTTATTACAAAGCGATAAATTCCTAGGGTGTTCTTCTACTTCTTCAACTTTATTCTTGCTACTACTCGTAGAGACAGGCGAGACTCTATTGTTCCTTGTATTGCTCCTAGGCTTTAGTCTGCTGCTCCTAGAGGTGCTTTCTAATCCTGTAGAAGGTAAGGCACACGCATTAGGATTTATATTGTTGTCCTTTTTAGCATCACTAGACTTTTAAGAAGTATCCTTTTTGCACGCATTTGTCTTAGAAGTGGAGGCAGACGCATTAGTGGGACTAATCCTAAAAAGGCCAGGTGCTATCACTTTTGGTGTTTCGACAACCGCTTTTCCTTTATCAACAATCTTAACATTTTCACTTTTCTTTGGCAAGGGTGTTGGAGTGACTGGTTTTGTCAAATCCTTTTTCTCATCGACTTTTGGAGCAAACCGTGAAATTGACATTTCTGGTTTTTGAACCGTGTTTGAAACATTTGGTTTCTCCGAAGTCAATGGTTTTGCAAACTTGATTTCCTCACCCTTTCCTTTTTGACTTTCAAGCTGAGCCCTCAAAAGATCATTTTGCTCTTTCATGTTCTTTAAGGCACGCTCATACGAGAATTTGTCATACTTGCATTCTTCCTTTTTTCGATCAAGTTGTTTAAAATATGACACATTTTCTTTTTCAAGCTTTATAAGAGCATTTTCATATTTTGAAACAATTGCGGAGGTCTCAGCTTTTAGTCTTTCATCGTCTTGAACAGAATATGTTTGTAAAATGATGGACATAATATCAGTGGTCATAAGAGCTTCGAAGAGAGAATCATTTAGGTTTTCTAAAACATTCATGTTTTCACTAGTTTCATTAGCTTTGTTTACCAGGGATTTGTGGTCCTTGACAAAGTCGGCCGTTTCTTTTAAGAAAGCTTGTTCAAAATGGATTAACCTCGCACTGATGTTATTCAGTGGGATAGTAATTTCGTTTTCAAAAACCTTTTTCTGCTCAATATGAAAACTGGAATGCCAGTTGTTAATACTGATTGTAGTTTTAGAATTAACAATATTTTGAAGTTCTTGAATTCTCTTTTTAACGTCATCCAGAATGTCTCTAGTCTCACTTGTATTAAAGGTGTTGTTAGAAGACATTTGTTCCATTTTTGAAAGAGATTTGGAAACAATTACTTTCTTAGAAAACATTTTTGAGAATGGTCGTTTTATGAAAAACACAGATGGTTCTTTTTGTGGAACAAAAGTAATTCCCGAAAGTTTGTTCAATTTGTTGTAATTAATGGGTTTCAAATCCTTTTGTTTCATTTTATTTATGCTCTCTTTGACATGTTCTATCGTTTGCACAGAATCCCGAATAATGGGAGGATCATGTTTGGTGTAAATCACATTACCATTATACAAAACATTATGTTCTTGCTGAGCTTTCTTGAGATTACAAGGGTTGTTGTTACCGAGAGCCACTTTATGTTTCGTATGGTAAATCGGATTAGTTTGATTTGAAATCATTTTCATTGTCTGACTTGACTGACCCGACTTAACCACTAATTCTTCTAAATGTGCAATCATGTGTTCTGACTCTACGATTTCGGCCAAAAGTTTGTCTTCTTTCTTTGCAAAGTCCTTTTTCAGCTCGTCCCTTTCTTTTTCAAGATTGGTATAAGCTGATTTTTGTTTAGAAAGTTGGTTTTGTAAATCAGAAATTTCCGCGTTTAAAGATTTGATCTTTTTGAAAGAATTAACATCAAGTATATCAAACTTGAGTTGCAATTGTTTTTCCCTTGAAAGGGAATTTTGATAACCAATTTCTAATTCAGACAATCTTTTGTTATGAAATTCAAAAGCTTTAACATTTTCTTTGTAACTCTCAAGCTCAGCGGTCAATTTAACATTCGCGGCCTTAACATCGCGATTGACCTTTTTCACATTCTCAATTTCAATACGACAATTATTCAATAATGATTCAAATAAAGCACGTGTTTCCTCATCATTCTCAGCATGCTGTGAAACGAAGCCTCCATTATGATTCACATCTGGAGTTGCTGAAGGAGTATTGCTACTACTTGGCGTGTCCAGGTATGTATCATAAGTGGGTGCTAGCTTCTCAGTATGCTGTTCCTCATGAGGAGACATATCAAATATATCATTATTGTGACATGTGTTGAAGTTTGATACCTCAGATGGTGCATTGGTGTCATAAACAGGAAGTGTGTCAGAATCCGTGTCATACTTAGCTTCCTGAAGATTCGCCATGAATATGCAGTTCGCATCGATATCCTCTCTATCTTCCATGTCATCCATAAGAGCCATAAAATCATTCTCCTCTGCGTTCAACTGAAACCCTGCCTGAACCTTTTGTGCCAACATCACTGCTTTCTGCAAGTACTCTAGATCTTTCTTGTTCAGCTTAGTAGGACAGTTCCTTGCCATATGACCTACACCCTGACAGTTGAAACACTTTACCGGATTACCCTGGTTCACATTTCCCAAATTCCCAACTACTGGAGCTGCAACATTTCTATTCTGATTACCCATTGCCTGATTACCAACATTCTGACCCCTCTGATTTCCAAAAAACTGACCCATCTGATTCCCTGCATACTGACCATGATGATTCCCTGCATACTGACCTGCATTCTGCATATTCTGATTGCCCATATTAAATCTAGTAGCATATCCTTGCTGATTCCCATAAACTCCAACCATTTGGCCTCCGTTGCCCATATTGAAACTCGGCTGAGCAATCTGCTTGTTGCGAGTGTTCGATGAAATCCTTTGGTTGTTGTTAGTTGGTGTAGAATAGCGTCCTTGGAATGCCTTTGACAGAAAAGCAAATGCTTGGGTCAATGCTGCAGTAGCTTCATCGTTTTCAGTGAATTCTGGTTCTTGGAATTGTTGGTATTGCTGTTGTGGAATAACATGTTGTTGTTGCTGTGGGTAGAACTGTTGTTGGTAGACCGGTGTTGTTTGTTGAATGTATGAAGGTTGCATGTAGTTGTGAGTGGAAGATGATGATGGTTGTTGTGTGTTCACTGGTAGCGGTGTTGGTGTAGTAGCAATTAATGCAAGAGGATCATGATTCTTTGCCAATCTTTCTTTCCTTACTTCATTAGCCTCAGCTTGGTTTTGCTTCAAAAAGTCATAGAGTTGATCATAATTCACCTTATGTAAATCCTTTGTTTGATTGACAGTTGTAACATAACGACCCTATTCTTCTGGAAGGTTATTGATGAATTTGATGTTTGTTGCAATTGTTCGAGGTGTCAACTTGTTTCTGATTAACTCATTCATCAAAGTGCAAAACCTTGTGTAGTAGGATTCAATCTGTTCACCTTTAGTGGATGTGAAATTCTCCCATTCAGTAAGAAGTTTGTTCTCAACGTCTTGTTGTCCAATCTCTGTTCCATGACATATTCTTCTAACACGTTCCCATATAGCATAAGCAGTTTCACAGCTGTCGACCGCAGCAAAGATCTCCCGTGGTAATCTAAGTTGGATTAAATGCATTGCCATATCATCTGTGGCGATCTGCTTCTTGTCTTCCTCTGTGTAATCTGCTTCTGTTTGTTCACGCACGAATGGTTGAGTAGGAGGTGTTGTATTTGGATTACCTTCAATTTGAACTTGTCTTGGCTTGAATGGACCATTTGTAATGGAGTTGATCATTAATTTACCATCAGGCTTTGTTTTTATGTAACGAAGCATGCGGCTTGTCCATGGGAGATATCCACCTTTTTCAAGCATTGGAGGTCGATTTTCCGCACCAGCTGCATGAATATCTTGCTGAGTTGCCATTGATGAAGTGTAGATTGATAAAGTTGATACTTGGATCGTTCCAACGAAGTAGAAGTTGTGTTTAGTGTAAGTTGATGCAAGTTTTTATGGTGAAAAATTTGATCTGGAACCTTAAAACCTCAATAACTTCCGTTCGGAGTGGATTTGGGCCTCGAAGCTTGGCTTGAATGATTCGTCGTTTTGACAGCTGATTCGTCGAAAACGGAGTTACGGTTCAAAAGTTATGGCCGTTTGAAGTTTGGTTATCAAAAGTCAAAAACTTACGCGTAAAGCTTGATTTTACGCGTAAACCTTGAATAATCTTACGCGCAAGATGTTATGCGTAACCTTTAAGTTATGCGTAAGATCTAAAGTTATGCGTAAACAATATTGTTTATGCGTAGACTTTGATTTTACGCGTAAACTTAAAGTTTATGCGTAAGAATGTTACGCGTAAGGTTTTTCAACCAAACAGATCTCTCAAACTTATCCAAGCTTGAAAGATATCCCAAGTCGAAGTATTCCACAAACTTATCCAAGTCAGGGAAGTACTGATTACAACTTCTGCGTAGGAACTTCTGCGTAGGATCTTATGCGTAGAATCCAATCTTTTGCGTAGAAACCAATCTTATGCGTAGAATCTTATGCATAGAATCCAATCTTATGCGTAGGAATAGACTTAAGCGTAGGATTTTAAGCGTAGGATCTCAATCTTATGCGTAAGAAAGTGAACTTATGCGTAAGAAGAGGGTTTTGACTAAACTTAAGCGTAGGAAAGGGGTTTTGACTTAATCTTATGCGTAAACAGTACTGTAGACAGCTAAGAAATCGTACTATTCACCCAAGTTACACGTAAGAAGACCAGAAACGTGAAAAATCCGATTTTTTCAACCAAAACCACTTTTTCCACTTGTTTCTATTGATCAAATCTTTCCCAAAACACTTAGAATCACTAAAACTTTAATAAAAACAACAACTTTAACACTAAAACCACGTAAAAATCAAAACTTTTTGAAGAAAAAGTGCATAAATGAATGAAAAATGCAACTTTTTAACAAAAAACTTAATAAAAACACTCCTAAATCATTGTTAGGCTCTGATACCACTTGTAGGACCTTAAATCTATCAACTTTAATAACAATTATAGCATGTAAATGAAGTAAAGATGGTGACTTGATGTTATATATGTGTGGCGTAAATATTAAAAGAGAATGATAAGATGAAGAGAGCTTTTATTAAAAACACACACAATACACACACAAGCACACACCTCAAATGAGCCTTTGAGGTGTTTATATAGTTCTTAACATGATGCCTTAAGAGGCTTTCCATGGGCTTGGTCTTGGGCTTGGTTTCCTTATACATATAAAGGCTTTCATTACTTAACACATGACATATTAGCTTACCAAGACCAAGGCCCATTGACTATTCTAATAACAAAAACTACGACACATTACAACTTTACAATAAATGAGAATGACCATCACTTTCTAATATAATTTTTAATGCTAACATTTACCAACGCTTCTTCACCTTCTCTAATTTTCTTCGCCATTTCAGGTACTTTAAGCTTTTTAGTGATTGTGTTGAAAGAATTTAGTGGCGTGGTAAAATCTTCATCTTCTGTTTCATTCAATGTTACTTTTTCTTCTCGTGATGGGGGAGCAAATGATATGGGTGTTATCATCTTTGGTTGTTCGTTTTCATCTGTTGTTTTTTTCATTTCTGACCCTTCCTCTTGAATTCCTTTCCAAAGACTGTCATCAATTTTCTTGCTCAACAATATTGGTGATGTGTGCAAGAAAGGTGTCTTTTTGATCAACTCATCCAAGATCTGCTCGGGGTCTTTCTTTTGTTCATGCAAAACCAAAGCCTTATTCAACTCATCCGGGTTGAATATTAGGAATTCTGGCTTTAGCATCTGTTTTCAGGTAAAGGTTCATTAGTTATTTTTATTTGTATAAAGTGTTTTCATAAAACAAATCAATTATAAGTTCATCAATAAGGTTCAAAATGGTTTATGATTTTTATTACCTGATGTTTACGTTCAATCTTTTCAAATTCTTCCATAAAGGCTGGATCCAAGATCATTTGAGTTTGTCTCGTTGAGGTTCATCTGTTTCTTTAGATACTTCCTTAGCCTCGGATCCATCCTTATCATCACCCATCGTTATCATCAGCATTGAGCACTCATCTTCCCTTTGTGAAATCTTAGATGTTGTCCTATTTACCAACTTGTTCATCTAGTCCTGGACTTCCAACAATGATTCATTTTTGGGGTGTTTCTCCAATCCAGCCCTTAGCATGTCATCAATATTAATTTTCATTTCTTGAAATAAGGATAACATGTTCCTTAGTGAGTTATTGAATTCCTGTCATTAATATAATCAAATAAGTCTTTGGGCGCAAATAGGATCTAAATTTGAAGAGTAAATCGGAAGATGGTCAAGTGATAAATTTGAAAATGATTTTTCTGAGAAGAATGTTTGATCAATTTTTAGGTTCATCAGTTTTTCAGGTTCATTAATTTTTCAGGTTCATCATTTTTTAAGATATGTTCATAAAATTGATCAAATCAAATTTCACTTATAAAAGTTTTCCTTTTTTCATAATGAGCAATTTTTTCAGGTTCATCAAATTGAACAAACTTCTTTTCAGATTCATCAAATTTTTTCAGGTTCATCAAATTAGAAAGTAAGCCTTCTCGGACAATCAAAACAGAACTTGAGTCAAAAGATTTTTACCTCAGCTGATTTAAATTGGGAATATTCCCCTTGAAACTCTAATAGCATTGCTGATAACTATTGTTGGGTGAGCTTAATAGTTGAGGATGATGGTTCATCATTTCCATTTTCAGCTGTTTCGTCGGTCCCCGTCATTGGATCAGCCATTTCAGTGTTTTCATCATATCCGGTTGTTTGAATATCATCATTTGTTCCGGTGTTCGGAATATCATCATCTGTTAATTGATGAACCAAATATAAGAAATTAAAATATACACTGATGAAGCTCATTCTTATATATTCTAACAAGTTATTCTAATGAAAAAGAAGAAAACATTGCTAAACCTCATTCAAATATATGCAAATTTCAAATATCACATAATAGAATTTTACCAATTGGATGTGCATCTACCCATTGATGCTCCTCAATATCATCTATATAAACATCATCAACCACTTTCTCATCAACGTTATCTGTCTTAGGGGAATTTGAAGTTTTTTTCCTTTTGTATGCGACAACGTTTTTGAACAGGTTCATTGAATAGCGGTTGTTAGGAGATAGTCAACTCCTTTTTCTTTTCTGGTTTCGTCCTACATGTTTTCCACATTTTTCATAAGTTTTTATAAGTTATAACAGGTTCATCATATAGAATGTTTAGATATAATTTTTTTAGGTAAATGTTTAAAAGATTAATATAATATAAGGTTCATCAGATTATCATTTTTGTGTACCTTATCGTTTCTTCTTTATCGGATTTTTTATTAGCATGTTATCTTCATCTTCTCCGATCACTGGCTGTATCTGATCTTCAGTTGTCTCTTCCTCTATTTCTTCTCCATAATGATCTGAATGTAATAAAATCATTCCGATCATATGTCAATAACTGATGATTCCAAAATACATCTGATGAACATTTAATAAAATAATACAGATAATCATCTGTAAACCCTGCTTTTCAGGAGTCCCCCGTTTTTCCCTAACAAGCGGTCTTGTCCATTTTATTTTTGTTGAGGGTTGATCATCATCATTTCTTTCTTCTTCACCGTCATCAACATTCTTTGCATCATCATCATTATTTTGTGCTCCAGCATTCTCTTCACCATCATCATAATCATAATTCTCTGCTCCAGCATTCTCTATATGCTCTTCATCTTCGTCATTATCTGTCTCTTCTTCACCGTTATTATCATTCTCTTCTTCACCGTCATCATCATCATCATCATCATCATCATCATCATCATTATTCTCTGCTCCAGTATTCTCTTCATCATCATTATTCTCTTCATCACCAGTCTCTTCTTCTTGGTCCTCCGTTTTGGCAGCTTTTGGAGCTCTTCCTTTTCTGATTTTGCCAAACATCATCTCTTCCAATTCTTCCAACAATTCTGTTTTCCACTATTTAAACGCTAGAATTTTTGGTTTCTTCAGAAGTGAGTTGGCAAATATCACCTGCAATTTTAAGTTAATGTTAGATTAAAAAATGTAACTGATGAACCAAAAACACATGACAAAATTTAATATGCATAAACGATAAAGTAGATAGTAATTACCTCTAATAGCAAGATTGGGCCATATAAGTACTTTCCCGGTTTCCAACTTAACCTTTCGGACTTTATATAATGCACCACATATTCGTACTAGTCCATTTCTTTCACCTTATCAAAATCGGTAAGAGATGGGATGACTCCTATATTCAGAGTACCCATTGATACCACATAGGACAAAATTGTACAAAACAATGCTATGATGTTCATCTTAAATAGCTTTCCACTATCATTTTCCTAATTTGTTTCATAATTACAAGCATCAAATGTTTTGTAACATACAATCTAGAACCACTAGCCTTGAATTGTTTTTTCCATTGTATGTAACTTTCATTTGATCTTTCCTTCAAAACCTCACGCACATGAACTGCAAACGGGCCCATTGGGAATCCGAAAGTATGGTGAACTAGCTCAGGGGTTATGGGTATAGTTTCACCAAATACGGTTAGATTTCCTAATTTACCGTCAAACCTCTCTAGCAACCAATACCCTAAATGGCTTGGCATTACATTTAATCCAAACTCCAACAACGATCCATAATCCAAACTTTTAATTTCCTGTTTTTGGTCCGTTGTTAAACCCTTAATAACTTGACATAATGGGCCAGGAAAATTTTTTATTGTAACCATTGGAAATTTCTTTTGGTTAGGTTGGAGAATCTGGCGAAGATTTAGTAGAGGCTTAAGGTCTTGAGAGAGAACAGGTTTGGAAGGTTTCGATGAACCTGAAGGTTCGGAAGGGTTTGATGAAGCTGAAGGTTTTGAAGGTTTCGATGAACCTGAAGCTTTTGAAGGTTTTGATGAAACTGCAAGTTTTTTATTTTTTTTAGAAACCGGTTCATCAGCTTTTGATGAACCCTTAGCTCTTTTATTAGTAAATGCATCTTCAAAAAATTGTCGTCATCACTAGGAGAACATGCTCTTAAAATCATAGGCTTCTTTCCTATCCAATAAAAAAACACCAACTGATAAGTATTCTTTTAATGAAAAATAAATATAAACTCTTTTTAAGTCTAAAAACTTAAAACAACTGATAATGTTGTATTTGCTTCATCTTATATATCCGGCTTGTGGTTTATAAATCGAGGATTTTCAAAGTAAGCCATAATGCCAGCTATATAAGCTGAAACAGACACCAATGTTGAACCTCATGAAACAAGGATTGATTGATGAACATCATTTTAATCATGATAACAAGCAATTAATGATGAACCTCATTCTTATCTATTCTAAAGAGTTATTCTAATGAATCCGAATCATACTAATTAAACCATGATAACAAGGATTGATTGATGAACCTCATTTTAATCTATTCTAACAAGTTATTTTAACGAATCCGCAACCTCGAATTAAACTGAGATAACAAGCAATCACTGATGAACCTCATTTTAATCTATTCTAACGAATCCGCAACCTCAAATTAAACCATGATAACAAGCAATCACTGATGAACCTTATTCTAATCTATTCTAACAAGTTATTCTAACGAATCCACAACCTCGAATTAAACCACGATAACAAACAATCACTGATGGACCTCATTCTAATCTATTCTAATATATTATTCTAACGAATCCGCGACCTCGAATTAAACCACGATAACAAACAATCACTGATGAACCTCATTCTAATCTATTCTAACAAGTTATTCTAACGAATCCGCAACCTCGAATTAAACTACGATAACAAACAATCACTGATGAACCTCATTCTAATCTATTCTAACAAGTTATTATAACGAATCCGCAACCTCGAATTAAACCATGATAACAAACAATCACTGCTGAACCTCATTCTAATCTATTATAATTAGTAACTGTTGAACCTCTAATTAAATCACTGATGAATCAAATATACCTTTAAAAGCTGGTCGGTCTTGGAATCATTTTGATCTCCTTTCTCCCAAGGTTGGACTCTTACTGCTTCCAGATTCCAAAAAAAAAAATCAAAATCATATTATTAAAGCAAAAAAATAAACTGATAAAAAAATCCTAATTCTTATGCATTTTTATTTTCTAAAAAATATGCATTTTATTTTGTTGGTCCCTTTTACTTGGTTAACAATAACTACAAAGTTATCGTAATCAAGTTATATGACTTTAAACAAAGATGTATAAAAGATTAACAATAAAGTAACGTAAATATAAGAGACAATATTTTTCAACGTTTAATTCTTTATTAGAAGTTAATCAAAAGAATCGTACCCAAGTGTTTGCGGAATAACACTTGGGATTGAAATGACAAGTGTGGTAATGACTCGTCTCTAAACTCAATCTATGTTGAGTGACAACTTAAATTACCCACTGAGCTATCTCAGGGGCTTGCGTTGTTCTTTGGAGGAGTAAAGTGGTTTGTGAATGCTTTGCATTAATTGCACAAACTTGTCAACTATTACTCCTCACAAATGCTACCTATTTATATACAAGTATGGAACAACTAAATATACATTGGACATAAAGCTTCCTTAACAATATCTTGAAAGATATTATTCTTCTGGCAAGGAACCTTTATTGAGTTTGGTCCAAAAGGCACTTTCTGATGACAGACGAACCTTCATTGAGTTTGGTCCAAAAGGCACTTTCTGATGACAGACTGGTTTTAACCATTTTGCGAAAGTTTGACATTAAAGTGATAAAGCACTTTAATAATGCAGCTCAAACTTTCCCGCCCAGTCCCGCCAAAACATCAGTCTTCAAGTCATCAGACTTCAGTACCTTGATAGTTGTTGAGAAGTCTTGGGGTTTAGCGAGTTATTGTCATCCTCACTGAACCCATCACCTTCTTCTTGGCTAAGATCACACTCACTGAGTACCGCCTCACTGAATGGAGAACCTTTCTTCTTAGGCTCGGTCTTAGCATCCTGAAGGTGACTCACTGAGTTACTGTTCACTCAGTGACTTGTTTTACACTTAGGGGATTTTACGTTCAAATCCTTGTTAGAAAAAGATTGGGGAATTCAGTGACCCAACAATCTCCCCCTATTTGAACATACAAATAGCCTAAGTGTTTCTTGATTCAGCATGAGTTGTCAGGGTACTTCTTCTATTGCTGAATGTTTGTTGTAATTGTAAGTAGGACATAACTTTTAAACAAAAACATCAGTTTATTCATAGCTATTACATTTTCCTACAAATTACAAACAAAATAAAGATAGTTGTTGCAGATCAGATGTTCAGATGATAGCCAAGTCCCTCAATCTTAGCTTTCTTTGATCTCAGCAGGTGTTTCTCAGGATGCTTCTCAATCATAGCCCTAAGGTCCTGACAGAACCTTTGGTTTTCAGCACATCTTACAGGAGAAGCTAACATCAGGTACATTAACATTGCCTTGACCCCTGCCCTGTCCATATCAGACCATCTTTGGAAAGCATGGTTTCCATATTCATCCATAAAGCATAGACCTCTTTCAGGGTGTTCAAGCACAACGTTTCTCATGAAGGTGATTCCTTCAGGAACGGACCTATCACAATCCAATCCTGGGACCTTGATCTCAGGCTCGGATTCAATGTGCTTCCTTTTTCTCCTGGTGACTTTTGATGGAGCAGTTCCTGTTGTTGGAGCAGGAAGAAGGGAGGGAATATTGAGGGCTTCAGGCATTGCGCTCAGTCTGTCATACCTTTCCTTCAGTGACTTGAGAAGGTCGTGTACGACAACATTGTTTTTCTTGGCAATGATGGGACGGAGTTCATCGAGTTCAGTAATCCCAAAGTCAGCAAATTTGAATGGGTTATGGATGTCAATAACTCTTTTATCAACGCCCCTGAAGACCGTGACCATTGCGGGTTTGGTGTTCCTATGGATTTTGATGTCAGTGATGGTTTCAGGCTTCAACCTTTCCTTCATCACCCAATGATATCTTTCAACCCTGGTCTTTCTGATTTGAGCATCCCTTTTCAGCTTTGCTTCCCTTTCCCTTTTAAGAGCATTCATCTCTTCTTCCTGAGCCTTTTTAAAGGCTGCACCAGCTTGCTCAGTTGCTAGTGCCTCAGTATCCAGACCAATCTTTTCAGCTTCCTCATGAACAACCTGTATCAGTTCAGGCTTGCTCAATCTCTCTTCTTCAGCTACCTTTGCCACTTTCTCAACTCTTTCCATATAGTCTTGTATTTGGTCATGGGTGAGTTGATAGACTTTTCCATTGATTTCATACGGGACCCTGATAGGTTCATCAGGGTCAACTCTGACAATTGTGAAGGCAGGCTGGAGTATAATTTCAGGTTCTGAGGTGGTGGCTATACTTTTTCCTCTATCCTGAATGAGAGTGGAGGAGGCTGGTTCCTCAAGTGGTGGAACTTCGGTGATTGGTGTGGCTTCAGTGACATGCTCCCCCTCAGTGTGAGAGGGTTGTCCAGCTTCTTCTTGTTCATCAGTAATAGGGGTTTCAGGAACATTCTCCCCCTCAACATTTGCCAAAGCTGCAGTGATGGCAAGTGTTGGAGTTACTGAAGATGAAGTAGAGGTGCCCTTGAAGACTTGAAACATTTCTGTCATCATGGACTTGATCTCCGCAGTATCCTGATGGATGAGAGATACCTTGGAGTCAAGTGTAGCCTGAGAACTTTCAAGGGCAGTCATCCTGGATCCCATTGTCCATGCCAGAGATGTGGACTTCAGGGATTGAGCTTTCATTGATGCTTCCAACTGAGTGAAGGAATACTTGAGAGATTCCACCGTGGAGCTGAGATTCTGAACATTAGAACCCTTTATCAAACCAAGTAACTCAGTAAGAGCTGCCGTGTTGACTTGGTATGTCTCAGATGTCTGAAGTATTTTCTTGGTGAGCTCAGGATCATCTTTGACTGATTCTTGAACTGACTTAACCCCTGTAGCCAGCTCTTTTAAGAATTCCAAAAATTGATTGATGCGAGAAGCCATTTGTGTCAGGGAGTGAGAGACAGTGGAATTTTGCTCCCTGACATCATCATTGTATTCTTCAACAGCATCTTTGAGGAGGTGATAGTGGACTGCTTACTCAGTATGCATGTCAAACATCTCTTCAGTGACCCCCCTATACAAAACATTGGTCATTTTCTTGATGAATCTTTTGAAGGCTTTTTCAGTGAGAGGAGTTGGAGTGTCTCCTGAGGTTTCCGGCTCGGAATTTGTTTCATCTTCATCATGGTTAGAGGCTTGAGGAGACTGAGTAACAGGTTCAGGGACTGTCTCCTCAACCTCCATTTCATCTCCGGCCGTGAAGACTTCCTAGTCACTGTTAAATTCATCATCAGAAAATAGAACAGCCTGAGCATCTGCCAGGGAGGTAATCTGCAACAAGTGGAGGTTATCCGGCTCCTCTTCATAAGAAGATTTGCCTTCATTTTGGCCAGGTCCTGACCCCTCAAATCCGGTAGGTTGGGTTTTACCTACCTGGTCTTTAAGGCCAGTTCCCAAGTAATGCACACCTCCGGGAGTGGTTATGGGTTCCATATCAGTGGGTGGTTTATATCCCTATGAATCTTTGTCCCCCGTGACCCCTTCAGACACTAATTGGTTTTTCTCAATGTCATCCTGAGGAGTCGTGAATGTTGTGTCCCTATCAGCGGGTTGTTTGTTTCCGTCTGAGTCTTTGGGATGAGTTTTTGTGCCCTCGGACAAAAGCGTTGTTTTGCGAATGTCCTCATCAGGCACCTGAGTGGTTAAGCCCCCCTTTCCAACAGGCTTGTTCTGGCCTGTCGAAGGTTTAGGGACGTGAACTCCCTGATGCTTGGGTTTTGATTGACCCGAGCCTTTAGCAGGATGTGATTGTTTGTGGACCCCTTCTCAGTGGAGTAGTGCTGCTCCACCGAGGATTTAGGATCCCTTCCTCCCTGAGACCCTGGTTGTGATTTGCCAGAGCCTTTAGCAGGATGTGAAGGTTTGGTTGGTTCCGACTCTACTGTCTTGTTTATGGCAGCAGAGTCTTTGGGAACGGGATTGCCCGAGGACACTGAGTGTGATTTATCAGTGTCCTCCGTTGGCTTTTGTTGCAGGCCTAGTGACTGGTTTATTATTCTCAGGGTGTCCGCAGTCAAGGGCGGTATTTCATGCCCCTTTTTGGTAGCCTTAGGGTCAGAAGTCTCAGTGTCGAGTGACTTGGGTTGAGCCACCTTCCTGGACCCCCTGTCCCTTCTTTCTCTTCACCTTTTTGGTGGGAGAGGGAACTGGTGATATAATATTGTCACCCTGGATAGCAGTACGCATATATTGGGTCAGGGTGACAGGTGTAACCTCTAGAGGGTCACGAGAGTAATTAGCCTTGTGTAACATTTTAGGCTCAAAACCTACTGCTTCAGGCTTTGCATACTCAGACCCAAGTAAGTCTTGTAGGGCACAGGAAATGAATCTAGGGTATGACATGAGTTTTTGCCTAGACTTCCCCCCTAACTTTGCTATGAGGTCCTTGAAGATTAATTCTCCAAGGTCAATGAATCTACCCTCAATGAGATTGAACAATATCATTGCTTGAGTATTGTTCAATTGCTCAGTAGAGGATTTATTTCCCCAGAGGACCTGAATGACAAAGGTCATTATTATCCTCCAGGGAGCTGGGAACCAGGTCTTGATGATTGGGGCTTTGGATAGTAGGGCCCCAGGTGACACTTCAGGGTGAAGTTTGTCATAGGGCCCTAGCGTCAGTAAGACCTCCTTCACATCTTTATCAGATGGTGGGACAATGAAGGTCTGGGTGTAATCAAGCCCAGTGGCTTTGACAAAAGTTTTATAGTCAAGAGTTAGGGACTTGGTTCCATTCTTGACTGTAAACTTTATTTTGGCCTCTTTTGGCACATCAGGGTTTTCAACCACTGCTGTGCACCAAAATTCCCTCAAATATTCAGGGTAGATGACTGAGGGGGTTTTGTGAATGCGGTGGTCAGAAAGCAGTTCTGAAGGAACTTCACCACTTCCCTGTATTCAGGGAACCCTTCAGGGTAGGCAAAGTTCCCCACCACATTATTCTTGGTAAGGTCTACGCTTTCCATTTGGAAATCCACATTGGGTGCGTATTTTATGACCTTAGAAGATGCCATTTTTCTTTTAAAAGGTTTGGTTTTGAAGAAGCACACACAGATTTTGAAAGCAAAAGTTCTTGAAATAATTTTGCAAGAGTTTAGTTAAGTTTTTAAAGCGTGTGTGTGTTCTTCTTTGTGGGGGTATTTATAGGGTGAGAATTAGGGTAGTGATGTTGCGGATACCAAAGGTTTAATTTATTTAACCGAAACGGCATAATAAAGTTGATTTGATATCCGCATTAAATATCACGATTCCCATTACCCTATTTTCTCTCACATCGTGGATGAACAGTTGTGCGGCTCTGCAAATAATGCACTTTTGCAGAGTAGAAATCATCACAACTTTTGTGTGTGAGGGAGCATTTAATGCTCAGTGGTGTTTGGTGAGAGGGATGTGGGGGCCCAAGGAGTGGATGCCAGTTGTGTAAGTGACATATATTCCTATATTTAATAGGGTTCAGTTACCTACCTGGGACATTAACTAACTAAATACTTGGAGCATTTAGTTAGGGTATTCAATGCCATTTTTCATCCTGAGCCCCCTGAATGAATTATCATTCAAAAAAAATTTCAGGAAGGGGTGTGATCAGGGACCTAGAGAATTTACATCATGTTGGAATACTTTTGATCAGTTCCTTGATTCTATGTCCAACATGCCCAGTTCAGCTTTCAATCTTGTGAAAGTGGGTTCATCCAAAGGTTTAGTGAAGATATCAGCTAGCTGATACTCAGTGGGGATGAAATGTAGTTCAATTTCTCCATTAGAGATATGGTCCCTGATGAAGTGGTATCTGATGTCAATGTGTTTGGTTCTTTGATGAAGTACTGGATTGTTTGAGATGGCTATGGCACTTGTATTATCACAAAAGATAGGTACCATCTTATACTGAATACCATAGTCACTCAATTGGCTCTTCATCCATAGTACATTTGCACAACATCCTGCAGCAGCCATATATTCAGCTTCAGCTGAGGACATTGCCACTGACTGTTGTTTCTTTGTACTTCAACACACAAGTTTACCACCAAGAAATTGGCAGGATCCTGAAGTACTTTTCCTATCCATGTTACATCCTGCATAGTCAGAGTCAGTGTACCCTGTGAGATCAAATCCTGAACATTTTGGGTAATACAAACCAAGGTTTTGAGTACCCTTTAGGTACCTGATGATTCTCTTGACAGCAGTGAGATGTGATTCTTTAGGGTCAGCCTGGTATCTGGCACACAGGCAGACTGAGAATTGGATATCAGGCCTTGAGGCAAGTAAGTACATCAGGGAGCCAATCATTCCTCTATATTGGGTTTGATTCACTGATTTTCCAGTGAGATCAGGGCCAAGGTTGTTAGGAGGAACCATAGGAGTCTTTACTGAAGAGCAGTCGGTGAGCTCATACTTCTTTAGTAGGTTCCTGAGGTATTTTTCTTGACAAATGGATATTCCTTTTTCAGTTTTTTTAATTTGGAGTCCAAGGAAGTATGTAAGTTCACCCATCATGCTCATTTCAAACTTTGTGGTCATCAGTTTCTCAAACTGTTTGCAAATTTTGTAACTTGTTGAGCCAAAGATGATGTCATCAACATATACTTGGACAAGAATGACATCATCCTTTGTTCTGTAGATGAACAATGTGTTGTCAATTCTTCCTCTGACAAACTTGTTTTGGATCAGGAAGGCTGAAAGAGTTTCATACCATGCCCTGGGTGCTTGTTTCAGTCCATAAAGGGCTTTGTTAAGCTTGTAGACATGGTTAGGGTATTCACTACTTTCAAAACCAGGAGGCTGTTGCACATAAACATCTTCTTTGATGTTACCATTCAGGAATGCACTTTTAACATCCATTTGGTAAACTTTAAAGTTCATGTAAGTTGCATAAGCAAGGAAGATCCTGATGGCTTCCATTCTAGCAACTGGTGCAAAGGTTTCCTCATAGTCTATACCTTCCTGTTGATTATATCCTTTGGCAACCAGTCTTGCTTTGTTTTTTATGACTGTGCCATTCTCATCAGTCTTGTTTTTAAAGACCCATTTCATACCAATGATTAAAACACCCTGGGGGCATTCAACAAGGGTCATGACATCATTTCTGTCAAATTGTTCCAATTCATCTCTCATGGCCTGAACCCAACTTTCATAAGTCAGGGCTTCTTTAACATTTTTAGGTTCAATTTCTGAGAGATAGTCAGCATAAAGACATATATTGGCAGTGGCAGCCTTAAGTTTAGCAGCCTTGCTTCTTGTGAGCATGCCTTCAGTGGGTTCACCAATGATGTTCACAAGCTCAATGATTTTGGATCTAGTCCAGCTATCCTGAGGTTTGGGATAAGAATTTGAGCTTGAAGGAGCCTGATTAGGTTCAGACTCAGGAACATGAGGTAACTCATCATTATGTGCTTTAGTGACAATTGTAGGAACAATTTGTTCTGAGGGTTCCTGAACAATTTGTTCAGTGGTGTCAGTCTCATTTGAGATAGGCTGAGTTTCAATGAACTCACTGATAGGTGGTTGGGGAAGGTTGTGAGGGATGATGTAATAGGAGACATCAGCATCAGCTTGGTATTGGGTTGAGGGATTGTTCTCAGGATGATACTCATCAGGAGGATATCTTGATGAGTCATCAATACCAATTTCTTCTACTGAGGAATTTGAGAACCTGATTGATTCAGTGGTCTCATCAGCAGTAGTGTGATAAGTTTCCTCAGTTTGTTGTCTCCTTGTGTTGAACACCCTGAAGGCTTTAGAAACCAGGGAATATCCCAGGAAGTATCCATCATCAGCTTTGGCATCAAATTTACCCAAGTGATCCTTGTGATTATGTATAAACACAGGACACCCAAATACATGAAAGTAGCTGATGTCAGGAATCCTTCCTTTGAATATTTCATAAGGAGTCTTGTTGTGCCTTTTCACAATGATTGACCTATTTTGAGTGTAGCAGGCTGTTTTAACTGCCTCAGTCCAAAAATGTTTTGAGAGGACTGAGCCATTCAACATTGTTCTTGCTGCCTCAATGAGTGTTCTATTTCTCCTTTCAGCTACTCCATTTTGTTCAGGAGTATAAGGAGAAGTGAAATTTTGAGAAATTCCTTTCTCATCACAAAAACACTCAAGGTCATGGTTTTTGAATTCAGTGCCATTGTCAGTCCTGATCTGTTTAACTTTGACATCATTTTGATTTTCAATGTTCCTGACAAATGACATGATAGTTTCAGCTGCCTGACTCTTTTTGGTCAGGAAGTAAACCCAAGTATATCTTAAGTATTCATCCACTATGACCAGAGTATACTTCTCATGGTGAATGGACATTGGACTGACAGGGCCAAAAAGGTCCATATGAAGAAGATGTAGGCAGATTTTGATGGAAAAGGTTTGTTTGGTTTTGAATGATGCCCTGTGGTGTTTTCCTTTTTCACAAGCGGAACAAGGCTTGTCTTTCGTATACACCAGGGATGGAAGGCCCAGAACTTTGTTCTGTTTGGCCAGGTTGTTGATATACTTGAAGTTGAGATGAGAGAGTCTCCTATGCCATAGCCAGTTGATTGTCTCACTTGCCTTTGAGAATAGACAAGTCCCATTCTGAGTCAGGGATGACATGTCAAGGACATATACATCATCCCTTCTAGGGGCAATCAACACAACTTCCTTATTGGCATTAAAGATGGTCCCTCTCTTGTCATAAAACTGAACTATGTATTTGGCATCACATAGTTGGGAAACACTTATCAGGTTGTACTTGAGACCATTAACATAAGCAATTCTTGTAAAAACTATACCATTGCAGTTTACTGAACCATAACCTTCAATGGGAGCTGATGAGTTATCACCAAATACTACTTTGGGTCCTGGTTCTTCCACATATTTGTGCAGAAAACTTTTCACACCAGTCATGCTTCTGGAGCATCCACTGTCTAGATGCCAAGTAGGATCCTTGATGTGTTTTTGCACAAACAGTAAACTGGGTTAGTTTTTCTTGTTGACCCACTTTCTAGTGGGCTTGGTCCTCATGGACTTTTTGAACTCGGTTAGTGAATCATGGTCTGAAGTTGTGTGACCTGAGCTTCCACATGTTTTACATTTTGTGGAGGTTGATGCCTCAGGTGACTGAGAAGTATTGTTCTGGTTTTTCCTTCTGGACTGAATAATTTTGTCATGTCCCCTGGTTTCATGGGAGGGATCTCCACAGATGTCACAGTAATCTTTCATCATACAATCATCAGGAAGATGATCATTGAAACCACAGTGAGGACATGGTGAGAAAGGCTTAGCCTTCAGTCTTTGTTTGGAAGGTGTGGCATACTGATAGCCTTGGTTTTCGTATAGACCCTTTGCTTTTAAAGAAGCAGTGTGGGGGATGTGATCACAAGTCCTGTGGTCCTCTTGTTTGCATATCATACAAAACAGGACTCTGTAGCATTTATCAGTGTTGTGATTTAGATAATTGCACAGTTCACATCTCCCTGAGGGTCTGGGCGTGGTTTTAGGTTTGGAAGAACCTGAGGATATTGAGGGCTTTGTAGATTTTGAGTCAGAGTTTTTCTCAGTAGACTCGATTTTCTCACTCAGCATCCTAACAAGTTCAGCAAGCTGATCAACCTTTGAATCAGTGCTTTCATGCTTCACTTCAGTGGGTACTGAAGGTTTTTGGTGCTCAGTGGGTGCAGGAGTAGGTCTTTTCAGAATAGTCTTTCCTAACCCTGATTTCTCATTGGGAGAATGTGGTTGATAGACTAATGGTGCAAGGTCAGAATTCGGTTTTGCTCCCTGAAGTTGTTTCAGTGGAGGGAGTGGTGAATCAGACTTAGACTCAGTGATAGACTTAGTAGGACTAAGTTCATCAGTAACTCCTAGCAGCTCCTTGATAGCCTGACTTTCAGGCTCCAGAATTCTTCCAGTATTGAAATTTGGCATTTTACTATCAGGATTGTTTCTTTCAATCCAATCACTGGGTTTGGGAGCAAGTTCTTTGCTAGAGAGTATGTTGGTTAATAGAAAAGTTGTAGAATGGCTACTCTCCCCAGAAACTTCAGTGAGTTGATCATCACCCAGACCTGCCTTTTTGGGGCTGGGTGTGAGACTCGGTGTTTCATAAAGTTTGGGGTTTTTCTAAGTCCATTTCCAAATAATTTCCTTTTCTTTCTTAAGTTCTTCCTGAAGAGCTTGATTTTGTTTTACAAGTTCAAAGTTTTGAATTTGAAGTGTAACACTTTCAAGCTTGGCTTGTTTTAAAGCAAGTAATTCATCTCTACAATGATTTAATTCAAAACTCAGTTTGTTAAATATTGAAAACAAATTAAGTCTTTGCTCTTCAACATACTTAAGATCAACATTAATATAATCTAAGTAAGATTTCCAATCATCATTATCATCCATAGAAAGTAAAAGATTTACCTTTCTCATAGTAATGTTGACCCATTCACCATTTCTTGCATGACTCTTCCCCACAGCAAGTTTGTTGTCTTCTGACAGAGCCATCAGGGCACTGATGTGAACTTCATCATCATCAGAGGACACTTCAACCTCATCCCAGTCATATGTTTCAGCAACAAGCCCTTTGTTCTTGGCTTGAGTAGGCTTTGGAGCCTGAGGAGGCTGAGAGACTGTTGAGGATGATTCAAGAAGGGCAAGTTTAGCTTTTGCCTTTCTGTACTTAGCTTCAAAGTCAATTTGAAGTACTTTTTCAAATCTTTGACTAGACTGAAGCATTTTTGGTTGAAATTTGCTGGGGCCTGAAAAAGAGTTATTTCCTGAAAATTTGAAGGATGGTTCTGAGGTTGTTTTTGAAAACCAATCTTTAGCAAAATGTCCCTTTTTTCCACATTAGAAACATTCAGTATTATCATTTGCCTTTGAAGGGAATTTATTTTTCTTAAAAAATCTTTTTGAATTAGCAAGGAGTGCTCTTTCATGAAATTCAATTTGAAGATCATTCAGGTACTCCTCACTGGTTCTTTGGTCAACCTCTTCATCAGAACCATCCTGAAAATCCTGCACAACACCTTTAGAATAGAAAGCAGTTGATATGGGTGAAATTGTCAAGGCCTTTTTGGTCTCCTGAGCTTTACCAGGGTATCTCCTGGTGATAAGATTGTCTTCATAGACAAACTTCCCATAGATGGCAGGGAGCTCAAGGTTCTGAATGTGGTTTACATTTCTCAATCCCTGAGAGAAGTTTAACCACTTCTCAGGGAGACTGTTGACAAAACCAACATTGATCTCATGTTTTGACAGTATAACACCATCATTGGTCAGCTCATTCAGGAGGGTCTTATACCGAGTATAAATCTCAGAGAGACTTTCAGAATCCTTGGCCCTGAAGGTATTGAATTCAAGCTTCAGGTCCATGATTCTATTCTCTTTGGTATCAGAAGGCCCTTCATAGCTATGAACCAGGTCAGACCATGTCTGCTGGGCAGTGGGACAGTTGATCACTGATTCCATTATATCATCAGGAAGGCATGATATAATGATGCTTTTCAGGCGCTGGTCTTGATTGACCACCCTCCTTTCATCTGGGGTCCACTGAGCTTCAGGTTTAATTAAACCTTGGGCAGTTGTTGGGACATATGGACCATCATTAATCAACTTAATGTAATATGGTTCCATCCCAGTTAAGTAGCAAAGCATTCGCTTTTTCCACTTATTAAATTTGCCAACTTCAAGTCGAGAGGCAGTTGCTGAATAACTTCCACCCTTTTTGTCGACAAGTTGGGGAACATCTATGTCAGTCATAGTGGGATCTAGATTTTAAAAACTTGAGCACTCTTAAGTTTTGAAAACAGGTTTAAGTTTTACAAATCAGATGCTCTGATACCACTTGTTGGTCCCTTTTACTTGGTTAACAATAACTACAAAGTTATCGTAATCAAGTTATATTACTTTAAACAAAGATGTATAAAAGATTAACAATAAAGTAACGTAAATATAAGAGACAATATTTTTCAACGTTTAATTCTTTATTAGAAGTTAATCAAAAGAATCGTACCCAAGTGTTTGCGGAATAACACTTGGGATTGAAATGACAAGTGTGGTAATGACTCGTCTCTAAACTCAATCTATGTTGAGTGACAACTTAAATTACCCACTGAGCTATCTCAGGGGCTTGCGTTGTTCTTTGGAGGAGTAAAGTGGTTTGTGAATGCTTTGCATTAATTGCACAAACTTGTCAACTATTACTCCTCACAAATGCTACCTATTTATATACAAGTATAGAACAACTAAATATACATTGGACATAAAGCTTCCTTAACAATATCTTGAAAGATATTATTCTTCTGGAAAGGAACCTTCATTGAGTTTGGTCCAAAAGGCACTTTCTGATGACAGACTGGTTTTAACCATTTTAGGAAAGTTTGACATTAAAGTGATAAAGCACTTTAATAATGCAGCTCAAACTTTCCCGCCCAGTCCCGCCAAAACATCAGTCTTCAAGTCATCAGACTTCAGTACCTTGATAGTTGTTGAGGAGTCTTGGGGTTCAGTGAGTTATTGTCATCCTCACTGAACCCATCACCTTCTTCTTGGCTAAGATCACACTCACTGAGTACCGCCTCACTGAATGGAGAACCTTTCTTCTTAGGCTCGGTCTTAGCATCCTGAAGGTGACTCACTGGGTTACTGTTCACTCAGTGACTTGTTTTACACTTAGGGGATTTTACGTTCAAATCCTTGTTAGAAAAAGATTGGGGAATTCAGTGACCTAACATATTTTCTAAAAAAATAAACTGATAAAAAAATCTAATTCTTATGCATTTTATTTTCTAAAAAAATCCTAATTCTTATGCATGTACAAACTAAAATTAAAAAAATAAATAAATAAATAAAAATTAAATTAATCTTAAAAATTAAATTAATCTAAAATTACCAGTTTGATTCATCTTTTGCGAGCGTAAATCAATGACAAATGATCGGAAATTGAAACCCTAATTTTTCCCCAAATTTTGATCGGAATTTGTCTATTTGTGTGTGTGAAGAAATGAATGTGAGAGTAAAGAGGCGTTTGGAGAGAAGAGAGAGAAGACGTTGTGTGTGTAAAATTACTTTTGTATCCTTGTAACTGAATGGAGCGTGTTTTTTTTTCCTTTTTAAATATGGACCGTTTGATCAG
The DNA here is from genome assembly GCA_030686995.1 of Artemisia argyi. NCBI lineage: Eukaryota > Viridiplantae > Streptophyta > Magnoliopsida > Asterales > Asteraceae > Artemisia > Artemisia argyi. Next base: position 221,872,402 of record CM060708.1, read on the forward strand.
TTTTGGTCAAACAGTTGACTGATCGGATGGCTGTAAAGTCTTTTAAGCCTTTTTAATTTTTCTCCCCTTTGTAGGGGATCGCATCTCGGTATTTAAATGGTACATATATGTTGGTGATTTTAGTGTCATCAACTAATTTAGGTCATCGAGATTTACTATGAGACTAATGGGATTTCATATTATACTCGGATACGAGTTAAGGATGCAGGGGTCCACCACGACAAAGATGCAGGGGTCAGGGGCAGCGCCCCGACCCAAACGGTATATTTGATGCTCCAAATGTGTAACACCCCGAAAATTTGGTAAGCAGCGGAAGTTTAATCGGGGTCATTGCAATTTAGAACACAGTCATACTTATAGAAAAAAATTCAAAGGATAGTTAATATCATTCCATGAAAACTCAAAGTATTCAGAGTTACTAACATTTTTCCAAATGTTAATTGTTTCAGAAAAGAGATAATGAGTTTGAAAAGAATGATATAATTATTGAAATAAAAGGGAGGTCCTGTGTGTCCTTTTTGCCAGCTCCGTGACATCATGCCACCAGGCAGTGTACCTGATCGTTGTAGTATAGTATAGTGACAAGTACCGGGGGATTGATCGTTCAACTCAGGAATAATGTCGCTAGGATTAGAAAGCCTAAAAACTAGGTCTAGAGGTGAGGGATGATTCTTTTTGTATTTTTATATTTTAATAAAAGCAATTAAAAATCTCGGTTTTTTGAAGAGTGGGCGGAATTAGTTGCTAGTCAACTAACCCAATAACTAAGATGCAATCAAAATAAAATAACAGAAATGAAAATAAATCTAATTAAACTAGTGGTGTGAACAATAATAGGGAGAATTGTGTTTACTTAGATTTCATTACTCCCTAGATATCCTTTACAGGTTGACAGTTTGTTACAATTGCATGGATGACGTGTTATATTCCTTAATACCAGTCGTGGGGTGGCGTACGTACTTCCCCAACTCTATAAGCTCCTACTTCACTCCTATGTCGAGCCTGCTAGAAGCTCCTAACATGGGATCATTAGAATTCGCTCATGCATTAAATACAACCATAATAACCTAGTACGCATTGGTTCATGTTTCTTAAGACGTTCAAGCATGTCACCTATGGAAGTCTGCCAGTTTTCTTAAGCCTAACATCGAAATCTTTCATCCGTAACAACTATAAACAAACAATCAACCCATAATCAACATCTAGGTTTCACTACATCTATGGAAACACACAAGAGATCTAGCCTAGCATGTTAAATTCAAGACAAGCGTAAGATATATTCAAACAACACATAGACATATTGATTGAATTGAAAGAGTACTTATCTCAATTGAACATGAAAGGTTTCAAAGGGTAAAAACCCTTGAAAGAGCAGTAAAATTCGTGCTAGGGTTTCTCCAAAGTTACACCCTACTTGTTCCTCTTTAATGAATAAAAATTGCAAAACTATATATAGATTTTACAGGGTGACGGCATCAAGAAGTAATTTCTGACGCCGTCAACTCACCGCCCATAATGAGATCGGATTGCCTAGATCTAGTTTTTATGCCGTCATGTGTAATATTACTCTGGGCCGTCACCATATCTTGAACCATGACGGCCATACGTGACGCCGTCACGTTTTCTTTGGACCGTCACCACTTCCAACTCTTGTTTTACTCTTGACGCCGTCACATGAAGACTCTTGACGCCGTCAGGTACTGTTCCCAGCAAGGAAAATTAAGACTTTGCCGTTTTCTTCACTTTTATGCTCCAAAAATGTCCAAAATGCTTCCTTTTCTAGAATTCACTCCAAAAGTACCTAAAATGACAAAAGGAATGATTTAGGGCAATATTTGATCAAATAAATTCGAATCCGGGCTAAAATGACCCCCTAAAAACGGTTCATTTTTCACCTCATCAAATACCCTTACACTTAAGATTTGCTTGTCCTCAAGCAAATACGCTTTTATTCTAATCAAAATACAAGTTAGGGGTCATTTAACACTAATATAAAAGTAATTACAACAAATAATCGTTCCACTAAAGACCAAAGACAAGCACGGAGGTCATACACTAGCACCTCACAAATAGTGTTTAGATACTCACATCTCTTGGGTGTAATAAAGTATATATCACAATATGGAAATGGAAACATCACTCACTACCTGTCATAGCAAAATAGATTACCATAGGCTTGGGAAATGATCAAACCTCCACCACATGGCGTAAGCACCTAGGATAAACTATCAAAGAGGTCTTTCAAAGGGTTATAACGTTAGGTGTAGGGATATGGAATACACGGTTTTGTTGGATAAAGGCAATCTTTACTGGTGGCGAGTTAATAATCTTGGTTAATTACATGTACAATATGGCGTTGCTAAGCCAAGACTAGACTCGACTTAAACTAATGAATGAAAAATAACAAAAACATAAAATAAACATAGAATGAAACGGGATGGTAGTCCGTATGTTTTTTTTTTCTCTTTTCTCTTTTTCTATTTTTTTTTTCTTTTTCTTAATTTTTCTTAATTTTTCGTTTTTAATTTTTTTTTTTTTTTTTTTTTTTTTTTTTTTTTTTTTTTAACATACACTTTTACCCTACCATCCAAAATAATACATCATAGGGAATGTACATTCCCCTTACACTTGAATTTTTACATACTTTACAATAAACTAATCTAATGACTCGAATCAAGATAATCAAAATATTTGGAGTACTTTTAAGATTAACGCACATATGGGGGTAATAATTTGATGTTCTTCCCCATTACTCCATAACACAAGTACTTTACCCATGAGTCCCAATCATCCCAAAACAATATGTACAAGGATATATGATTCGACTTAGCAACCATGTAATCAATTAGATAATTAAGTAAGGGTTTAAACAAATAACAATAATGCACTAAAGATAAGTGCATACACGGAAGGCTAAGGCGATTTGGGTGTACATTTAAGTGGGTTGTAACAAATTCTTCCTTTAAGTAAGATGCTTAAAGTTAGAAACGAAAAGATAGGCTCGGAGGGGTGTACTAGGGGTTTCGTGTACTAAAAATGAGTACAACGCTAAGGTGTGGGAAAAATTAATTGACTTTACTAGCCAAGTAATATGACTTAAATGGTCAAGTAATTATGATACGGGTTTAACACAAGGGTGATCCTAATGCCTCTTATCATGTAGTAAATCCTACTACACGAATGTAGTCTCACTAGCGGTCTCGGGATGCATCACTAACGCAACTTCTAGAATCTAAATGCTACCGGTACACTCATAAGCACTAATAGTAAATGTTTTTCCTATCAAATCTAAAGGCGAACCTCACATATTTGGTTGGAAAATTTTTCTGAATGATACCGTTTTGTGCTAGTCATATAACTCCAATCCATGAGACGCTTGCTAAGGCTAAAGTTTCACTCCTAAATGTTGTAAAAAAATTTAAATTTGGAGCTAAAATTACACTAAAAAGTATTTCTCTTAGTTTTATTACACACCTACCATCAAACAAACAAACTCAAGTGCAGTTGTATCCTATAAGGTATTATCATTTACCCTCCCCTTACACTTAGGATGAACATTGTCCCCAATGTTCAATTAAAGAATGTAAAAGTGAAATAGGTAAAAGAATGAAAGCAAATACTCCCCTGATTCGTTCGGTGTGGATAGTGTGGTAACAAGGTTAGATCTTCCTCCAAGAAAATGAACAATCAAAGCTTCCCTTCTAGAAATATAAATCATCTTCTTGTCATATATAACCTGTTAAACCTGAGAAAACAAACAAGGCAACCTCGCGTAAAATCGGCGGCAATCTATATATACTAACAAGTCCTAGAAAACAAATTAAGATATAATGCTTGTAGAATGAATGTTTTCAGATTTCCTGGAGTTTATAAAACTAAAGAATTAACAAAAACTTTAAGACTCCGTTAGAAAAACAAAACTAGCAAAATTTCCAGAATTTTACACATGACGCCGTCAGGAGTTAACTCATGACGCCGTCAGAAGTGACCTGCAGAAATCTTTACGTTAAGTTTCCGGAAAATATCTAGAAAAACTTATGTCCTACTTCCTGGAAAATCCTGCAAAACATCATTATGACTCGATACAAGCATTTGACTCTAACAAATACTAATACACATGTCCATTTAATATTGTGGCGAATCAAGATCATTTTCGTTCTTAGAAAAAAATTTGGGGTTTCCCCTTACACTTATCTTTTGCGAAATACCTTTGTATGAAGTTAAGACGAAGTTAAACGACAAAATAAAGCATTTTCACAATTTTATTTTGAAACATGATCTACCAACAATAAAAATAAAACATGTGTACAGAAGCAAATAACAATCAAACAAATAAAAATCACACAAAACATGGGTTGCCTCCCAAGAAGCGCTTTTCTTTATTTACGAGTCTTGTAGCTAGACTCAAGGTCATGGGTAATTACGTGACCTCATCGTTGGTCTCATTTACCGATTGTAAATGTTCTTTATAGAGACCAACTACCTTTTTCTCAATTGCTCCTATAATCCTATTGGCAAATTCCTTATCAACTTTATATTTCGGTTCTAGAGTCAAGCAATCTTTGTAGAAAAGGCTCTTCTTCTCCCATACGTAGTCCATGCCCTTTTTCTTATCCTCTTCATTGATGTCCTCAAAAGCACCAATGTTATCCATGTCAAATCGAGGCACAAAACGAAATTCTTTCATTCTATTAGGCATCCTATATGTGATCCTATCGGTTTTACTAGCAAATCGGATTGTCCCTTCTATCTCATCATATTCTAACTTGGACTCTTCAACAAATGGTTTACCAAACACAACATGGGACAAGCGACAATCAATAACACTAGCTAGGTCTTCAACAACCATAAAGTCAGTGACATAAGTAAAGTTCCCAACAAAGACATGTAGACCTTTAACTCTCTCGACAAAGTTACAAACTCCCCCGGGGTATTTAGTATCCTTTCTAGGTCCAAGTCTTGTTTTCACTATATCATTATAAACACTTGAGGACATAATGTTGATTGGTGATTTAAAATTAATGTAAGCATTGTCAATATGTTTATACCCAATCATACATGGTATCTTTGCACTCTTAGGATCACCTCTCTTTATCTTAGGCTCAATTCTAGTGAAAAGAGGTCGAGGATTATCAATAAGATTATTATAGTACGTAATCTCCTCCTTAGTGGGGTATAGATTGAAATAGTCATCCAGCTTTGGATCTATCTCCCCTTCCTCAAGTTCCTCAACCACATTCTCAAAATCATTAGGTCCTAGGTCCTTATTTGAATACAAGGCGGTCGCTAGGTCACTAAATGCATGGTCGAGCTCAACATTAATCAACCGATTAAGATCCCTAAGTTCCCTAATCTCATTCTTAATTTGTTCACGCAACAAAGCCACTTCTCTAGGGGAAAGGGGTGGATTCGCGTTTTCCATAATGGTCAACGGAATAGTCAATGAATTTAATTTACTAACAAAGGCACGAAGAAAAAGATAGACTAAAGAGAACCTAAAAATAAAAATAAAATCTTACTAGAAAGGAATATAGCAAGTAGACCTTATAAAAAGAAATCCTAACCAAGACAATAACTATTCCCCAGGCTGCGGCGCCAAAAACTTGATACGTGGGAATCGCACTAGGCTTTACCTCTCGAGGGATCTCGAGAAGCTTACAACCCCCACCAGGCAGTGTACCTGATCGTTGTAGTATAGTATAGTGACAAGTACCGGGGGATTGATCGTTCAACTCAAGAATAGTGTCACTAAGATTAGAAAGCCTAAAAACTAGGTCTAGAGGTGAGGGACGATTCTTTTTGTATTTTTGTATTTTTATATTTTTATAAAAGCAATTAAAAATCTCGGTTTTTGGAAGAGTTGGCGAAATTAGTTGCTAGTCAACTAACCCAATAACTAAGATGCAATCAAAATAAAATAACAGAAATGAAAATAAATCTAATTAAACTAGTGGTGTGAACAGTAATAGGGAGAATTGTGTTTACTTAGATTTCATTACTCCCTAGATATCTTTTATAGGTTGATAGTTTGTTACAATTGCATGGATGACGGGTTATATTCCTTAATACCAGTCGTGGGGTGGCGTACGTACTTCCCCAACTCTATAAGCTCCTACTTCACTCCTATGTCGAGCCTGCTAGAAGCTCCTAACATGGGATCATTAGAATTCGCTCATGCATTAAATACAACCATAATAACCTAGTACGCATTGGTTCATGTTTCTTAAGACATTCAAGCATGTCACCTATGGAAGTCTGCCAGTTTTCTTAAGCCTAACATCGAAATCATTCATCCGTAACAGCTATAAACAAACAATCAACCCATAATCAACATCTAGGTTTCACTACATCTATGCAAACACACAACAGATCTAGCCTAGCATGTTAAATTCAAGACAAGCGTAAGATATATTCAAACAACACATAGACATATTGATTGAATTGAAAGAGTACCTATCTCAATTGAACATGAAAGGTTTCAAAGGGTAAAAACCCTTGAAAGAGCAGTAAAATTCGTGCTAGGGTTTCTCCAAAGTTACACCCTACTTGTTCCTCTTTAATGAATGAAAATTGCAAAACTTTATATAGATTTTACAGGGTGACGGCGTCAAGAAGGAATTTCTGACGCCGTCAACTCGCCGCCCATAATGAGATCGGATTGCCTAGATCCAGTTTTGACGCCGTCATGTGTAATATTACTCTGGGTCGTCACCATATCTTGAACCATGACGGCCATACGTGACGCCATCACGTTTTCTCTGGACCGTCACCACTTCCAACTATTGTTTTACTCTTGACGCCGTCACATGAAGACTCCTGACGCCGTCAAGTACTGTTCCCAGCAAGGAAAATTAAGACTTTGTCGTTTTCTTCACTTTTATGCTCCAAAAACGTCCAAAATGCTTCTTTTTCCAGAATTCACTCCAAAAGTACCTAAAATGACAAAAGGAACGATTTAGGGCAATATTTGATCATATAAATTCGAATCCGGGCTAGAATGACCCCCTAAAAATGGTTCATTTTTTGCCTCATCAGCAATCACGACTAGGAGTGGTGTTACAATCGATGGACCAACGGTTCCGACTACCTCTTCTTCTTCTTCTCCTAAGGTAGTCACCCGTGAAACCGAGGTGACAACGGATACGGGAATTCCTACTGATAATGGGAGGACTGAGAACATCCAGCCTACGGTGGTCTCAACGTCCAAAGGAAAAGATAAAGTTGTTCACGAAACTGAGAAAGAAATTCCCGTCAAAACAACATTGCCTTATCCGTCATGCTTAAACGAACAAAAGCACCGTGAGAGAGATAAAAACCAGATGGAAAAGTTTTATCAGATTTTTCAAGAATTACACTTTGATATAAGTCTCGCGGATGCTATACTTTTAATGCCTAAATTTGCTTCAATGTTAAAAGGTCTTTTGAGTAACAAGGAAACATTGTTTGAAATGTCAAGAACCCAGATGAATGAGAATTGCTCCGCGGTTATCCTCAAAAAGCTTCCCGAAAAGCTTGAAGACCCCGGTCGATTTCTCATTCCGTGCAATTTTCTAGGAATGGTTCAATGCTTCGCCTTGGCCGATCTTGGTGCTAGCATTAACCTAATGCCGTTATCCATTTGGAAAAAGTTGTCATTACCCGATTTGAATCCGACTTGCATGACCCTCGAGCTTGCTGACCGATCTACGTCCCGACCAATTGGTATAGCCGAGGATATCTTCGTTAATGTGGGAAAATTTCATTTCCCTGCCAATTTTGTCATTGTTGATTTTGATGCTGATCCACGGGTTCCTTTCATTATTGGAAGAGGATTCCTACGGACTGGCCATGCGTTGATTGATGTATACGATGAGGAGATTACCTTACGTGTTGGAAATGAAGCTGTTACATTCAATCTCAATCAAACCGCGAGATACTCTTCCAATTACGATCATGTTTCCATGAACCGAGTTGATGTTATCGACGAAGTTACGGAGGAGTATTCTCAAGAGTTACTTAGTTTTACCGAAAATGCTTCAAGTGGCAATCCCACTCCTTCTTCTGAACCAATCATTTCCGATCCTTCCCCTTCCCTTACTCCGTTTGAGGGAAGTGATTTCATCTTGGAAGAGATCGAGGCCTTTCTTTCTAATGATTCGATTTCACCGGAAATTGATCATTCCGTTTGTGACCCGGAGGGAGATGTTCTTTTGATTGAAAAATTGTTAAATGAAGACCCAAAGCCGTCTCTCCCTCCGATGATCCTTAAAATGGCCGACGTTAAAGAAGTTAAGCCATCTACTGAGAATCCTCCGGAGCCCGAGCTCAAGGATTTACCTCCTCATCTCGAATATGCCTTTTTGGAAGGAACGGATAAACTTCCTGTCATAATTTCGAAAGACCTTAAAGATGAGGAGAAGAACCGACTCTTAGATGTGCTCAAGAAGCATAAAAGTGCCATCACTTGGCAAATTTCCGATATCAATGGTATCGAACCTCGTTTTTGTACGCATAAGATTTTGCTTGAAGACAATTACAAACCTTCCGTCCAACAACAATGACGGGTTAACCCGAAAATTCATGAGGTTATCAAAAAGGAAGTTATCAAACTCCTCGATGCCGGAATTATTTATCCAATCTCGGATAGCTCATGGGTTAGCCCGGTCCACTGTGTTCCGAAGAAAGGTGGAATGACCGTAGTGACTAATGAAGATAATGAATTGATTCCGACACGTCTTGTTACCGAATGGAGAGTGTGTATTGACTATCGAAAATTGAATGATGCGACTCGTAAGGACCATTTCCCACTTCCATTTATGGATCAAATGCTAGAACGTCTAGCGGGAAATGAGTTCTATTGTTTTCTCGATGGCTTTTCTGGTTACTTTCAAATTCCAATTGACCCTCCAGACCAGGAAAAGACCACTTTCACTTGCCCTTACGGAACGTTTGCCTACCGACGTATGCCTTTCGGCTTACGCAATGCTCCAGGCACGTTCCAGAGGTGCATGATGTCTATATTCTCGGATATGATTGAGAAAACCATGGAAGTTTTCATGGATGATTTCTCGGTTTATGGAGATTCTTTCACTTCTTGCCTCTCATTTAGAAAGAATGCTGAAATGGTGTGAAGACACCAACTTGGTTCTAAATTGGGAGAAGTGTCATTTCATGGTTAAAGAGGGCATTGTCCTCGGCCATAAGATCTCGAAATCTGGGATTGAGGTCGATAGCGTAAAAGTCGACGTGATTGCTAAGTTACTTCATCCCACAACCGTTAAAGGAATTAGAAGTTTTCTCGGTCATGCCAGTTTTTATCGACGTTTTATCCAAGATTTAACCTGGCACCTTCATCTAAGCTGTTAACTTATGCAACTCCATTTTCCACCAAACTTTTGTCACCTCTTTATTATATATATATATATATATATATATATATATATATATATATATATATATATATATATATATATATATGGTATAATAATAAGATTTGACACCTTGTTTTGACTTTCCTACAGGCGAGAGTAGAAATAAATGTTTCGACTTGACCGGGCGTGTTGAGCCCTAGCTCGTCTCCCTTAACCAATATAATCAAAAGATTATGGCTAAGCATCCGCGGATCTCATTACTTGGGATTTTAAATTTAAGGAGATCGAGGAATGATAGAGTTTATTTAGAAGTTTCGTGCTAAACATGGAGTAGTTAGATCTCTTTAGAGCCCACGAAAGGTACTTGTGGCCTCCTTGTTCCCACAAGATTGCACACCAATAAAAATAGATCTCTAGGATTAATTAAGTGTATGGGGTTTGGGCAATACTTAGTTTTTTCTCGTCCCCAACAAAATCTCTGCATATGGGGGTTTGGTACACATAGGGGTACTGCCAGTGTTACGGTGAAATAGACTATTGCATCTTGCCGGTTCGCAGCTGATGTTGTGATCTTAGTAAAGGCCGTAGGACTCGGGGTTTGGTATATGATTATGAATATCAATAATAATAATCCAAAGCCAATAAAAAGGCAGAGGAATCCAAAGCTATAAAAAAGCAGCGGATATAAATCCAAAGTCATAATAAAGCTCTTACATCTTGGCGGCTCTTAAACCGTTGTTGTAATTGAAATAAAGGACTAAGGACCAAATATTATTAAAGTGCTTATAATTATGCAAAAATGCCAAGCTTCGACTCCGGGGGTTTCCCTAATAAAAAGCTTTCGTCTCGGGTCTCAAACATGGGATGTTTCGGCTGTAAATAAAAAGGGGCCCCCCACAAATCGTGTTAAATCAGAGACCTTCATGTGGACCCAATTTCTGTATGCAAGGGTTTTCAAGGGAAAGTTTGGAAACTACTTAGCGTTCAAATTTTGTGCTCTTATCGGACTAACAAATATCAAAACGAGAGAATATAAAGCAATTCATTTCTCACAAAAATAAAATCTTGAGATACAAAACTTAGGAACTGGGAACAAGAGGTAATTACACAAGTAACTTTTGTGGGTAGTGTTAGCATCTAACTTGTGGATAAACAATGATTTCGATTTTATGCTTAGTTTGGGGGCTTGTGAAAAATCAAGGATGACGATTTTTATCTGTATGGTCTCTTCTCTGTGAGAAGTGTTTCTACTCGTAGACCCTGAAAGTTATCAACAGATAAGAATTGAAACTACTTAGCGTTCAAATTTTGTACTCTTATCGGACTAACAAATATCAAAACGAGAAAATATAAAGCAATTCATTTCTCACAAAAATAAAATCTTGAGATACAAAACTTAGGAACTGGGAACAAGAGGTAATTACACAAGTAACTTTTGTGGGTAGTGTTAGCATCTAACTTGTGGATAAACAATGATTTCGATTTTATGCTTAGTTTGGGGGCTTGTGAAAAATCAAGGATGACGATTTTTATCCGTATGGTCTCTTCTCTGTGAGAAGTGTTTCTACTCGTAGACCCTGAAAGTTATCAACAGATAAGAATCGATAATGAAAGTTAAAGCAAACAGTCACATATATAAAAATGAAAAAGTGCAAAAAAAAAGAGTAGTATTAGTTGTTATTCATGAAAATCAGAAAACGGAGCGTTTTTTAGAATAAATGATTTTAATATCTCTTTTGAACATCATTGCTACTTTACAACGTCAGTAAAGAGAGGTTTTGAAATTATTTATCTCTTAAGCGTGAGGTGATGACATTGCGTGAGGGCACGGCAATACCTTCGTCTGGGGAGTTTTGATGTGTCCTTATTCACACATCATTTTTAGACCTAAAATCAGACCAAATACACCTAATACTAACCAAATATGCCAAGAGAATGTGTGTTTTTTTATTTGTGTATGTGCAGGTACGGATATGTGAAAAATGAACAAAAATAAAGTCAAAACCGACAAAAACAAGCACGAGAATGGAAAAGGGTCAAAAGCCGGAGCCGGGGAAGCAAAATGATCAACGAAAGCTTAAAATACCATTAGAAGTCCTCAAAGATTCAGAAAGTTGCAAGAATGATTCCTGGACAAAGTTTGGAAGAATTGGCAGTTTCAGTCCCTTATCTTTCAGAAAATGACAAAAATGGTCCTTGGAGTAATATTTCAAGGAAAGTCAAATGATGGTCCTCCATGATTCAGAGATTTACAACAATAGCCCTTGGAAAATACATTGGAGGATTTACATATTTGGTCCCTATGGTTTGCATAATTACAACATTGGTCCTTAAAATACTACTACTCCTTAACTAAAACTAAACCAGTCCAAAATCCACCTAAGCCCAAAATGAAACCAAAGCCCAAACACCCCTTCCATTTTACTAATTGATGAGGCGAAAAATGATCCGTTTTTAGGGGGTCATTTAAGCCCGAATCCGACTTTATTTGATCAAATATTGCCCTAAATCGTTCCTTTTGTGATTTTAGGTACTTGGAGAGTGAATTCTGGAAAAGAAGCCATTTTGGACGTTTTTGGAGCATAAAAGTGAACAAAACGGCAAAGTATCAATTTTCCATGCTGGAAATACAAGGTGACGGCGTCAAGAGTTACACCCTGACGGCGTCAGACATCAAGAATAAAATACCGTAGGTGGTGACGGCGTCAGAAGTCATCCTGACGGCGTCAAAGTCCCAAGAATAAAATACCGTGGTTGGTGACGGCGTCACACAGGCCGTCATAAGAAGATCAAGGCCGTCCGAGGATGTATTTGGCGGCGAGGTGACGGCGTCACATGGTTGTCTTGACGCCGTCAGCCCAGTTTTCCTATATATAGTTTTCTAGTTTTTACATTAAAAGGAGAGAAGTTTTGGAGAAACCCTAAAGACGAATTTGGTGCAACTTTTACAGGTTTTTCAAGGGTTCCAAACCCTTGATACCTTGCATTGTAATTGAGATAAGTGTTCTTCTAATTCAATCAATATGTCTATGTGTTGGTTGTCTATATCTTGTTCTTGTCTCAATTCCATTATGCTAGGCTAGATCTCCTTTGTGTTTGCTTAGATCTAATGAAACCTAGATATTGATTATGTGTTGATGACTTGTTTATTCTTGTTCTTGGATGAATGATTTATATGTTAGGCTTAAGAAAACTGGCAGATCTCCAAATGGTAACATGCTTGAACGTCTTAAGAAACATGAACCGAGGCGTACTAGGTCTTTATTGGTTGTATTTAATGCATGAGCCACTGTTTACAATCCCTATAGTTGTGCTGGGTCATGGTGTAGGAGGAGATAAGAGCTCATAGAATTGGGGAGTTATGTATGCCACCCCATGAATGGTATTAAGGAATACGATCCGTCATCCATGCAATTATAACAAGTAATTAACGTGTAAAAGATATCTAGGGAGTAGTGAAGTCTAAGTAAACACATTTTCTCCAATTACTGCTCACAACCTTAGTATAATTAGTTTATTTTCATTTTTTTTTATTTTATTTTGATTGCATCTTAGTTTTGGGTTAGTTGAATAGCAACTAATTCCGCCCACTCCTTCAAAACCCGAGATTTTACTTGCTTTCTAAAAAACATAAAAATACAAAAATAATCATCCCTCACCTTTAGAACTAGTAAATTAGACTTTCTAATCCTAGCGACACTATTCCTAAGCTGAACGATCAATCCCCCGGTACTTGTCACTATACTATACTACAACGATCAGGTACACTGCCTGGTGGGGGTTGTAAGCTTCTTGAGATCCCTCGAGAGGTAAAGCCTGTTGCGATTCCCACGCATCAAGTTTTTGGCGCCGCAGCCTGGGGAATAGTTATTGTCTAGGTTAGGATTTCTTTTTATTAGGTCTACTTGCTAGATTCCTTTCTAGTAAGATTTTATTTTTATTTTTAGGTCTTCTTTAGTCTATCTTATTTCTTCGTGCCTTTGTTCGTAACTCTTTACCATCCGACATCATGGAAGGTGGTAACATCTTTGAACCCGTCATCCCACCACAACAAAACCCACCACTAGAACCCCTTAGGCCCCGAACCTTAGGAGAGTACTCCCGACCTAGCCATCAAGGCTACCGAAACACCATTGAGCTCACCGGAGCCAATGTAACCCCCTTGCGATCCGACACCATCCGGTTGGTGCAAAGCGGATGTGCATTTCATGGACTTCGTTCCGAAGATCCAAACCAACATCTTAAGGACTTTCTCAAAATCGTAGATTCCATAGACCTAGGTGTTGAAACTAGAGAGACTACCCGTTTACGCCTATTCCAATTCTCTCTACGAGATCAAGCTAGTCAATGGCTTGAGCGTTTACCCGCGGGATCCATCACCACATGGGATGATCTCACCACTCGTTTCCTTGCTCAATTTTTCCCACATGGGAGAACTACTAAGCTTAGGAATGACATCTTGATGTTCCAACAACGTCAAAATGAATCTCTTTATGAAGCATGGACTCGTTTCAAGGACTTACTCCAAAAAGTCCCTCATCATGGCATAGATCTTTGGCTCCAAGTCCAAATTTTTTATGACCATATCGACATCTCCACGAGGCGAACCATTGACCAATCGGCCGGTGGTAAGCTACGTGATCTTAGTGCGGAACAATCATGGGAACTCATAGAAGATCTTGCTCTCTATGACAACGAAAGTTGGAATGATCCCCGTGACTTGAACAAAACGGTCAAGGCAATATCTTTGCCTTCGAACAATTCTAGCACTCCCGACCGTAGGATCATGGAACTTGAGGACCAAGTCAAGTTTCTCATGAAATCCTACGATGCTCCTAAGCCTTCAAGCCAAGTGAACAAAATCACTTCTTCATGCGAATTATGTAGTGGTCCCCATGACACTCGTGATTGTGTGGAACTCCCCGGAACAGCTTTTGCGGATTACGCATCCACACGTACCGACGAAGCGGGAGATAAGTGGTACACTTTCAAGCCCGAGCCAAACACTTATGGTGATTCGTACAACCCCTCATGGAAAAATCGCCCAAACCTTAGGTGGAAACAAAATCAACCCAATTCATCCAACCCACCTAATCGGTACCAACCAAACGGTCCACCATCCAACCGTACTTTCAATAATCCTTCTAACAACTATGGTAGTACCAACAATCTTGAAGGATTGATGTCAAAGTTCATGGCATCTCAAGAAGCTCGCATATCTAAGTTTGAAGCCGATTTCAAACAAAAGCAAAGCGAGATGACCACTAGAATTGATGCATTGTTGAAAGTTCTCAATGACCGAGAAATGGGAGCACTCCCAAGCGACACAATCAAGAATCCGAAACTAAACGTTAATGCCATATCTTCAGTTTCGTCACCCACTTCGTGTCCACAATACTACTCGGTTAAATCAACGAGCACGTGTTTCAAACAAAACCAAGTTCCCCAAAAGGACCAATCAAATAAAACACCCACTATAGAGCCGGTCAAAAGCATAGTTGAAACACCTCTTACGCGAGACCTTGACGATGAATTCAAAGAACTTCACCTTGAACGCCCCGTCATTGATGTCTTAGCGCGTGCTCCTTACTATAGTGCCCTCCTAGAAAAATATGAGAAGTATAAGCTAGGTAAAAATGGGACCGCCTTCGTTCAAAACAAGTTGCCTAAAAAGCTTGATGATCCGGGTATATTTGTTTTGCCTTGTAAGATAGGAAGATCCGAAGCTTTCGACACACTAGCCGATTTAGGGTCAAGCCTCAACTTGATTCCCTTATCCTTATTCACCGCTCTTAAGCTAGGAAAGTTAGAGGAAACGGAGGTATTGATAGGGCTAGCGGATGGGAGTATTGCCCACCCGGTTGGAATGATTAAGGATGTAGTTGTTCACGTAGGAAGGTTAACTATATTAGCAGATTTTCACGTCCTGGACATGGTTAGTGACACTACATGCCCATTATTGGTAGGAAGAGGATTTTTAGGAACCGCTAGTGCCATGATAGATTGCAAGGAATCCAAGATAGCGGTAGGAGAAGGCGATACTTGGTCGGTGTATGATGTTAAGAAGCATAGTTATGATTGTGATGATGAACCAACACCGCATTGGGTAGAGATGAATAGGAGACCATCTAGATATGGACCTTGGATAGAAAGGAACTTTATAGGACCTCAATGCCCATTCTATCTAGAAAAAGACTTTGTTGAAAAGACACATTCGGTAGAACAACTCATAGCTAGAGATGAAGAGCTAGACCCCTTTGAGGACCCGCTAGTCTTTAGGAAAATGATTGAGTTATTAAGCGTAATGCCCATCAACATAGAGAGGAATAAATGGAAAAGAGAGGGAGATAAGTGTAAATGGAGGTGGGACAAGCCACCTAAAGAAGGTGACGGGTCATGGCATATTAGAATGACCTTGTATGATCCGGATGGAGAAAAGTTTGAAAGGTCATACCATACTAAGGAAACCGATAGGAAGTTGAAACCTAAGTTCGATCCCAAAGATGTCCTTAACGAGGAACTCACCCGAATCACGTAGTAACCCATGACTTTGAGTCTAGCTACAAGACTCGTAAATAAAGAAAAGCGCTTCTTGGGAGGCAACCCATGCTTGTGTGATTTTATTTGTTTGATTGTTATTTGCTTCCGTATGCATGTTTTATTTTTATTGTTGGTTGATCATGTTTCTAAACTAAAATGTGGAAATACTTTACTATGTTGTTTGGCCTAGTCTTAACTCCAACCTAAAAGTATTTTTGCAAAAGATAAGTGTAAGGGGAAACCCCAAATATGTTTTTAAGAAACAAACCGATCATGATTCTCCACAATATTAAATGAACATGTATATTCGTAATTGTTAGAGTCAAATACTTGTATTGAGTCACAATGAAGTTTTGCAGGATTTTCCAGGAAGTAGGACCAAGTTTTTCCAGAAATTTTCCGGAAACTTAACATAAGAATTTCTGCAGGTCCATTCTGACGGCGTCAGAGTTTACTCTTGACGGCGTCAGGAATCAAAAATCTGGAAATTTTACCAGTTTTGTTTTTCTAACGGAGTCTTATGGTTTTTGTGAATTATTAAGTTTTATAATCTCCAGGAAATCTGCAAACTTCATTTCACAAGCATTATATCTTACTTTGTTTTCTAGGATTTAGTAACTTATATAGGATGCCGCCGATTTTACGCGAGGTTGTCTTGTCTATTTTTTCAGGTTTCACAGGTTATGTTCGACAAGGAGATGATTTATATTCTGGAAGGGAAGCTTTGATTGTTCGTTTTCTTGGAAGAAGATTTAACCTGGCCCACCTATAATCCATACCGAGCGAATCAGGGGAGTATTTGATTTCATTCTCTTTACTTTTTCACTTTTACATTATTTACTTGAACATTGGTGACAATGTTCATCTTAAGTGTAATGGGAGGGTAAAAAGATGATACCTTACATATGCACTTTCGCTTGAGTTTGTTTTGTTTAATGGTAGATGTGTAATAAAACTACGAGAAATACTTGTTAGTGTAATTTTAGCGCCAAATTTAAAATTTTTTACAACATTTAGGAGTGAAACTTTAGCCATAGCAAGCGTCTCATGGATAGGAGATTGTATGACTAGCACATAATCGTATATTCAGAAAAATTTTCCACCCAAAAATGTGAGGTTCGCCTTTAGATTTGATAGGAAAAGCATTTACTATTAGTGCTTATGAGTGTACCGGTAGCATTTAGATTCTAGAACTTGCGTTAGTGATGCATCCCGAGACCGCTAGTGAGACTACATTCGTGTGGTAGGATTTACTACATGATAAGAGGCATTAGGATCACCCTTGTGTTAAACCCGTATCATGATTACTTGACCATTTAAGTCATATTACTTGGCTAGTTAAGTCAACTAATTTTTCCCACACCCTTAGCGTTGTACTCATTTTTAGTACACGAAACCCCTAGTATACCCCTCCGAGCCAATCTTTTCGTTTCTAACTTTAAGCATTTTACTTAAAGGAAGAATTTGTTACACCCCACTTAAATGTACAACCAAATCGCCTTAGCCTTCCGTGTATGCGCTCATTTTTAGTGCATTATTGTTATTTGTTAAACCCTAAGTTAACTTTCTAATTGATTACATGGTTGCTAAGTCGAGTCATATCCTTGTACATATTGTTTTGGGACGATTGGGACTCATGGGTAAGTACTTATTTTATGGAGTAATGGGGAAGAACATCATTTATTACCCCCATATGTACGTTAATCTTAAAAGTGCTCCAAGTGTTTTGATTTTCTTAATTCGAGTCATTAGTTTAGTTTATTGTAAAGTATGTAAAGATTCAAGTGTAAGGGAAATGTTCATTCCCTATGATGTATTATTTTGGATGGTAGGGTAAGAGTGTATGTCAAAAAAAAAAAAAAAAAAAAAAAAAAAAAAAAAAAAATCGAAAAAATCAAGAAAAAGAAAGAAAAAAAATAGAAAAGGAAAAAGAAAAAAAAAACATACGGACTACCATCCTGTTTCATTCTATGTTCATTTTGTGTTTTTGTTATTTTTCATTTATTAGCTTAAGTCGAGTCTAGTCTTGGCTTAGCAACGTCATCTTGTACATGTAATTAACCAAGATTGTTAACTCGCCACCAGTAAAACTTCCTTTATCCAACAAAACCGTGTAATTCATATCCCTATACCTAACGTTACAACCCTTTAAAAGACCTCTTTGGTAGTTTATCCTAGGTGCTTACGCCATGTGGTGGAGGTTTGATCCTTTCCCAAGCCTATGGTAATCTATTTTGCTATGACAGGTAGTGAGAGATATCTTCCATTTCCATAATGTTATATTACTTTATTACACCCGAGAGATGTGAGTATCTAAACACTATTTGTGAGGTGCTTGTGTATGACCTCCGTGCTTGTCTATTGGTCTTTAGTGGAACGATTATTTGTTGTAATTACTTTTATATTAGTGTTAAATGACCCCTAACTTGTCTTTTGAGTAGAATAAAAGCTCATTTGCTTGAGGACAAGCAAATCTCAAGTGTAAGGGTATATGATGAGGCGAAAAATGATTCATTTTTAGGGGGTCATTTAAGCCCGAATCCGACTTTATTTGATCAAATATTGCCCTAAATCGTTCCTTTTGTGATTTTAGGTACTTGGAGAGTGAATTCTGGAAAAGAAGCCATTTTGGACGTTTTTGGAGCATAAAAGTGAACAAAACGGCAAAGTATCAATTTTCCATGCTGGAAATACTAGGTGACGGCGTCAAGAGTTACACCCTGACGGCGTCAGACATCAAGAATAAAATACCGTAGGTGGTGACGGCGTCAGAAGTCATCCTGACGGCGTCAAAGTCCCAAGAATAAAATACCGTGGTTGGTGACGGCGTCACACAGGCCGTCATAAGAAGATCAAGGCCGTCCGAGGATGTATTTGGCGGCGAGGTGACGGCGTCACATGGTTGTCTTGACGCCGTCAGCCCAGTTTTCCTATATATAGTTTTCTAGTTTTTACATTAAAAGGAGAGAAGTTTTGGAGAAACCCTAAAGACGAATTTGGTGCAACTTTTACAGGTTTTTCAAGGGTTCCAAACCCTTGATACCTTGCATTGTAATTGAGATAAGTGTTCTTCTAATTCAATCAATATGTCTATGTGTTGGTTGTCTATATCTTGTTCTTGTCTCAATTCCATTATGCTAGGCTAGATCTCCTTTGTGTTTGCTTAGATCTAATGAAACCTAGATATTGATTATGTGTTGATTACTTGTTTATTCTTGTTCTTGGATGAATGATTTATATGTTAGGCTTAAGAAAACTGGCAGATCTCCAAATGGTAACATGCTTGAATGTCTTAAGAAACATGAACCGAGGCGTACTAGGTCTTTATTGGTTGTATTTAATGCATGAGCCACTGTTTACAATCCCTATAGTTGTGTTGGGTCATGGTGTAGGAGGAGATAAGAGCTCATAGAATTGGGGAGTTATGTATGCCACCCCATGAATGGTATTAAGGAATACGATCCGTCATCCATGCAATTATAACAAGTAATTAACGTGTAAAAGATATCTAGGGAGTAGTGAAGTCTAAGTAAACACATTTTCTCCAATTACTGCTCACAACCTTAGTATAATTAGTTTATTTTCATTTTTTTTTTTTTTATTTTGATTGCATCTTAGTTTTGGGTTAGTTGAATAGCAACTAATTCCGCCCACTCCTTCAAAACCCGAGATTTTACTTGCTTTCTAAAAAACATAAAAATACAAAAATAATCATCCCTCACCTTTAGAACTAGTAAATTAGACTTTCTAATCCTAGCGACACTATTCCTAAGCTGA
This sequence comes from Artemisia argyi, assembly GCA_030686995.1. Classification (NCBI taxonomy): domain Eukaryota; kingdom Viridiplantae; phylum Streptophyta; class Magnoliopsida; order Asterales; family Asteraceae; genus Artemisia; species Artemisia argyi. The sequence goes on from CM060708.1 coordinate 221,892,069, forward strand.
ACGATCAATCCCCCGGTACTTGTCACTATACTATACTACAACGATCAGGTACACTGCCTGGTGGGGGTTGTAAGCTTCTCGAGATCCCTCGAGAGGTAAAGCCTGTTGCGATTCCCACGCATCACTCATACCCGGCCTACCACATACCCAGGGTCAAACAACCCGGTCAACACATCCTTTTAATAATAAAACCCCAATCACAATTACCCGCCCCCCAAATACGTTTTACCCAGAAATTCTACTGTTCCTAGAACCCTAGGATTCACCGTACACCAATTAATCCCGTGTAAATAATAATTACCAAATGATTAGTATTTCTGGAAGCTGGACATGTCAGGAATGTCAGGGAATTACACGTCGACCAATGAAGTAGCACAAGCAGGATTCATACCTGACTCTCACCTGGTGATATCGTGTTCGAGTCAAAGGGTGAAACGAGAATCGTATTATATTTTGTGAACATGCATTAATCGCGTTTGGTGTGGGATTGGCAACTCTGCGGCCCAAAACAAAAGGCAGCCATGAGTCGGGCTCGTGAAGTCCTTGATCCAAAATAAATAAAACAAGTCGTTGGGCTTTGGGGTGTTCGGTCCAACAGGAACAAAAGAAAGAAATAGATTTGGGCTTAATGTGATACGCGGCCCAAATAGAAAAGAAAGGAAAACTATAGTGGGCTTTAGGAAATCACAGGCCCAAAATGATAATGAGGTCTCGGCGGCTAATATGTTTGTAACTCTATTTTTGGTGTCGGTGTCAGTTCGTGTAAACCTTGAAAATATTAACGGTGTTGCTCATACGTATATATACTTATATATATACATAGTATAATAGTAATTTCATAATAGTTAATATATATAAAATATATATATCGGTGTCATTACAAAGTGTCGCATCGCAAGTGGGAGTTACCGGTGTTAACCTCATTAGGTTACATCCAAGAGTGACTAATGGTGTTACCAGGTGATAAACATACGGTGATCAAAGTGTTTCAGGTGTCAAGCAAACGGTGTCTCATAAAAAAAATTAGCCCGCAAAAATGGCTTTGATTAGAATAGTTTCGATAATTAGCATTAATAAATGACATGGGATTTTACGGAGTATTACAGTACCCACCCGTTAGATTGGATTCGTCCCGGAATCCAGAGTTGAATCGGTGCTCGGGGTTGATTTGTCGAATAGATGTGGATATTTGGCACGAATTTGATCCTCGCGCTCCCAAGTGAACTCGGGGTCCTCTATTAGAATTCCATCTGACCTTAACAATGGGAATGCGACTATGCTTAAGTCGTTTGACCTCCCGATCCATAATCTCGATGGGTTCCTCAAAAAAGTTCAACTTATCGTCGATTTTGATTTCTTTCAACAGAATCACGAGCGTTTCATCTGATAAACACTTTTTCAAATTTGACACGTGGAAGGTGTTATATACTCTACTGAGCTCCTCAGGGAGTTCAAGTTTGTATGCCACAGGACCGATCCTTTCAATGATCTCGAAAGGTCCAACGTATCTTGGGTTTAACTTTCCACGTTTTCCAAACCTAATCATCCCTTTCCAAGGTGATACCTTTAGCATGACCCTATCTCCAACTTGAAACTCCATTGGTTTCCTTCTCACATCGGCATAGCTCTTTTTCCGATCTCTGGCGGCTTGCAACCACTGTCTAATCTTTACTATCTTCTCAGTGGTTTCAAGAATCAACTCGGGACCTGAGAGTTGTACATCTCCAATCTCAGCCCAACAAACTGGTGATCGACACTTTCTTCCATAAAGTGCTTCAAACGGTGCGGCCTTGATATTGGCGTGATAACTGTTATTATATGAGAATTCTGCTAGCGGTAGGTGCTTATCCCAGCCTTTTCCAAAATCGATCGCACATGCCCGAAGCATGTCTTCTAGGGTCTGAATAGTCCTCTCACTTTGACCATCGGTCTGTGGATGGTAAGCGGTACTATTATCTAACTTAGTTCCCAGGGCTTTCTGTAAAGATTGCCAAAAGTTAGACGTAAAACGGCTGTCTCGGCCTGAGAAAATAGAAATCGGCACTCCATGCCATGAAACTATCTCCTTCAAGTATAAACGTGCAAGAATGTCCATATCATCAGTCTCTTTGATTGGCAAGAAGTGTGCTGACTTCGTGAGACGATCGACAGTGACGCATATCGTGTCAAATCCACTCGATGTCTTGGGTAATTTCGTAATGAAGTCCATTGTAATTCTCTCCCATTTCCACATTGGTAGCTCTGGTTAAATCAAAAGACCGGATGGCCTTTGATGCCAGCTTTTACTCTTGAGCAGGTCAAACATTTACCGACATACTCTGCAATGTCAGCTTTCATGTTTGGCCACCAATACAATTTCTTAAGGTCATGATACATTTTGTCTGAGCCAGGATGGATGGAATATTTAGACTTATGAGACTCATGCAAGATGAGGTCTCGTATTCCTCCATACAATGGAATCCAACTTCTGTCTTTGAAACACAGCCTTCCATCTGGTTTCTTGACAAATCCATTCGTGCTTTCTGGCATGCCTTAAATCTTCTCGTGCGGTCTGTTCTCTTCTTTAAGGGCCTCAGCTTGAACTTCAAGAATTTGAGACGGAAGTGGTGATCTAATTGTCATTCCCAATGATCTGACTCTGAGGGGTCTAAGTCGTTCCTTTCGACTCAAAGCATCTGCTACAACATTTGCCTTCCCAAGGTGATAACGAATTTCACAATCATAGTCACTTAATAACTCTAACCATTGGCGTTGCCTCATGTTCAACTCCTTTTGATCTAAAATGTGTTGAAGGCTTTTGTGATCGGTGAAGACCGTACACTTGGTTCCATATAGGTAATGTCTCAATATCTTGAGAGCGAATACTACCACTCCTAGTTCTAGATCATGAGTGGTGTAGTTTTCCTCATGGGGTTTAAATTGTCTAGAAGCGTAAGCGATTACCTTAAGTCTTTGCATCAATACGGCACCCAAACCTTGGATTGATGCATCGCAATATACCACGAAATCTTCACTTCCTTCGGGTAATGCTAATATCGGTGCCTCACAAAGCTTCTGCTTCAAAAATTGAAATGCCGATTCCTGCTCTTCTCCCCAGTCAAACTTCTTCTTCTTCTGTGTTAACTCAGTCAAAGGCTTAGAAATCCTTGAAAAGCCTTCAATAAATCTCCGATAGTATCCGGCAAGACCTAACAATTGGTGTATCTCGGTAGGACTCGTAGGGGACGCCCAATTTCTAACAGCTTCGATCTTGGCGGGATCAGCATGAATACCCTTACTGTCAATAACATGCCCAAGAAATTGTACCTTCTCGATCCAAAAATCACACTTGGAGAATTTGGCGTACAATTTCTCTTCTCTGAGCAGTGTCAGTATAGCTCTTAAGTGTTCTGCATGCTCTTCTTTACTACATGAATAGATAAGGATATCATCGATGAATACAATCACAAACTTGTCAAAATAGGGTTTGCACACTCGATTCATTAAATCCATAAATGCAGCGGGTGCATGTGTTAGACCGAATGGCATTACTTGGAATTCGTAGTGGCCGTATCTTGTCCTGAAAGTCGTCTTAGGGATGTCTTCTTCCCTAACTCTCAGTTGGTGATAACCCGACCTTAAATCAATCTTTGAGTAAACAATCAATCCTTGCAGTTGATCAAACAGATCGTCAATCCTTGGCAATGGATATCGATTCTTCACCGTAAGTTTGTTTAACTCACGATAATCGATACACATCCGGAAGGTTCCATCCTTCTTCTTTACAAACAACACTGGTGCTCCCCATGGTGACGAACTTGGGCGAATAAATCCTTTATCTGACAATTCCTACAATTGCTCAGATAACTCCTTTATTTCCGACGGTGCTAGCCTATAAGGTGCTCGTGCTACAGGTGCTGCTCCTGGCACCAAGTCAATTTGAAATTCCACTTGACGTGTTGGTGGAAGGCCAGGCAATTCCTCAGGAAATACCTCAGGAAAGTCCTTGACTACTGGCAGATCCTCAAGTTGCTTCTCCTCCGACTTCTTCTCGGTGACTTGAGCCAAAAAGGCTTGACATCCTCGTTCGATGTACTTCACTACTTTGACGCACGAAACGATGCTTAGACGTGTTTTACTTCGCTCACCGCGAACAATTAGGGTTTCGTCTTGAAGAGGGATGTGAACGACTTTCTCGTCACAAATGATTTTAGCACGGTTCTTGGATAGCCAATCCATTCCTATGACGACGTCGAAACTACCAAGTCTAATGGGCGTAGGGTCTATGACGAATGGTGTGTTTAATAGGTGTAGGGTGCAACCTCGAATTATGGTGTTAGTGCTCACTAGCTTTCCATCAGCTAGTTCAATTTCGTATGTGGTGTCCAGTTTGGTTGGTGAAATATTAAGTAGAGGTGCAAGAGAAATAGATACGAAACTTTGATCGGCTCCGGAATCAAATAAAACTTTAACGAGGCGTTTGTTTAGAAGGAACGTACCCATGACTACGTTCGGATCTTGCTGAGTGTTTCCTTCTCCCAGCACGTACACTCTTCCTCGTGCATTTTTGTCATTGTTTGGGCACTGACGCCTGTAGTGTCCTTTCTCTCCACAATCATGGCATACCACAGCCACGGGTTGCAAGTTAGCTCCAGTAGCCTAGCAATCTTGTGTCTTATGACCAGTCCTTGAACATTTCCCACACTTAGCATAACAGGGTCTATTGTGGTGCAGCTTACACTTGTTGCAGAACGGGTCAGGTCCAGCATACCCAGCATTCTTAACTGGTGTGGCGGCATAAGCCTTGGCAGCTTCCTGTCGTCGGTTTTGTTGGTTGTGGTGGGTGTTTCAGTCATGGTGATAGTTACGGTTGGGGTTACGGTGGTTGTTGTTGTTGTTGTTGTTGTTGTTGTTGTTGTTTGTCTTTCGATCATCAAACTTCCTTTTGTGATCATTGTTTCCCTGAACAGAGTTATGCTTAATCTCCCGGTCTAGCAGTCTTTGGGCAATAGTCATTGCTTCTTCCAAAGATTGAGGCTTTGACGAGGTGACGTTTCCCTCAATGCTCCTAGGTAGTCCCTCAATGTATCTTTCCAACAGCTTTTCCAAGTCGGGAACCTTTGAAGGGCAAAGTGTGGCAAGCTCCTGAAATCTCCTATCATAAGCCCTGAGATAATTCCCTTTCACCCTGAAATCTCCTATCATAAGCCCTGAGATAATTCCCTTTCACGACCAATAGGTGAAACTCTTCTTCTAGTTTCTTGATCTCTCCTCTTGGGCAGAACTTCTTCAACATCTTTTCCTTAAAGTCAGCCCAGGTGATCTGATAGGCTTCCTCCACACCTATCTTCTGAGCAGTTGCGTTCCACCAAGATAACGCGTCTTCTAGAAATGTTCCAGTAGCAAACGAGACTCTGTTTTCAGCGGCACAACCGCTCCTTACAAACACAGTCTCAGTTCACTCAAACCATCGAGCAAGTTCTGTTACTCCTTCGGTACCTTTGAAGTGAGATGGCTTACAAGCTATGAAGTCCTTAGAGGTACACTTTCGAGTCGCAGAGGACTCGCTTTCTGCAGTGGGTCGGTTTTTGCTACTTGATCGCGCCATTGCAGCAGCTTGCTCTTCCAAAGCTGCAGCAACACTGTCGGCAACCAATTTCCTGATAGCAGCTTGAGTCATAGCGGGTGATGTGGTGGTAGTTGCGGTTTTTCTAGCGGCCATATCTCTATAAAATCGCAAGTGTATAAGTAAGAATCCCAAACATCGATCAATAACAATAACATAACCAAGCTCATAATAGTCGAGATCATCACAATCACACCATGAATACATACATCAACATAAACCATATTATCCATAGATAACCATCACGACATGTAACAACACACATGGAAATTATAATGAATCTCAATATGGGAGCATAGCATAAGATCAAACAACCAAAACATCATAAATCAATATCAGTACAGTACAATCATAACCAATACAAAGTTTTAATAATTTGAATTCATTGTTACAAAACAACAAGATACAACATTATTAATGCCGCACAAGGCAAGTTAAGATATCTCTGAATGTAATGATACGTCATAGATCTATGAAGCTCCAGGTGCGCCTCCTGATCTCCTCTCCAGCTCTCGAACAATCCTGATAAGCTCCAACATCTCTAGATCTCTAGCTCTCTCTGGCCTAGACCTCCTTAAGCGTGACTGATAGAGTGTGGATAGTAGCACTAGATGCTGCCAGCTCCTGGGTCTGATGCTCCAACATCTGCTGTGTGATGATCGCAATCTCTCTCAGATCCTCCATCTCGTGTCTCTGCACGTCGAGTCTATGACCGAACTCAGTAATGGTGGCATGCGCCTCCTCGGTCTCAGTACCCATCATCTCAAACACTGTCTCTAGAGCTGTCCTGTGTACAACGAGGTTCTCGACCTCCTTCTGAATGATCTCAATCCTCTTCAAGGATATGTCCTCTATAACACTCAACAACTCATCAAGGTGATCCTCATGTCTAACCAATCTAGCAGCCAGTAAAGGGATGGTATGGTGTATCGGCTCCCCAGTGATCGATAACACAGCTGAGGAGCTCTCTCCAAGCTCAGCAGCCCTAGGTGATCCCTCAATAAACCTCCAGCGGCGAATGCACTCTAATAGGAACGACCATCGACGGGCATCAACCATCCTATGAATGCTAGGTGAAGTAGTGGTCTCAGTAGGAATAGATGAAGGTGATGAAGCAAGTGATGGTGTCGGCACAGTAGTAGTCTGAGAGTAGAAAACCATAGGTGGTGGCATGGGTGGTAAAACCTCAAAAGAGTGGGATGCGGTGTAAGTAGGCAGCATGTAAGGATGTGGCTCAGGTAATGGTGACACAGGTGATGGTGACAGAGATGGTGAAGGTGCTGGTGATAACACAGGTGTCAGCACAGGCACAGACACAGGTACAGGTGGAAGTACAGGTGTGGGTAATGACATAGATACAGGTACATGTGATGGAACTGTAGAAGTAGGCAAAATACAGACTCGTTTCCGAGTCGTGCACTTGCGGGTGAAGCTATCATCATGGTATCGAAACAACTCTCCAAAAGGCTCAGGCTCAAAAGGCTCAAGGTTCCTCACTCGCTTGCATCGACGAGTCGGTGCAGGCGGGGATGGTGGTGGGATATATGCAGCAGTGTCAGAAGTATCTAAGTCAGAAGACTCGTCATCAGCATCTGAACCGGAATGGTGACTAGCATGTGGTGTAGGACGGTCATCAGCTGCAAGAAACTGCTGAGACGTGAGATGATGATCATACAGATACTGATCGTGTGTCATAGGTCCACAGACAGGACGAAAAAGTGGCTGAATAGCAAAAGAATCAACGGGTGTCGAAGCAACCTCACCCTCCTCGAAGGGATCAGTCTCTGCAGATGTGTTCCCAGACAGAACAGTAGATGGAATGACAGGTGATACTGGTAAGGTGTCATGGGTATCAGGGGAGTCATGGGTGTCTCGGGTGTCGTGGGTGTCATAGTTAGATAGATCAATGGTAGGAAAGGAGGATGATGCCGGCATGACGTCATCACTGTCAGACAAGATAATGACCGGGGGCGACATGGTACTGTAATATCCCAAAATAATAATTATATAAGTCATTTAGTCTACATATTGCTACATGCACAGTGATCATGGTGTCATAGTGAACTTAGTACAATGGGTCTTAAAAATCAAACCTTAAAACATGATGTTGACAAGCGCTGGCACGGAGGGCACTTTGGTGATAAATAGTTTGTTTAGAAATCTGGTGTGGTTATAGTCCAATGTTTTGAAAATCATTTGGTTTTCTATAACCATGGCTCTGATGCCAATCTGTAATGCCCCGAAAATTTGGTAAGCAGCAGAAGTCTAATCGGGGTCATTATAGTTTAGAACACAGTCATACTTATAGAAAACAATTCAAATGATAGTTAATATCATTCCATGAAAACTCAAAGTATTCAGAGTTGCAAACATTTTTCCAAATGTTAATTGTTTCACAAAAGAGATAATGAGTTTGAAAAGAATAATATAATTATTGAAATAAAAAGGAGGTCTTGTGTGCCCTTTTTGCCAGCTCCGTGCCATCATGCCGCTAATTTCCTGAGATAAACATGCTAAAAAGTCAACACGACGGTTGAGTAAATCCATAGTAGTTTAAATTTGTAATAGTGTGAACACAAGTCAAATATTTTGAAATAAACAAGCCAAGATAGATCGGTCTTGACTAAACTGGTGTCATATTGCTCCTAAGCCTCACGAAGCTCAAACCTTAACATCGTATCGAAATATCATAAAGATAAAGATTACCTACACCACGGGGGATATAGATAACAAAGGGTCCCTCGGTGATGGAAATGTACTCGGTTTCCATGGTACTTTGAATATAGCACACCTCCTGCCAAATGATCACTTTGACAGAGATAGGTTGCCGTTCCAATAGATCTATTAGCTATATTCGTGCTCACTCGCAAGTGATTAAGATTCGTGATATGAGGGACTTGTAGTACGGGTGTCAACTTAGGCAATATCAGATAGTAATAGCATACTGAAAAATACTTGTGTTCAGTTTATAGCATGTATCTCCCCACGGGGTTTAAAAACAATTAAAATGTGGGACCATGAACTCACCTGACGGGTGTGTGTGAATCACAACGATGCTCAAAGGTGACGGTGTATTGCTACGACTAGCAATGAAAATCCTCCAACTTGCGACCTATATTGATGTGATATATATATTACCATCGGTGTTTCATATTCGATGCGTGAATGACATGTGATATGTCTCGAGTACGGTAATACCGATTCGGGTGTCTTAAATATTCCAAAATAACTTTATAGTTATTTATAACGTTGAAACGAACAGGTGATCAATAAGTGTTAATTCATCCGTTATGATAATAACGTTAATAAAAATATTTATTTTAAATATTTTTAGAAATAATGTATATTTATTATTAAAGTTATAATATATATATATGTGTGTGTGTGTGTGTGTGTATGTGTGTGTGTGTGTATTTATATTACAAAAATAATTATGTAAAGTAGTAAAAATAAAGTATCATTATTAAAGTTTACCCTTAACCTTAAGAAATTTACATCTTTTACCCCTTGGTTAAAACAATTACATATATTTTTTTTTTTTTTTTGTGCAAAGGTGAATTATATTAATACTCCAACAATTTACAACAATAAGAAATCATTATCTTGGACATACCCAAGATAATACACCAAACAATAAACACTATACATCCAGTATCAGTCATCAAAGTATATGTCTGACAAAAACTAAACCTGGATTTGCTCCACATCTCTAAACAGGATTGTATTCCATCTTCATTCCATCAGTATATTGCACAAAATCGTCAAATCTTCACCTTTATTGCACCTACCATCTAGCATACATTTCCAACACTCTTTCCCAACAAGACCATTCATCCTGCCACCACAATAGTCAAGTCAGGAAAAGAGGCTGGCATCACTAGGAACCCATAACCCCTCCAAGTCAAGGGCTATACCATATGTGCTACATTTCCATCTCTTAGAATGGCTTCACACATCTGGGAACACACACCTTGAGGGAGGACCATCCATTACCTCCTGTAGTGGCATATATATTAGACCAAGTAGGGTCATCTTCCACCCCTCACTATTCCAACCTTCATATACCACCCACCAATCTCACTCACACATCACAGTTGGAAACCTACTTTATGACAAAAAAACACATGTTTGATCAAAATACTATAAACTGATATTCAAACAGTACCTAACAAAGGCCAACTGTTTTATAACCAGTGTATAACATCTGATCAACCATAGTTTTAGTCAAGATACAAGGCCATCATACTGTAGTGAGATTACAATATAAGAAGAGCTCTGTGTTGCTAAAGCTTTTCTTAATTCTTGACTGTATACATCACAGAAAGCATCCATATACAGGCTGGAAATTTTATTCATTACTATCCATTGTCATTGCAACCATCCACCTTTTTGCCACTTTCTCAACATTTGCTTTTTTTTCACTTTAAGACCAAGGAGTTGCAATCTTATATTCTCAATTATAACTTTCAAAACCACCTCAGAACTTTGTTTCTCTCCAGTGAATAGTCTTGAATTTCTTTCTTTCCATATGTAGTAGATAGTTGTTGCCAGTGTAATTCTCTTAAGCACACTATTAATGGAATTATTACAAGGGCCATTAACATAGTATTCAATTACTTCTTCCAATTCAGTTGGCATACCATTCTCATCCATCCTACTTTTCATTTCCATCCATATATTCTTGGAGAAATCACATTCAAAAAACAGATGTTTATGAGAATCATTAGTCTTCTCACATAAAGAGCACTTCATATCATGATTACTGTTCCACAACATCACTCTGTCTTGTGTTTGCAATCTTCCTCTTAAAGCAATCCGTAGAACAAAAGCAAATCTTGGATTATTTTGAGAAAACCATACAATCTTATGCCATGGAACCTCCTCATTGTGTACACATAATTTTTCCCATACTTTCTTAGTTGAAAAATCAACTAAGTCCCCATTCTGATCCTTCCATTTAGTTTTATCATTAGTATGCTCATCTAAGATAGGAACAGGAACATCATTGATTTCAGGAAACATAGTTACCCATTCTTCAGGCCAATTCCAAACTACTCCATTCATAATTTCATTCACAGTCATATTCATTGAGTCTTGCATCATAAACATTTCTTCTAGATATTAGGTTACTTAATGCAGCCAAACTGCACCATTGATCATGTCACACATTTGTGCTTTTACCATTTCCCACAATCTTCCAAACACTACTTCTAACTTTATCTCTAAGATCTAAAATAGACTTCCACATCCAACTATCATTACTTTCTTTTTGAATATCCCAAATATTTCTGCCCTTAAGCTTGTACATATTCACCCATTTCACCCACAGTGAGTTTTTATCAGCAGCAATACTCCATAAAATTTTGATTAAAAGAGCTTCATTCCATGTATCTAATTTCCTCAAACCCAGCCCACCTTGACTTTTAGGAGAACACACTGATTTCTAGGCCACCTTAGCTTGTCCTTTCTTCAAGTGACCTTTACTCCACAAGAAACCTTTCAACACTCTATCAATATCATATATCACAGATTTTGGTAACAATTACATTTTTAGTCCTTGTTAGCCCTTTTTAATCTTTTTGCATATTAGACCTCGATTTTAAAGTATTTGCAGTTTCTACCCTCTATTTTTATTGAAAATCGACTGTTTTAGTTTTAGTCCGAGAGTTTGACAGTTTTGTCATTTTTGGTCCCTTAACGAGAGTTTTTGCAAAAATAGTCCTTAGTTAAGTTTTTGAAAAACAAACTTTTTGGTACAATGTAAGTAGCATTTTATCATCTTGGTATCTTTCAAAATCAGTTGTCAAGGTTTCAAAATATTCTCAAAAATCTTATAAGTTTTAAACCGAAAATTTCCTTTAGGAAAGTTTATGGGCTCGTTAGCCCAAATTAGGCCCAAACGATATTTTAGTTAGTATTAGGGGTGTTCGAACAAGGTTAGGATCTAGTTTATGTTACGTAGCATTAGGTCTCGTATATCATGCATGTTTGACTATTCTAGTTTAGTTTGGTTCGAAGAAATGGATTATCGGAAAACAGATGTATGTCGTACGTGAGAAAACGATATTACAAGCCCTTTTCTAAAGGGTGTCGAGGTGATATATATGTGATTTGGTGTTTTCAAAGTGTTATGCAAAAGGTGAAGTGCGTGCTATGTATGAAAATGAATAACGTACGAATTGAAAAGAGAAATGGCAACTTACAACACCTATAAGGTGGTGAAGAGTTCGAGTCGTAGGAGTGGTGAAGTGGAAGTACACGAATCAACAAACCAAACCTCGCTAATCTTTATCAAAACCTTAACCCTTGTTCACAACTAGTTAACCCAAATAGCTTATCACTTAACCCGATTCTTGAGTGATGCCTTCTCGTTCTTGAATATGGCGAGACAAAGAGAATTTGCTTGTGGTTTTTGTGAGTGGCGAGAGTGTGTGAAAAGGTGCATTTAATGTGGGTATTTATAGGGGAAATGAGGTAGTTAGTAAGACACACGTGTGATTTGTCCTTGGAGGTGGCATTCGAACAAAGACAAGCATGGTCCAAAGCTTAGGAGTAGTCATGTCGAGTTGTAAGTAGTCTTGAAAGGCTATGATGATTTCTTTGATTTGTTTAGTACTAGGTCAAGATAGATTTAGGGAACATGTGATTGTACTATGGGATTAGTTTAAGTTAGAAAAGTTGGTGTTTGTGGTTAATGAAGCACAAGATCTCTTGGATAATAGGAACTTAGGGTGTAATGTTATGAACCATGGGTTCAACTAGTGACATAGGTTCATTATAGGGCGGCTTGGTGTTGGCTTTTGGTTGATCTCACACGCAAAGGTGAAAGAAGAGAAGGAAAGGGTGGTGTTGTCTTGTGTTAGTTTGTGTTGATTCTCGAGTTACAAGGAACCAAAGAGAAGGAAGTGTTATGTTGTGTGTCAGTGTCGAGTAGTACAAGGAACAAGAAGAAAACAACTTTGTATGGATGAATTTGTGTCCACTGTGGTGTCGAGCGAAAACAAAAGGAATGGAACATATTCATATTCCCTGGTGATATCGTGTTCGAGTCAAAGGGTGAAACGAGAATCGTATTATATTTCGTGAACATGCATTAATCGCGTTTGGTGTGGGCTTGGCAACTCTGCGGCCCAAAACAAAAGGCAGCCATGAGTCGGGCTCGTGAAATCCTTGATCCAAAACAAATAAAACAAATCGTTGGGCTTTGGGGTGTTCGGCCCAACATGAACAAAAGAAAGAAATAGATTTGGGCTTAATGTGATACGCGGCCCAAATAGAAAAGAAAGGAAAAGTATAGTGGGCTTTAGGAAATCACAGGCCCAAAATGATAACGAGGTGTCGGTGGCTAATATGTTCGTAACTCTATTTTTGGTGTCGGTGTCGGTTCGTGTAAACCTTGAAAATATTAACGGTGTTGCTCATACGTATATATACTTATATATATACATAGTATAATAGTAATTTCGTAATAGTTAATATATATATAAAAATATATATATCGGTATCATTACAAAGTGTCGCGTCGCAAGTGGGAGTTATCGGTGTTAACCTCATTGGGTGACATCCAAGAGTGACTAATGGTGTTACCAGGTGATAAACATACGGTGATCAAAGTGTTTCAGGTGTCAAGCAAACGGTATCTCATAAAAAAAATTAGCCCGCAAAGATGGCTTTGATTATAATAGTTTCGATAATTAGCATTAATAAATGACATGAGATTTTACGGAGTATTACAAAATGACCTACCCATTTCCCCCTCCTTTTTCCCAATCGATGTGACTATTGGATAACAGTTGTGACTGTTGGTTTATCACCAACATTAACTACCATAACTGTCATATTGAATCTGTTTATTAACAGATTCATTGGTCTCATTCTGACATACAAAAAACACATACAATTCCTCCTTGTCTCAATTCCTCCTTGTCTCTGCTCAGTATTCTCATGCCTAGAAAACTAAGTGTTCTTTTTAAATTATCTCGATAAGGATTTCATGATATCTAGGCATCTATAGGGTCGAAATACTTTATACGGAAAGTGAACATACACGATTTGAAAAGATATCCAGGATTATCATCACAACCCTAACCCCAATTTCTAACAATATGTCATCTCGTATGTTGTTCTTAAATGTGGTCGTTTATTCTAATTAACCGTATATGTGTTGAAAAGTTTTTACAGTATGTCGAGACAAATCACATTCCGTTCGGCATGATTTACACAACCACAAGCCACCATCTTTCCATGTGCACCACCAATACGACATGAACCCACTACCTTCACTCGACCTTGCGGCGACGACATTATACCCCCTAAGACGTTTGTTGTTTCATTTTTTATGTTATCTAATTTAACCTAGTGATTGTTAAAGCTTTCGTTTTCATGTTTTAACCTACTATGTCGAATAGCATTGCTAATTTGGAAGAGTTGTGTTATTAGTACTCCTTGGCACACATGTTTTGTACATTCAACAACATCCACCCTCCTTTGACTATCTCACTATAATATAGTTTTTTATCAGTTTTTGTTCCGTATTTTTTGATAATTTAATACTTTTGACTTGTTAAACTTTATATATTTTATTTCGCGTCCAAATAACCTATCTCAGTTTGGAAGTATTGTGATCCCTTTTCTAAATTTATTGAATCATTGTTGAATTTTATCAGTTTTTGGTTTTAACTTTTAACAAACGTTTTGGCAAAATACGAAGGAAAAAAAACCAAGGGCTTGATTATCCAATTATTTTTTAAAACTAATGGTAGAAAAAAAAATAGTGCACCAGCCGGGAATCGAACCCGGGTCTGTACCGTGGCAGGGTACTATTCTACCACTAGACCACTGGTGCTATTGATAAAATTCGTAAGGCATACTATATACCACCATGTTAATAAAAAGGGTCGTTAACGCAACAAAAATTCAGTGTAAAAGGGTTCCCCCCACCCCACCCCATCATCATAACATATTTACTGAATATGTAGAGAGTTGTTTTTGTAGGTGAAAAGTATAAATCTCAAAAATCGAGTTTTACTATGAATGAAAGATCGATGTGACAACTAAGTTTTTGGCTAGGTAGCCACAACAAACTGCATTTGCAATTGTATTACTATGCATGTGACTACTAACACTTCCGATGTTTGTTGTTTACAGAAAACATACATCAAACACGAGAAACGAGAAACACATGTTGTGATTATGCATTTACGCATGATTCGAAACTTGCAAGAATCAGTCCGGACATGTAATACATGGAGACCAAATTGGGGATCGATCGCAATAGACCTGAATGGCTGGATCGACTATTTTAAGTTCTTGGCCCTACATTGTTTACTGTCTGAAACCAGTGTTCATTTTCATTCTCAGTTCTTTGTCAAATTTCGGTTATTATTTTTGTTTGACTACGTTAAGATTCATTAAATATCTATATTTCGTCCCACAAAATATTAATATTTCTCTTTCAAGAAAAAAAGATATGTTCATGCTATGTTATAAAGCATTAACTCCCGGAAAACCAAACTGATCACACCAAATTATCATTTGTTAAAACTGGTTCGGCTGTCCTTACACAGTTTGTTCAATGTTTATTTTTGGGACATGAAAACCAACCAAATAAAACGAATACCGGTAAAACCCACTAGATAACACCCCTAGTACATACCAGCTTAATAGCAGTGATGGATACTAGATACAACATTGGTGTCATGCTTTCATGCCAATAATTGTTGATGCAACTAAAATGTAATAAGTTTACAAGTTAAGACTACCAAGAAAATATCAACATACTATCACCAGGAGTTGCTTGTATCATGTGATATTCCAGACGAACGTCATTAAGGCCCCATAAGACTAAATAATGCAGCAACCATGATTATATATAAAGATATACATTACATATCTACACAATTGCTTATTTATGGGGGCAGAATGGTAAGATTGTTTGAGAAATATGAGAAGGATTGACATTTTTGACAAAAAAGTACAAATATAGGATCAGGGTAAAGAGAAGTTTTTTTTACCAAGTAAAATGGTTGTGCTTACCACCTCTAATGGGGATTTTCTTGAAAATGAGATGTCGCGCATTACTAGTCAAATAAAAAGAAGGGGTTAAACAAAAAATGAAGCAACACTGGTAGGCATGAGACACTTGGGCTTAACGGCATATACTAACTACTCGGAGCAACTAGACTGTTGTTACGAGTACAGGTCAAGGAAACTTAGACTACTAGAAGCTAGGGACACTGAAATAACATGAAGTTGTCTTCTGTTATATATAATCTAAAATTAGAAATCATGATTACCTCAATCAAACAGCTTGAACCAAGTGCAACCACTTGACCATGAGCAACTTCTTTGCCATTTAATGAAATTGAACTCGCCCCAAGGTTTTTGAGACTGAATGATCCATCTGTTTCCAACTTTATAATAGCCTGAGTAGATTAACAAGTTACAATTTACATAATATATAAAATGAAGCAGCAAGGAGATATAAAGATTGTATCCATCTATACAAACTCACAGCCTGTATACTTAAGCAACAACAAAGTATGTGCCATATGTTCAAGAGTACGTTGAGATATGCAAGTTATCCAGGTTCTAATTGGATGCTAACTTTAATGGGCTGCAGTGTTTCAAAAGTTCAACTTTCTATGGGAAGTTCAATTTATTGACACATCTTAAGATTGCTTTTACCATTATACAATATCTTTGATGAAGCAGAAATTATGCATTTGTTTTCTACTATCTGAATATAGCTATAACTGATTCAAATTGATCAAGATTTCAGTCTAATGATGGGTTGTCATGTTAAAGAAACTGATACACTTGGCATCTCTTATACTTGAAATTTTCACAGGCAAAAACAGTATTTCAATATTTCTCACCTGCCGCCTAGAAATCTTGTTGGCACGTCCTTCTTTTCTTAAGTCAATATCAACCTCAGTGTCGTCTGTCGATCTTCCAATTGTTACCTACAGAACAGGAATTTTCTTCTGTTTGGTCATATAACCAGAAAATAAAAAAAAAGTTACCAAGCACAAGAGAGCACCATGTTTCAGGATCTGGATTCTGGGGTTTAATATAAAGAGAAATGTAGATAAAATATGATTAGTGTATCATCTCACAGACCATATTAGGCATGTGATTATTAGCAACTGAGTTGAACTTGAAAATACTAAAAAAATGTTTTTGACCTACTTAAAAGTGATTAAATTCCTACATCAGATCAAGATATAAACCAAGTTTTCTTCCTATGGTGTGTAGCATCCTTAAAAATATATATATATTCAAACCACTGACTCCAGGTGGGATGGAGGTTGCCGAATCCCTCAACAAAATAAGATGAGAAGTTAGAACTTCATGGTCTTATCAAAAACTACAAATGGCAATCTTGACCCGATTACTTATGATGGGTCGATTTGGGCAGGCCTGAATTGAAGGTACATATAAGTTCTTGTTTGTTGAGGCCGCTAGCTATAGTGGGACAAAAAATTGCAACCAGTTGAATGATCTTAGAAAGTAACCGTGCCATTATCTGCCTGATTCCTTTATAGAAACCTCGATAACATTTAGCATACTGAGTAACTGAACAATTGCTTTGATCTGTAAGTGCTCTTATATAAATCCTAGTTTTTTGCCTGTTAATCAGCCTATGGTGAGCAAGATGTGATCAAGATAGCAAAAGGCTCAAACTCGTCAGCATGTTTGTTTAATTGTTCCTTTTCTATGTTAAATGTGTGTGTATGCCCCTACGTGTTGATGGACTGATCGTATTCATCCAGGGACGATGTGAGTCCGATAGCATTAGCGTAGACAGCATATTTAGACCTGTTTAGGCCATCTCCAACCATGTACTGGAACAAAAACATAGTTCTACACTGAGTTCACTCAGTCGGGTTTCAACAGTAATAGACCAACGGTACAGTAAAGATCTCGGATCATTCTTTTAATGAAACATAAATGGCAGTTATTTCGGGACCCAATGTAGGAACTTCTTGATCAGCCATATTTAAATAATCAACTGTCATTGAATTCGATCAGCCCTTCGATCAGCCCCCACCAGATCCCATTTTGATCCATGTCTCGTATGAAAATGAGAACTTGTTGCATTTTCTGGTTGTAACACTAGTTTCTGCTTTTATAATTTATTGATGTTGCTTTTGACTTTGGCTAAATAGGTTCATGTTCAAGTGTTCAACATTATAATTAAATTACCACAAGTAACAGACTGTTTGATGTATCTCAAATCAGCAACGAAGGTTATAAGTGTGGAGAAATGTAAAACTTGTTCCCACTTACTACAAGCGTGGAGATTAGTTTGTGTTTCAAATTTATTCCACCTTTTTAAGTGCTGACAAAATTTATCTTTTACACACTAGCAAGTCAATATATAACAAATTTGTACATAATAAAAAGTGTGAAAAAATTACAACTTTTTAACAGTGTCTAAATGTGTCTACTACAGACTAAAGAGTGTGTAGTGTAAACAATATGAAGTACATATATAGTGATACCAAGATTATTCTAGAACCCGGGCTTGAGCCCAATACAAAATATCACCTAACATGTAGAATGATCATTTCTGTTGTAGTGATATATGTGACAAACTTGACAGTTTTTTTAATACAAAGAAGAAAATAAACGAGGAGTTGGCACCAAGACAAGTCTAGTTGCTTTAGGTGCCGTGAGTCCATAAACATCGCCCATGTCGATTTCACTTGGATTCATTCCATCAGGCAACTCCCAAGTGAAGCAATGAAGAAGGTGTGCAAGGGCACTTTCCATAGTATACAAACCAAGTTGCATTCCTGGGCACGATCTTCGACCAGACCCAAAAGGAAGAAACTCAAAATTACTTCCTTTAAAATCTGGAGTCCCAGTTTGTAAAAAACGGGATGGGTTAAAAACCTCAGAATTCACCCAATCCTTTTTATTGCGGTTTATAGCGTAAAGATTTATCATGACACGTGTCCCTTTAGGGATATGGTAGCCATCAATCTCTGTGGCCTTTGCAGACTGGTGGAGGGCCACAGGGATTGGTGGATGCAGCCGAAGAGTCTCTTTAATAACACATTTAAAATATTTGAGTTTTTCAAAATCAGACTCTTCAACTCGACGATTAAGTCCAACAACATCGGCTAGCTCTTGTTGTACTCGTTTAAGCGCCTCAGGTGTATGCATTAACTCCGTCATAGCCCATTCAATAGCGGAAGCTACCGTCTCAGTGCCACCAAACATTACGTCCTGTAAGAATATCATCATTTCAGTCATGTTAATCTTGTAAACATACATACGTTACATAAAAAACTTAAAAGCTACTAATTACCATAATAATGCCTTTGATATTATCTCGAGTAAGTTTAATTGTAGTTTGTAAATCATCAACATTATTTCCTATATTCTCATCAATATAAAAAGCTAGCATCTCATCGACCATATCGCTTTCAACATTTTCATCCACAGCTTTCTTTTCCTTTTTCAAGTGCTCGTCGATAATTTTGTCAATAAACCCGTCTAACGCAGAACGGGCTGCAGGTAAACGAGTATTAAGCCCGACCGGGTCAATAAACCCGAGCCAAGGAATAAAGTCAGCCAAGTTAAAAGCACCAAATAACTTGGTATACTCTTGAAGTATACTAATAAACTCTTGTTTTCCTTCAACAGAACTCGACCCAAAAGCAGTCCGGTAAATAATATCATGTGCCAACCCGAACACCATTTCACCAAGATTCACACTCAAACCCGAGTTCTTAGCTGTAATTTTAATCATAGAATCCACCTCATCTTGTACTGACGCCCATGATTCAGCCCGTTTACGACTAAACAGCTTCATGACACAAAGTTTCCTCATTTGACGCCAAAACGGGCCATAGTCCGCAAAAGCCATATCTACACGATCATAAGTAAGATAAGTGATTGCTATTGTGACAGGCCGGTCTGAGAAAATGTTGTCTTGTGCTTGTAGTACTTGTTTAGCCATTTCGGGTGATGATACTGCAATAGTGTGTTTAAATCCCATTTTGAGGTGGATTATGCCACCATATTTTTCGGATAATTTTTTTAGTCCCTTGTGAGTGAGTTGGTCCATCATCAGCATGTTGCCGATGACAGGCCAACCCATTGGGCCTGGTGGAAGTGGTTTCCTACGGCTCCAGGAGATCATGAAAACCGTTAGAAGAATGGTTATGATGTAAAATGCAAAGTTGGTAGGTAAAAGTAGAGCTTTAACTTGCATTACCTCCATTTTTTGGAGCTAAAGATTGTTTACAAAGTGAGGGTTTATGTATGTTACAAATAAAAATGGAGGGTTGTGTGTTTATATATATATACTAGTATGGCCGTATGGGCATATAATATTGGACATGCATGTGTGGAATTTCTTCTGTAAGATAAATCCTTGCAAGACTTTTGTTTTGTTACTACCTCCGTCCCATATTTATTGTCCATCTTTCTTTTTTCGGTTGTCCCAAATTAATTGTCCACTTCCATAAATGGATAGGGAATATAAATTAAGTTTACCATATTACCCTTATTTGTAGTTATTATTACAAACTTTAAGGAAGTTGGAAATTAATTGATTAAGGGTAAAACTGTCTTTGTGTAAAAAGTAAGAGAGAGAAAGCTGTAAAAGTGATGCTTTTCTAAAACTGTGTGTTTTTTGTCTGTGGATAATAATTTTAGGACGGAAGTAGTATTTATTAGAGTTGTGGAATTTCTTCTGAAAGATACATAGTACGGTCTTTACTAATTAATTATTTCTTCAACCTATCATCTTTTTAAAGTGACAATCGTTTCTTTTACTTGTTGTTGGACTTACTTCGAATGATAGTTTAAAAGGTAATGAGTTGTTATAACAACAAGTATGGCGGCGAGCGGCCGCGTTGCGGCCTGGCGGGGTTTTTTTTTTCGTTGTATTCTATAATGGAATATTCAAACTTAAGAAAGTAGAAAAAATAGTTATATGTCATCCTGAAACTTAACAACAAATTTAGGGCAGTTGTAGCTCATATGATAAATAAATTCATGCCAAAGCACTTATGTTTGCATACCTTCTGAAAAAGATGATCACCTGGTTATTGGACGGTAATTTTCTACTATACCAAAAACCTCATCGTCGTCGCCGGCCTAAAATAAAGGTGATGACATCCAAAACGCTTTCAGTCACTATAAAAAACAATGAAACACATATTGGTAAATGTGAAATGTATTTCATTGAAAAGTTTGCAAAAATTACATCTAATACATAACGATCCTATATCACATCAATTAGAGCCACCCCAGTATTTCAATAATGTAATGCTATATAAATTACAACTATAATCTGTTGGAGAATTCTTAAGTTGATGCCTTCATGTTATGAGGCCAACAATTACTAAATAAATTATACACTATTCAATCTGGCGTCGTTTCCTCAGGGCTTTTTCCGCCTTTTTTTGGTGTGCCTCTTTTGGCCTGCTTTTCCGGCCTGTTTTTGCATAGTCCGGTTCTGTTTTTGCACAATCCATCGCAACTCACATCACACCTTTTTTCCCTAATCAGCCACCAACTCATACCATCGCCTCCATTATAATGCCTTTTCTTCTTCTTCAAAACTTGAGAATTATGGTAAATGCTTATTGAGGCAATACTTATGAGGCTCAGGTACCTGCATCAGTAAATTGACAGTATATATTATGGCTCGGTCAAAACAACGTTGTTTCACCTTGGGAAGTAAATTATGGCCATAAAACATATAATTGCAAACGAATATTCATTGCTTTAGAATAATTGAGGTGATAGAATCAATTGGCAGAGCTAATTAAGGAGGGGGAGCACGGGCCAACACACATTTTTTTTACCAGGCCAAACAGTTCATTTTACAGCCCAAGGTGAAACGCTAGCGTTTCAGTCAGACTCTAATACCTTAGTTGTAGTTTCAGTTGCATTAATTCAATAGGAACTTATATTGCAGTTTCAGTTGCTATTCAAAAGAATAAAAGGAATCAATACTGAAGATGCATCAAGTCAACAACAACTGAAATCGTATCTCGACTTGCTCGGAAGCGACGAATGCCATCTCAACCTTTGTTTTCTTTCCTTTTAAAGCTTCTTCGCCTCGCTATACTTAACTCATATGTACTTATATTATTAAGAATTGCAGATCCACCCTTGAGACGGATACATTTCAAGAATTCCATAACCCAACTAATAATTGCGGGGTAAAAAGTTACAGCAGCCAGAACTTATACCTTTGATTCACCAATCACCATCATATGCTGACTTGAAATAACATATGCAAAAGAGACACCCAAGGGCCTGCATAACGTAGAAGTTCACCATTAGTATGTTCACATGACAGGACTAACTCCATGCTATCAGCTATAGTAAGCTGCTGGATCAATCATACAGATATACATGGCCAATTCTACGTACCCAAATATCAGCTTTCTTGCGTATAACTGGCTGTGTAAAGAATTGCATTGTCTGCAATAAGGCGTCACTAAACTTGATGCAAGCTTGTCAACCTCTACCCGAAACAGTGAACTCGCATCTGTACGAAATAATAATAATAATAATAAATAAATATCAGCAAAACCTCAATCACTCGCAGTCGTTTTTTCTCTAGGCTAAAAGCTTTCAGAACTAACTCCGCACACGCTGCTATGCCTTCTGCAATGTGCGGACAGAAATGACAATGACATATGCAAAAGAGACACCCGACACACATTGCAAAACAGACTCCCGACACACATTGCAGAAGATTGGGTTACCCAAAATGGCTTACGAAATGGAAGATTTAAAAACCGTATGGAGAAAAACCCGACAAACAGAAATGACAATGACAGAGGGTGGGTGTTTACCAGGGCTTTGAGCCCGAGTTTGTCGATATAAGCTATAACAATTCAGGCAAAAGGCGCCTTCCTCTTTCTCAACGCATCTGATTCAGGCAAATCAGATTTCCATTATAAGGAAAAAAAAAGTATATATATATATTTATGTAATAAATTTTTAAGCTGTCATTTTGTATTCTACCGACCTACTTGCAAATGACTCTCAATATTAAAGATACCCATTATAGAAAGAAAATATATATATATCGCTTCAGTTAATCAGAAGGTTATCAAAAATTATATACGTGGCTGCAAATCACATAATACGAAGGTATCCGAAATTAAGTCTATTAATCGTATATGAACTAACTTTTAAATAATACTATAAAGAGCAATTAATCTATGTATCGGAACATACCCATCATCATCCTGAAGACAATACCTAATTTTCTATGCAAATGAAAGTAATCAACAATGATAATTACATAAATGAAAAGTTTCTAGAGCTGCTAATCATGTAGCAACTCCTTTGCCATACAAATGCATCAAGTTCTCGGGTATACACACAAATGACATTCTAAATATTCGAGTTCGTAACGCAAACGATTTTAGAATAAAAAGCGCACTCAACAACATAAACAGTTCACTTATTAACAGATATCGTAAACTATATTTGTGTATACCTGAGTAGATTTCGCGTCAAGCATTGCAGCCAACGAAAACCACATGTCGCCAACCGAAACTGACTCAGCCGACACTTGCCTTACATTATAATAATCACATTTCTCATTACAATTACTCGGTCTAATCCTCGCAGCAATCTAAACACAAACAGAAAATTTACACAATTATCAAATCAAAGTTAGTACAGGAACTCAGCATCTTCTTATGACAATCAACCAAAATAATTACATACTACGAAATGAAAAACCTAAACTCATGAAAACTATGTAAACCCCAACTCGGCCAAGCTTCGTTGTTACAGGCTGTTGCGTTAGTTGTTGGTGTTTTTTAATAGAGTGACCTTGACTAATGCTAGTGCTTACATTTCTGGTCTTTGGGCTGAGAGTGAGAACTAATTCAGCAAGTTTGTTTAAACCAACCTATGGCAAAAGAAGATTAGTTTGATCACAAAGAAACAATCACCAAGATACTGATGGTAAGCGCGTACCTTCATTTCCAGTTGACAACAATTTCCAAATTAGCAAACAGTAACAGCACAAATACAGCTGCATATCGATGACACATTAATTTCGCAAATAATATTACATCAATCAATACTTATTATTAACTTAAGTGAACTGGTATGAAAAAATTTTGAACGGCAAACGTACCATTATCAATTCCTCCTTATTAGGCCCTATCACACCAAACTTATGGACCGAAAAGAGTCCAATATTTAAATGACCTCGCCACAGATACTGCAAAAGACGGAAGTGGTGTTATTCAAGATGAGTGTCGCATCATGCCTGTTGGCTGCAACATAAAGCTGAAAATATATTTAAACCCGAACAATGAAATAAATAGTCCGTTTACGCATACGTATATTGGTTTTAGTCTTATCAGTAATAAAACCTTGTTGGTGTTTGTCAGTAGCTTGTCTGAAGGCCATAAGATGATTTTGTTTGCGTTATAAGGTTATCTACTTAAGCTAAAAAGCTTGAATAAACTATAAGTTCATAAGCCAAAAAAAGTAAGCTTATGAGCTTATCAAACTTTGCTCGTAAGGCCATTAATCAACCCGAAAACTAAAGTTTTTCAGTTTTCCCAACTAAAAAAAGCCCATAAACCCAACAAATAAGGTAATATAGAACATCAAATCGCCAACGGGTTGCAAAATGGGTCACCCTTGCTTGTTCTTTTCAGTGTGCAACTGCTATTTCACCAACAATTCCTATGTTGTTTGCTATTTCACCAACAATTCCTATGTTGTTTGACAGGGAAAAAAAGGCTCACAAAAGGCCAAAATTTGAAAAGATTTAGTTGTACACGACTTAGCATAACCTTTAAGGCCATTCGACATCTTAACAGGTAAGTTACCATACCACTATTAGGTAAAAGTTGTTTGTTGTGATTGTCAAACTTATTTTAGGTAAATGTTGCATATCCATTCGACATATTAACAGACAAAAGCTAGCATACCATTCGACATCATAAGTAAAAATGAAGCCACTATTTCTTAGCAACCTAAAGGGCTTATTTATAAGCATAGCAAGTAAAAATAAGCAATCCCAAACACAGCTTAAATCAAATTCAATTAAACTGAAAAAAATAACAACAGTAAAACTTAACTGGCTTCATCACCATCTTCGCAAGCCTGCTTCCCCAATAACCCCCTCTAAACAAAACGAAAAGCTATGAAACTCAAATCGTTTACCTGCAATTCATCATTGAAACTAAAATCCTAAAAATGAGTGGA
Source organism: Artemisia argyi (assembly GCA_030686995.1). Classification (NCBI taxonomy): domain Eukaryota; kingdom Viridiplantae; phylum Streptophyta; class Magnoliopsida; order Asterales; family Asteraceae; genus Artemisia; species Artemisia argyi. The sequence goes on from CM060708.1 coordinate 221,916,895, forward strand.
TTAAAAACTGGTTAAAAACATAGAAAATAAAACCCCTAAAATTCCAATCAATGAAAACATAAAAACCAAAAACCCTAACTATCATCATCAACTACCTCAGCATCATAGAACTGTTCCTGATTTGTTATCTCCATCTTTTCCAATTGTGTGTGTGGGCGTTGTTGAAGGTTCTGGAAATCTCTGGCCACTCAATTCAATACTTATCTTTAAAAAAGACATTCGGATGGGCCAGAATATCACGTTAGGCGAGACTGGGCTTGGAAACTTGGGCTCCGGTAGCCCGCATGGTTTTGGCGGGAATTCTGCTGGGCAATACGACGTCGCATCCAATGGGATTTAATATATATTGTTAATATGTTTTCATATAGCTAGCGATAGCTTAAGAATGTTCTATATGATTTGTTTTGTGATACTGTTGTATATACTGTCGATCTATTATTATATAGATCTATTATTATTATATATAATGATCTATTATAATATTTATCTATACTATCTATAATAGAAAAATGGTAAAACTTGAAAAAGTTGAGTATCGAAAGTCAAATGTGAGAGAAAATTAATGTAATTAATACTCTTATTAAAACACTTCATTACTTAAAAGTACAATACTTTATTCACATTGTACAACCAATTAAAACACTAACCGGGTTGACTCGGGACACTTCAAACCCGGCGGAGTGACCCTGTTTAATTTGACCCGTTTTCGACCCAACCTAGCAAGTTGACCCGGTTTAAATCGACTCATTTTTCGACCGGAACGGTTCAACCAGTTGAATTACCCGGGTCGAACCGGGTTTCAAAACATTATCCATTACTTAAAAGTACAATTATCACATTGTACAACCAATTAAAAACATATCTACCAAATTAAATACAACCAATTAAAACACAAACCGGGTTGACCCGGGACGCTACAAACCCGGCGGAGTGACCTGGTTTAATTTAACCCGTTTTTGACCCAACTTAGCAAGTTGACCCGGTTTAAATTGACCCATTTTTCGACCGGAACGGTTCAATCGGTTGAACTACCCGGGTCGAACCGGGTTTTAAAACATTATTCATTACTTAAAAGTACAATGATTTATTCACATTGTACAACCAATTAAAAACATATCTACCAAATTAAATACAACCAATTAAAACACAAAACGGGTTGACCCGGGACGCTTCAAACCCGGCGGAGTGACCCGGTTTAATTTAACCCGTTTTCGACCCAACCTAGCAAGTTGACCCGGTTTAAATCGATCCATTTTTCGACAGGAACGGTTCAACCGGTTGAACCACCCGGGTCGAACCGGGTTTCAAAACATTATGTTTAATTCTCAAATCTTCATAATTTTATTATTTTTCGTTTATAACATATAAATTTTTTTTATCAATAAACTATCTGTCGCTATAAAATCTTGTTACTATGCACGGGTACTCGTCTAGTCATACAAATTAATAAACACACAAAGCTTCATACAACCTAACAAGTCGATGATACATATAGTTTTGAAAATCGGATGAGACCAACCTTTAACCGGGAACCGGTGTCGCCACCGATTCGGCTAACCAATAAAAGCCATCCGAAAACGAACCAGAGATGACCCGTTGAAACAGATACAAACTGGTGAATCAGGCCTCATCGAGATCTATTTCTCTGGTTAATCGTCAAAGGGTACCCGAAGGAAAAACTGAAAAGTGAAAAGTTGAAACTAAAAAAGGAATTGTTGAAAATATATATTTCAAAAGGAAACTATTAATACAAATCGAAAACCGGGTTGACCCGGGATGCTTCAAACCCGGCGGGTTGACCCGGTTTAATTTGACCCGTTTTTGACCCAACCAGGCAAGTTCACCCGGTTTAAATCGACCTGTTTCTCGATTGGAACGGTTCAACCGGTTGAACCACCCTGGTCGAACCGGATTTCAAAACATTATGTTTAATCCCCAAATCTTCAAACTTTTATTATTTTTCGTTTATAACCTATAAACTTTTTTTTATCAATAAACCATATGTCGCTATAAAATCCCGTTGCTATGCACGGGTACTCGTCTAGTATTAATAATGTATATAATTGTTTTGAAAATAGATAAACATTAATGATACTGTATATAATCGTTTTATTGGCATTTAATATTTTTGATAAGATATCCCATACTAAAATATGAATTTTGCTACAACCACAAAAGTTTTACACAAAAAAATCCATAAAATGATGTGGCATGACTTTTGGCCACTCATGTGAGAATATTAGTTGGCCAAGTGAGAGCATTGAGTGGTCAAGAGGCATGCCACATCATTTTGTGGATTTTTTGTGTAAAACTTGTGTGAATATAGCATATCTCTTAATATATATGTTCATTATATTAAAACTGTTTTACTTACCAATTGTTTTATTGTTATTGCTCGAAAAGAAATCAAAGTAATATAACCTCAAGTTATGTTATAGAAAAAATAATTAGAATCTCAAGATATGTTGTATTTGAAAAATAATAATTTGAACCTCGTGTTCTATCATGATTATTTAAAAAAGAATCAAAATAAAATGACATTAAGTTATTGTTATTTTTATCATGATTCCCTCAAGAACATCAAATAACATAAAATCAATTTATTGTTATCATTTCCTATTAGTATGATAATATATGAACATCGTGTTCTGTATGATTCCCTTAAGCGAATCATAATAATATAATCTCAAGTTATGATTATATAGTTATTTAAAAAAAATGCTTTTTTAACCTCTAAGCATTGAGTTATTATTGTAAAAAGATATTAAAAAGTAAGTATTATTTAGTGATGCATGAAATCACTCTTACTTTGAGACTCATTGGTAGTCTATATGATGTGAAAAAAATATCAATCTAATTCCTCACTTACGCTAACGCTAGTAAGGCGCTTGATAGCTCCTAATGAGCTAAACAAAAAAGTCAAGAGAAATATTAATGTTGTGAATTGATCAACATATAGATCTCCATTCCCTCAAATGAATGTGATGAGATGATCAACATAAAGATCTACATTCCTTCATGAGAATGTGATATAATGATCAATGTAAAAATCTTCATTCCTTTAAATGAATGTGATAAAATGAACAACATAATATCTTAATTCCCTTAAGTGGATGTGACTATATAAATGTCTAAAGATCATATATCATGGTTGAGGACATGATCAAAGTAATATGAAAAATAACAAACCACGAGCAGTGGTAAGATAAGAACGGAGCAAATGAAAGTGCGATGTATGCAAAATACAAGTGTGTTAAAAACTATTACACACTAATTTCATAGATGTAAGAATCTACGCTAACACATTTTGAGATGATCCATAAAAGAAAATATAAAATTGTAATGAGGAACGAAAGTTCATATTAATGATGCATTATATTCACTTGCATCTTCCTCTACATGCATTAGCATAGATTAATGAGAGATATCACTAGCAATAACATAAGTTTATGTGAAAGATTTCGCATTCAAATCAAGTGAAACTGAAGCATACGTGGCCATAAAGTAAAAAATAAAAAATAAATAAAAAAAATAAATAATAAAATAAAATGTGTCAATATTATTATATTATGTGGCATGACCGGTTGAACCATCCCGAGTCAATAATGATGGAAATATATAAGAACCGTGAGTTTCTTCAAAGATGATTTTGATTGTCTTTATTGCTCTCAATAGAAGTTAATACTTCACCCATCACCGCCAAATTGAAGTAAGGGCTCATTCCCTTTTTTATTTTATTTTTATTATTATTATTATTTTAAATTATGTAAGGGAGATATTTGTAGGCTTATACAAGTGCAATTATGAAAATTTTATTTTTAAAATCGATGCATCGTCTAGATGATCATAAAGACGCAACATGAAGTTAGCGTGATTAGTGGCTCCACTTATAAGAATGTGAGCACGTTTTCCGTATTATATCTTTAGAAATGGTTATGAGTAAATCCAAGTATTTGGTAATTATTAGAACAAGTGTTGAACATTTGTAGCTCATGTTTGTAATCGAAATACTTTTGTTGAAGCATTTATAAACGTTTTTCAAATTATTATAAAGAGCAAAATTAATGGTTTATGGGGCATGTTACTTTAAATGATAGAATATGAATTTACATCATGCCAAAAGTTATAATGATTCCTCCCAATTTAATGATTTAACCATATATTTCCCATCTAAGAGTTTTGTAATTGTGCGGTGAATCCATCATAATGCACTGGGATATTGATAATGATATTCATTCAAGGGAAGAGAATAAGCAGCAAGAATTTGGAATGAATTATGTTGATCCTCACAACACTAATATGAACTTGAAGTTAAAAGTATAATTCTTTTTTTATCTAGAAAATGCCAGACATATTTGGTGACCTAAACAGAGTAACTAGATCTTTTATACGTTGCTAACGCTCCAACTTATATTTTTGTCCCAACTGGACAAGCAATGCTTGGTACTAATTCTATGGCACGCCTACTGCGTGATAGAACAATCGAATCCAAATAAAAATTCCTAAAATTATATATAAATGGAGCAACTTTAAGATGGTCATATTGAAGTAATAAAGACCCCGTATAATCTCATGTATAATAAAACTTTGAGATCTCAATAAATGATATGGTATAATGTCTAGTAAAGTGTTGAATCGAAAAAAATTGAATCGACGTCGATAGTACTATTATGTCTAAAGATGCACAAGATAATGAAATTATAAATAAAATAACGCTTGAGTAATAATGAGGATCTTGGAAATAATCCTGCAAGAAGCGTAGTTGTAAAATAATTGGCCATATTATAAAAACGCAAGTAAATGGTGAAAGATTTGAAGTCTCTTGTGATGAGACATATGGGACCTAAAATCTACGCACATGAATGTGTAAACTTATTGGATATATCGGTCTTAATGAGTGATGACATCAAATAAGTACATATTATTGCCATCATTATCCTATGTATTTGACTTGTTTTATATTATTATATATGAGAATTGATACTTAATCGTTTAATTTTGTAATTCTCAGTTATAAACAAGCGTTTGGTGAAAGTTAGCTATCTTGGACGTAAAACAGAGCAAAATGGATCAAGTTGGAAAAGTCTACTGAACTGAAGGAAGATACGCCTTATCATTCTAGACAGATGCATCGTACGACCATACTTAGACGAATTCGAAGAGCATTGCCTGACTTTGAAGAATGCGTCACATGTATTAATCTCATGCGCCGCATATTTAACCTTGGTCAACGAAGAAGATCTGACTTATCTACTCCAGATACGTCGTATTACTTTCCTGACATAAGGCGTATCAATCTCAAGACTTCACCAATGATTATCCAAGACACAGAAGGACATGCGCATCATAAGAAAGAAGATACGCCGCAACTTAAGGCAGTGTACGAATATTCCTGGATATTTTATTCTTGGACCCCACGCGAAGTTATCGAGATACGCCGCATCTACTTAGTTGATGAGCCGCATCGAGCCCTCAGACAGAAACTATAAATACCTCATTCGACAGCCAAATTTGGTGTGCAAGTAAACCCTGGGGAGAAGAATACAGATGATTTAGCATCACAAAACACCACCCAAACGAAGATCTCGGAGCAGTTAGAAGGTCCTGCTAGTGTTTAATTCATTAAGTAGTTTTGCTTTATTGTATTAGTACACTTTAATCCATAGGAGTCCCCTTTATATTGTTTTCCCATCGATTATAGTTTATTTGATGTTTATTTGGTTCTTTATACATGTGCTTTGATTACCTTTGTGTCTAGTCGTGGCTTGTTTGCGCTGCCATACGCCTCCCACAATTACTTCATTAGCATTATAAGTTAATGTAAGCCCTTAAAAAAGGTTAAATAATATGGACATAAGTAATCATTAAGAGTTTAATCGCCGTCACTAGTATGAAGCATAAAAAGTACAAAAATAGAAGTGAAAGTGGAATAAAGGAAAATTTTGGAAAACGGAGCGTTTTCGGGAATAAATGATTTTATTATCTCTTTTGAACCTCCTTGCTACTTTTCAAAGTTAGTAAAAAGAGTTTTGAAATTATTTATCCCAAAAGCGTGAATTGATCACATTGCATGAGGACACGACAATACTTTAGTCGGGGGGGTTTTGGTGAGTGCTTATTCACTCACCTTTTCTTTACCAAATACCGGAACAAAAAGACCAAAAACTAACCAATCATGCAAAAAAATACATTGTTTTTGTGTTTTTGAATGTGCAGGTACGGATATGAAAGAAATGGACAAAAATCGAGCAAAAACGACAATCACGAGCACGAGATGTGGAATGAGTGTCAAAAGCCGAGGTCGGGGAAGACTTTACAAGTTTTTGTCAAGAATATGCTTATTTGGTCAAAGTCAACCCTCAGCTTTCATCAAATGTCATAAGTGGTCCTTGGATGAACTTTGTGAAAATAACAGAAGTGACCCTTGCATTTTCAGATTCTACACTATTGGTCCTTGTAATTTCACAATGTCAAAAACTTGAAAATAATACTAAATGAAAAAGCCTGGTCCAAGAAATGAATTAGTCCATCACCAAAAGCCCATCACTAAATCACCCTTAACCCGGCCCATTCCCTACACCTTCGGTCAAATAATACCAAAGCCAAGTCAAACCAATGATAAAATTATATTACCCGCCTCTATTTTATTACCCCATACCATTTTCCCCAAATTAAACCACTGTGCTCATGAACCCTAATTTACCCTGCCCTTTAATTACCACAATTAAGGGTACAAGCGTCTAATCACTTGCCTTCTAGAAGATGACACCGGTATCAGAAGCATGTCAGAGTAAACTAGCACAAAGAATGATACGTGGCTGCTTTCTATTAGTTCAAACGCGTCACTAGTATGAATCCAAGGGCTGTGAATTAAGGAGCAATCATTAGAGATGATCAGAGGGCTCAGAATTGTTCTAAAGAAGCACACCACACGGATTGCCAAGCTGGCAATCCGTGGATACTCCTCTTCTCAGTTGTAGTATAAATAGAGGGTTTAGTTTAGTGATTTGGTGTGGAGTTTGGAGTAGCCAAACTCTGCCAAAAATCTCTTTAGGATTGTACCTCTTTTAAATTCAGTTGTAATACTTAGGTTTTAATGTAATTTCAGCTTAATTGTTCAATCATTTTCAGCTTATTTTCATGCTGCTTATTAGTTCAGTTTATTTCTTTTCTATTATTCAGTTTATTTTAGTATACTTAATACTTCTTTCAAGTTTTTATTTCAAAGTCAATTTTATGTTTCATTCAAGTATTTTTGATCAAATTCAGATAATAGAAAATTTGTTTTGATAATTCAGGTTTAAAAATTAGTTGTTTAGAATTGTTTGTAACTCATTTTTGAGCTTCCATTTTTTTAGCTTGTTGGTTTAGACCATATCAGTTCTTATTATTTTCATTCAAAAAGTCATGGTAGTCAACTGAAGTGGTAATTTGGTGATCAGAGTTGTAATTGATAGGCCAATACAGAAGTAGAGGATTGAGCCTGTCTAGAGACAGGCAAGCATAGTGAAGTATCTCTATTTTTGCTGAGATACAAGAGTTTGTAAGTCCTGATTCCAAATTTTCATATTACTTTGTGCATTTTTTTTTGTTTTTGAGTATTAGTGAATATCAGTTGAGTTTGATAGTTTCAATTGCTTCTATTATAGTAGATTTAACTTTTCAGAATAGTAGTTTGGTGATTTGTTGCTTAATTCAGTGATTCTTAGTGTTAACTGTGTAGTTAAGGAGTGTTTGGATTTGCTTGGTATAGTGCTAAGTTGTAGTTGTTTAGCTGATATAGATGCTCATTTAAGTCTCATTAGGTTAATATAAGTTGAAAATAGAACAAAATCAGTAGGTCATTTACTTATAAGTCAAAATTAGATTTAAAAGTAGCTTAACTGTTAGTATAATTAGAATACATTTAGTAAGCTTGTGATTAATAGCTGCACTATAGTCTTAGATAGCTTATTGTAGTTTAATTTTAGCTTTATATCATATTTAGGAGTAGAATTAAGCTGCTAAATTTGGATTTAGTCAAAGTTTAGTTGCATTTTTAATAGTCAAACTAGTTGGAACTCAGTTTTTGGTATAATTTTTACAAGCACTTGTAGGATTAATTACTATTTAGAAATATATTAGGTTTGTTGATTTCTGTTCCTTAGTAACTAGTTAATCATAATCAGCAAGAAAATCTTGGTTTAGAACTTATCTGCTTATTTGAATAATAGATGGAAGTTGACTGTTTGGGTACCTAGTTCCCCCGCACCACAGGTTTAGGCTTACCTTCATGGCATCATTTAAGGTAGTATAAGATAGTATCTGTGTGAGCTCTTGGTTTTGTAGCTTCTCAGTATGTCTAGCTTGATTTTTCCCCCTTTGGTTTCATTACTTGAGCTTATTAGGTTAGCTTATTGAACCTGCTTTTTAGTTGTGTAGGACTGGATTTCTGTGTTGGTACTATAGGCTGCTAGAGCTTATTTGAGCTTGTACTTATGCTTATTTGACTGTTCTAAGTTAGTCTAGTTGTTTTTTTAGTTGTTTCTTTGATTGGCTCCGAACAGTCAACCTAAATTGACCAGGTGATGGTCAACAAGGTCAAACAGCCTAGAGTCAATGCTCCGCGGAATATAGTGTTTCCCCGGGTCGTTATGTCCCGACGAGATGTGGATTGTATTCAAACGGGTTTGTGATTGGGTGAATTTGGACAGGAAAGGGTTTGGGATTGATTACACTAAGGAATCTACAAGAAAATAGCTTAAGTAAGCTATTATAACAAGACTGTAATGTTTGAAAAACCAGAAACGTTCAAAACCTAAAAACGCGTACGTTCACGTTTTAAATAACGTAAACGTACAAAATAAAACGTGAAATCTGAAATCTGAAAACCCCCAGGGGGTGAAAATGACTTTTTTACAAACCTAAGATAAAAAGAAAATTTAAAATGAAAATAAAGTTATTAACTTGATTATTTTAATATTTAAACTTTAATTAATTAATTAAAACTATTTTAAATCTAATTTAAAATAAACTAAAAATGATAAAGGTTACAAAATAAACTAAAAACTTACAAAAATATTTTCTAAACCTCTAATTGAACTTGAAGAAAGTATAAAAAATAAATATTTTTGTCTTTTTATGGTTTTCTTATTAATTAATTACTAATTAAACATTAATTACCTAATTAAACTATTTAAATTATAAAAAAGAGAAAATGAACAGTAAAAAATCTAGAAAAATTCCTAAAATTATATTATAATATATAAAAGCTAGAAAAAATATAAAAACTATGTCTTACTTTATAAAATCTAATTATGCTATTTAAAACTTAATTAATAATTAATTATTAATAAAACTAAGATTAATTCTAATAAATACTAGATGATAAAATAAAAATCTGAGAAAATTATTAAAATCACTTTAATATGAAAGGTAATTAATAAAAATATAAAAAAGCTAAGTGCTTAACAAAAATTTAAAAATGAAAATTAAAATTAAATTACATTAAATAGAAACTATCACTTAAAATTAAATTGATTTTTCTTGATTTTTCTTTTTAAAAACTAATTTACACCTAAAAACAAGAAACTTTTGTAAAAACAAGTTTTATGGAAATCAAAAATAAGCACTTGAAGTGCTTTTTGGGTCAACAGTTGACTTTTGTTGACAAAGTGGGGAAATAAGCTCAAATGAGCTTAAGTGGGACCCACAATGGATGATTCTGATTCAATTGAGTTAGGGGAACATGTTTAAGCAAGAATAAGCAAGTGGGGTCCACATAATAAGCAAATAAGCTGAATTAAGCACTTATATATACCACAGCCACCTCAGAATTGGGACAAAGTTGAGGCCTTGATTCAGGTGGGGTCCACAGGTTTCAAGGTCAAACCTTTGGTCAAACTTGGAAGCCTGGTAGGAGGGGGATTGAAAGGAGCCAAAAATAGGATGTGGGACCGACTATGGTGGCCAGAAACCACCACCAAAGTGGTGGTGGTGGGGCTGTATCTGCTGATGCAGGGGGGCTGCAGCCCTGCAGCTGTGTTTGGGTGTAGGTGGGACCCACAAATAAAATTGCTAAAAATGTAAAAATGGTGAGACACTAAAGACTAGCTGGGGGACTTCAATCCCAAGAAGTTTCAGGGTCTAAAACAACACACAAAAATCTATAAAAAATCATGCAATTTTGGTAAAATTCTGAAATGGGCACTATTTGACTTTTGATAAAAACTTAAATCTTTGACTTTTATGGATTTTGGGCTTAATTTAATGACTGAAACTAAGATAATAAGCTTAAATAAAGTTGAATTAATACAAAGCAATTACTCTTAAGCTAACATGAAGGACTTATGGATGCCAAATCCCACACAGTTAACTGTGTGGGTTAATTTTTTGAGATTTTGACTATTGTAAACTAAACCTTCCAAACTTAAAGCTAGGTGATTTTATCTTTTAGTGGTATATAATTATTTTACCGAAGAAACGCTCGTGAAAGTATGTTCCCCGGGTCGTTATGTCCCAACGAAGGTAAGACGGCGATTGAGTCGGCTTGAGTCGCGTGATTGTGAAGTGAACGGGAAAATATAATTTAGAATTTTTTAAGTTTTTATTCTAAAGGAAATAATATAGCAATTGAAAACAATAAAACAATAAGAGATTTAAAGCAAGAAAGGAAAATAAGACGGGAAAATACTTTAAAAATAATATGTTTGCTAAGTGACGTGAATAAGTTCATCAAGTGTGGGTCAATGATTGACGACGAATTATTTTCCTTAAACAAGACTATTTTCTCACAACGTTGGTTTATTTTGAAAATAATCCTTTAAAAAGAAAATAATTACTAGATTTGTAATTTGATTATTCTCCGGCTTTTGCCCTTCAAATAATAAAATTACAAGTCTAAATAATCATAACGATTATTAATCACGATCCTCTTTTATGTCCACACTTAACTCACAAACTCGTGCCACTAAGCAAAAACTAATAAACTACTCGAAACTCATATTAATAAAATAAAGTTACTTGATAAAATTAAAAGACTCGATAAAAGAAACAAAATAAATAAGCCAAAATAAAATTCGGCAGAGTTTCGCCTAAGCATAAAGCATAAGAGAACCTCACTCGATAAATGATGAGGTATTGATTATCTAACTCGATAATCTTGGCTAACTCGCCAAAAGAAATAAAAACTGAAAATAAAACTCGATAAAATGAAAAACATACAAACTCGATAAATCTGAAAACCAAACTCGGTAAACTAACTTAAAATCCAAACTCGAAACAATTTCAAAAATAAATGAAACTCGATATTACAATATTGCATTTTAGTCCCTAATTGCCAAACTCAAACTCGGTAAAAAAAAAAAAAAAAAAAAAAAAAAAAAAAAACTCAAACTCAAACTCGGAATTTTTAGAACTCAAACTCGGTAATACAAAATTTCAAACTCGATAATCCAAAATTCCAAACTCGATAATATATAATTTTTTTTTTGCATTTAGGTCCCTAATCTCGAAAACGAAACTCGATAACTATTAAAAATAAAAATCAAACTCGACAAAAACCATAACAAAACACCATTTTGATCCAAAATAAAGCCTAAAAACTAATGTTTTTCACCAAATTTATTACTAAACAATCTAGTTTAACCATAAACTTTAAATCCCACCAATAAAAACAAGATTTTAACAACTATAAAAATTAAAGATTTATAGAGAGATAAAGCTAGAGAGAGAAATAAAATAAAAAATGACTTCATTAAAATAAAACTACACTACTCCTACTACTATGAGGACCAACCCTCAACAACCAACCTCTCAAAGTTGGTGTTTAAGGGGTATTTATAGGCTAGGGGCTAGGGCTTCTCTAATCTTTGAGTTTGTTACATATTTAGCCTCTAGACTTTTACAAAACATGAAAAACTACTTAAAACATATTAAAACGCTACAAATGCAACTAAATACTACACGTAACGATCTAGTAACTTGGAGGAATTTAGTTGACTTTTCTTCCAAAGTTCTTCAAAGAACCAAAGTTGACAACTTGCTAAAACTTGGAGGGTCATTATTGTAAAGGTCTTCATACTTCAACTAAGAGTCTCTTTTATTATTCTCTGAATCTCTAAGGATTACTTTTGTCATTTTGGGCTTTTCTTGGATAAATTTCTTCCTCAGCTTCGGCTTTTTATCTTTTTCCAATCTCGTGCTCGTTTTTGTCGGTTTTTTGCTTGTTTTTGTTCATTTTTCACATATCTGTACCTGCACATACACAAATACAAAAAACACACATTCTCTTGGCATATTTGGTTAGTATTTGGTGTATTTGGTCTGATTTTAAGTCTAAAAAGGATGTATGATTAAGCACCCATCAAAATACCCCAGACTAAGGTATTGTCGTGCCCTCATGCAATGTCATCACCTCTCGCTTAGGAGATAAATAATTTCAAAACCTCTCTTTACTGACGTTGTAAAGTTGCAATGATGTTCAAAAGAGATATTAAAATCATTTATTCTCAAAAACGCTCCGTTTTCCGATTTTCATGAATAACACTACTACTACTTTTTTATTATTCTTTTTTATTTATATATGTGACGGTTTGCTTTGACTTTCATTATCAATTCTTATATGTTGATAACTTTCAGGGTCTACGAGTAGAAACACTTCTCACAGAGAAGAGACCATACGGATAAAAATCGTCATCCTTGATTTTTCACAAGCCCCCAAACTAAGCGTAAAATCGAAATCATTGTTTATCCACAAGTTAGGTGCTAATACTACTCATAATAGTTACTTGTGGAAACTCCTTACTCCCATGTCCTAGATTTTTGTATCTCAATATTTTATTTTTGTTGAGAATTGAATTGCTTCATATTTTCTCGTTTCAATATTTTTAAGTCCGATAGTGACACCTAAGTTTAAACGATAAGTAGTTATCCATTTTCTCTTAAGAACCACTGCAATAGAAATTCGGTCCACATCAAGGAATTTTGGTACATACATTATCATAAATATAAGTTGCAGAGTACTACACGTGCACCTCATGTGTCCAATTCAGAATTATACACATGCACCTCACGCGCCAACAACTTGTTTACATTCAAACTCTTATTCATCATAACTTTCAACTTTCACTTTTTCATTTTTCACTTTTTTTCACTTTTCTCATATTTTTCATACTTTTCATTTTTTTTCTTTCTTTTTTGACTTTTCTCATAACATCAATGGAAGCTTATCGGGTAGCTCCAAAACCACATAGATAATCAACTTTTGACTTTTGATTTTTCACTTTTTTGCTCTTATTTTTGATGTTCCTTGATATGTACCCAACTTCTAAAGCAAAAATTCTCTTAAGAAAACCAAGAACTAAATATTATTCAAACCGAAATACCACTAATTAACCTAGAACATCTATTATATATGGGTGACGTATCTGATGGGAGTAAAAAGCCACAAGTACCTCTCATGAGCTCTAAAGAGAACCACTACTCCATGTTTAGCATCTAACTTCTAAATAAATTCTATCATTTCTCGCTCTTCGCAATTTAAGATTCCAAATAATGAAACCCGCGAATACTTAGCCGATAATCAGCCACGCATATATAAAGTCAGTTACGGAAACTTGCAAATTCTAGAAGAAGAATTCGCGTTTTCTAGCTCCTGATGTAAAAGACTAGCGAAAGCTTATGTGATTATCATTGGTTAAGGGAACAAGTTAGGGCTCAACACGCCCGGTCAAGTCAAAATATTTATTCCTACTCTCGCCAGCTGGAAAGTCAACAAGGTGTCAAAACACTTATTCAAAACTTTATTATATTTTTGCACAATTTTTTCAACTTTTCTCATTTTTTTGTGCTTTTCCATGACATTTTCATTGATTTTTCTTCAAAATTTTTGAAAATTTTCAACTTTTTCAATTTTTTTTCATTTTTGTGGAAAAACGGAGTTGCGAGAGTTCACGACAAAGTGCAAGGCAAAAATTCAATAGAAAGATCACCCCCCAAGACTAAAACGAAACATTGTCCTCAATGTTTTAAAAGGTAAGGGTTCTCCTACATAAATCTAAGGCCGTTTATTAATTATGCCAAAAGATAAATGTTAATCGATAAGATTAGGATATTTGATTTCCATAAGCAACGAAAGATGAGACTTGAGTGGAGTAAAGACAAAACCACGAGCACGAGAGTCTTCAAACTTCGGGGAAACCTGGACAATCATAAACAAACAACCACGAAACACAAGATTTGGAATAGGTAGCCCTCCTCACGTCACGTTAGAAAGAAAATAAAAGATAAGAAGATGAAATTGATAAGCATAGGGTGCCTCCCATGAAGCGCTTTGTTTTTGATTTCCGAGTCACGTAGCTTGACTCGATCCCCGAATTAATTCGTCCATGGGGAGAGCAGATGGAACGGACACTCGGCATGATAAATGGAGATGTCGGGGTCAAAAACGGTATCCTCACTCCCGGTGGAGTGGAAAAGTGAAGAAATGATGGGATAAGTAAAGAACGGATAAAACACCCAGATGATAAAAGCAAAGTCGATTTCTGAATCACGGGTGGGTTGGGTGGGCAAAATATCAAGCACGGGATGATCATAAGTCTCGTCCACCACTCCAACAACAACTTCATTTACATCGAGCTCAAAATCTACATCGGGTGGTTTCGTGGGTGGACGAGAAGATGGTAAATCGAAGAGAAATGAATCAGCATCGGAAGGTAAATCATCATTATGTAATTCTTTAGTAAGTACACTTCTTCGAAGGTCATTTTCAATATCTGGTGGAGAAATGGTATGAGTAAGCTCATCGGAGAACTTCTCGTGAAGAGAATCAATCATATTATGTGAATCCTGGACCTCGGGTTCCATTTCAGACTCATCACTAGGAATATCGAAGATCGGGTTATTTGAAATTAGATTAAAATCCAATTCAAAATCAAATAATGGATTCGTGAAAGTCATATTGAATGTTTTGGAAACCCTTGGAACAAGGTCATCATCATCCTCATCATTATCATCTATATCTCCACAAGAGTCTTCATCACTCGTAGTATACTCATTGTGAGAATCGGAATAACTTTCCACTTCAACAAAATCTTCATTGCTCATCGGAGGGAGAGAAGTTGACGGTTCTTCATTAAATAATTCTTCAAGTAAACGAATATCCCCCTCCGGATCAAAATTAGAATCGTCCATTATCGGAATGGAATCATTATCAAGAAATGCCTCGATCTCATCTAAAATGATATCACTCCCTTCAACCGGTATGAAAGAAGGATGGAAAGAATCAGAAACAATTTCAGAATTACCGTTAGAATTTTCCCCGGACTCACTTTGGATTGGAACGAGGTTCTCAACACTAGACTCATTGAATTCGTCAGATTTCGTTTCCGGAATAGTGTTAAGAGGCTCGTCCCCCATTATTAGAGAGTCCTCGGGTTCTACGGAAAAGATGGATTCATTTTGAGGATTAAGATTGATCGTAATTGTGGAATCATCATCATCGTACATACAACACTCACAAAATTGGAATTTTCTTTCTTCAGCTAGAAGTTCTTCCATTGATTTCACTTGAGGCTCGGGAGTAGATGTAATACGATTAGTCACCATTTCTTTTAACTTCTCGATCATGGATTTAATTTCAAAAATTTTATTAGTAAAATCGGAAGTTTGTGGGGGTTGGTTAAAACCATGAGAATCGTAACATGAATTAGGCTCATAAAACTTTTCAGACGATCCCCCACAATGTTCAAAATTCGATGTATTTTGAAATGAATTATCATTGAAATTTGGTACTTGCTCATAAAAGTTTTGAGAAGGAAGATTAAAATCATTTTGAGGAAAATTATCAAAACTCGTATCGCAAGCATAAGACGTGCTAGCACTCGGTGCATAGCACATACAGTTGATATATCCACATTCGTTACAAAAACATTGCCCACACGACATTCCTTCTTCAGAAGGGTTTCCACAAATATAACAATTAAACGAAAGTGGTGGTGGTGTATAGTAATCGGGAATGTTTGACGGATTGTTGAACGAATTTTGATCATACGTGTGAGAATTGCAATTCCAACAAACTCCATCATGAATATTATCACCACATTGGTCGCACATACACCACACACACAACCCTCCGAAGAACGGTTCTCCACAATTGAAACAAATCGGATCCATAAGAATTATCGGTTTAGAGGGTTAAAGAAGAAGAATCAAATGATAAGAGGATTATTTTTGGTTTTTGCGTATCATAAAAAAAAAAAAAAAAAAAAAAAAAAAAAGTGAAAATCAAATATGAAAAAGAAAAATATTTTTGGATTTATTTATTTATTTATTTATTTTTTTAAAGAAACTTTAAAATTAAAATCTTTTTGGTTTTTATATACTTTCAATCAATTTTTTTTTTATTTATTTTTTTAAAAAATTTTTGAGAATATTTACAAAAAAACGATAACTTCTCGGGAGAAGTGTCTTCAAATCACCAACAAACGATACAAGTACGACGCTCTCGTTTCAAACCTTCCCCGGCAGCGGCGCCATTTTGATTTTAAGTTTTTGTAGTATAGGATTATTTTGATTTTAAGTTTTTGTAGTATAGGATTATTTTGTTTTTCCCCGGCAACGGCGCCAAAAACTGATTCAATTGTTTTAGTACAGTTTTAAATTTATAAAAGTTTTCCCGTTAGATAAAATAGTCACTTGTAAACAAGTAACGATTCTATCTCCCGAGGTCGTTTTCCCAACGAGATTTGAATTGAGATTTACGTTGTGTTTTTAGTTAATGCTTGAAGGGTTAATACACAAAAAAGTTACTAAACTTTACAAAAAAGTTCGTCTAAGTTACTGAACTTTCATTTTGTTCACTTAGGTTACTGAACTTTGAAACTTTGTTCAATCAGGTTACTAAACTTTGAAACTTTGTTCAATCAGGTTACTAAACTTATCAAAAAATATATGTTCAGGTTACTCGGACTAAGGCTGAATTTTCGAGTGTATCTTTCCCGAAAGTTCAGTAACCTAAGTGAACAAAATAAAAGTTCAGTAACTTAGGCGAACTTTTTTGTAAAGTTTAGTAACTTTTTTGTGTATTAACCCATGCTTGAATATCCAATATTTTATATTTTTATAAAAGGTTTTAAAAACTAATATAAGTGGTAAAAACTAGATTAATAAAGCAAGATAAAACTAAGGCCTAGAAAATAAGATGATAAAAAGATATGCTTGCTAAGTGACACAATAAGTTCATTAACTGTGGACTAAGGTTTGATGACGAATTATTTTCCTTAAACAAGATTATTTCCTCACAACGTTGGTTTATTTTGCAAACAATCCTTTAAAAAGAAAATAATTACTAGATGTGTAACTTGATTATTTTCCGGCTTTTGCCCTTCGAATAATAAAATCACAAATCTAAATAATTTGTCTAATTATTAATCACAATCCTCTTTTATTAATCCACACTTAAATCACAAATCCTTATCACTTAGCAAACATAAAAAAAACTACTCGCTACGCATATCAATAACTCTAACAAATAAACATACAAGCATAATCATATTAATAAACTAAATAAAAAAGAAAAGGATAAGAAAATAGAACCTGGATATAAGAGATGAGATGAAATTAACCACCCGATCTTATAAACTAAACAAACCATAAAGTTTAATTCCTAAAAAGCTTTAATAAAACCAAATAGTTAATAAAGTTTGTGACTTTATTAACTAATTAGCTTATTAAGACTAAAAAGTAATAAACTTTATTGATAAGCAAGCTTATAAGACCCTTAAGCTCCGGTCTTAGCGGTAGAAATGATGATAAACAAAGAAAAATCAAAACTTTATTAGGATTAATCAATAATAATGGCCAAATAAGCTATGAAAGAGCTTATTGGTTGATAAAGCTACAAACTTTACTGTTAAAAACCTAAGAAAATTCTAAAAGATTAAAACTTTATGGTAAAAACTTAATAGATCTAAGAAATTAAGCTATTTTGAAAGTAAAAACTAATAACTAGGTTGAGTTAGATTTACCCTAGTGATGAAGTTTACCTAGTTTTCAAACCACAAATACTTCAAAACCACAGCAAAACAATTAGTGCCAAACACTCCCTTATAAACTGTTATGGTGATTTTGTGAGGCAAAATCACATCCTAAACCTTAAACATTAACACTAGGGTAATCTTATCACTAAATAAACATAAATGAAATGAAATGAACACTAAACTACCTATGCTACAGTAAATCACAAAAATTTATGAAAAGGCTTACAGTTGAGGCCAAACTGAGACAGATGATCAAAGGACCAAAGAACAACCTAAAGCCTACCACTAGGCACTAAACCATTTGGAATCCAACATTCATCCTTCTTCTTGCTTTCTTTCTTTCTTCTTTTCTGATTTTTATATATATTTTTTTATTTTTACTGATTTATTTTCTATTTTTGAGGATTTTTGGAGTTTGGAATGATACTTGTTTAAGATTAATGGAACTTATATAAAACTTAATAATAAGCTCAGGTGAGCTTTCCACAAGAATTAAGCTAAAATAAGAAATTTACTAATAAACGGCAAATTTGCATTTAAACTAAGAGATTGAAATCAATACTGAAAATACTTGAAAATATGCTTAAATCAAGCTTAAAGTTCAACTGGAATTGAAAGTTACACTAGAAAATTACACTTCCACTAAATTTTACATTGTAAAAATAAACCTAAACTACTACTAACTGACTACTCCTCTTCTTCTCTTTTTTATTTTCTTTTATAAGCCTTGGAGTGTTCCTCTGCTTTTCCCACCTTGATTCACAGCCGTTTGATGGCTTTAAGTGATCCTAGCCTTTGATTGGGTTTTGGCGGGAAATGGGTAAAAGGCAGTTTGAGTGGGTTAGGTTGGGTAATAAATGAAGAGGGGTGGGTTGGTTAATTAATGGGGGAAGGTGAGTATTGGTGAGGGTTTTGTGGGATTTGGAGAGGGAGCAGGGAACACAGAAGCAGAAAACGGGGGGGGGGGGGGGGGGGAAGAAAGAGATGGTGAGTTTGACTATTTGTTTGACCCTTGACTTGTTGACCCTGGTTGTTATTATTATATGGGGTGGGCTTTGGATGGGCATAGGGTAGGATTGGGCTGGGGTGATGGTTGTGTTTTGTTTTGGATTTGGTTTATGGGTTAATAAATAAAATAGGGTCCGTTTGGTTTATTAACAAAACACCATAAGGACCAATTTTGTAATTTTGGCAAACTTGAGGGACTGATCATGTAATTTTCTGAAAATAGCCACAAGGGTTAAACATGACATAAATGAATAGTACAAGGTCCTTTAATTTTTATTTTTCATTTTGAAATTCACAGGGACCAAAATTGTCATTTTTGAAAAGTCCAGGGACCAAACATGTAATTTCCACAAACATTTTACCCAAGGACCATATTTGCCAAAATAAGTAACCACAAGACCAAAATTGATTTTTCTTTCAAAAATACCCCACCAGGGATCAATTCTGCCAAAATCTGAAATTCCAGGGACCAAACTGTAAATTCTCAAAACTTTTCCAATTTTTCACCAAAGGACAAAATATGACAACTTATGATTGTAAAAAGACCTTTGGTGATAATTTTCCATATTTTGAATGACCAGGGACTAATTTTGAAATTTTATGAAAGTTAAGGGACTGAAACTGCCAATTTTGCAAACTTTGTACGTTTTTTATTTGTTTTTACTCATTTTGCATCTAAAACATATAAAAGACAATTTTGAAATATTTTCAGTATTTTGATGCATTTCTGAGTGTTTTTGTATGTTTTGCAGTTCAGATTTGACCAAAAATGATGAGTGTTTGAGCACTCATCAATCCCCCACACTAAACTATTGCTAGTCCCTAGCAATAACTGTTTTGAAAACTTGATGGATTTTAAACTCTTTACCAAAAGCCATCACTTCTGGAGTAGCCAGGTGTAAGAACTGTGGCACACCTGATAACCGTGTGATTTTGAGCAAACCACCAGCTGTCAACGGATTTGATTAGTCTTTACCAAAAGCCGTTTGCTTCTGGACTAGCCAACTCTTGATGGAATAGTCAACATCTTGGTGAGCTGATTACCAATTATGGATTTTCCACTGCCTTTACCACAAGCCATAATCTTGCGGGCTAGCCAACTCATTCGCTTTATGGGATATGGCGAGTTGAGGTACCATACAATTTTGGGCAAATTGCAAGCCATAAACGGATTTGAGATGTCTTTACCAAGAGCCGTTTGCTCCTGGACTAGCCAATCCATTTTGTCGGTTAGACAAGGCGGACTGATAACCACAAAAATTTTGAAACTTTAGTTGAATTTTTTTTAATTTTTTGAAATTTTGGCAAAAACCGGGGGTATTAGATAGTAAAATGTGATAAAATTCGCTAGAATAGCGAAATACCCCCCCCCCCCCCACCCCCACACACTTAGGATGAATATTTTCCTCAATATTCAAAATCCCGGCTATTATGCCGATATTCTGAATGTAAAAGGGCAACATTACAAGCTAAACGTGGAAACACCACTTTGTATTTTCACTTCATTTGTAACCATAGCATGGGTAACTCCCCCACACTTAGGGTGAAAACCCTATAAGCATGCTACTGTTTTTGTTTACCGAGTCGCTAGCTTGACTCGACCCCGAATTTATTTGTCCTTGGGGAAGCATGATGTGGAAGAGACAATCTCAATCGGACTTTCATTCAAGATGTTTGGACAAACATATGAAGCACGTGAAAGTTCCACACCGATGAGATAAGTACCCGGCTATAAATAGTATAAACTATAAGCGGTGATGCCGGGGTCAAAGATAATGTCTTCATTCCCGAAGGAGTGAAGAACTGGAGAAGTCACCCTGTAGGTGAAGAAGGGTAGAAAGATCTTGATGACAATCAAGATTGACTCATCATCATCAGAAAGAGAATTCATGATTGGTGTATCATGAATCTCATCGTTTAGGCTTGTATGATCTAGACATAATATGGGTGGGAGGGTTGGGATTTTGATATCAATCAAATTCTCAAGGTTGAGAATATTTCCCTCCGGAACACAAAGATCATCTTTGTCTAGATCAAAGTAAAAGTTATCATACTCCGGTGGAGATATGATATGAGTGAGTTCACCGGAGAACTCCTCAAAGGTGAATGAATCATATTCGGGGAGAGAAATTTGAGAATGAGAAGTGGTACTGCCACTAATCTTCTCTCCCATATGATCAAAAGTAAAGGCTTCAAACTCCGGAATAGGATCATCGGAGAAAATGTCACTATCTATAATCGGGATAGGAGATGAAATAGGTTTCATATTGAAAGCCTCGATTTTAGAAATGAGGAGATCGACATTCAATAATGTTGCACGAAGTGCTTCATCCTTGATTTCAGTGTCAATCTCATCATTCTCTTCTTCTAAGCTAACTAGCTTAGAAGGTAATTCTTCCATAAAAACGATGTCTCCACAAGATAACGAATCGTCATCAGTAGAATCGGAGAACATCTCAACATGATTAGTCGGGAAGACAAGAGGATGAGGGATATCAAACAAATGATCAAGAATTCTCTGTGACTCTCTTGGGATTGGGACAAGATTCTCAACACTAGACTTTATGAATTCGTCCGATTCCTTATCAGGAACAGTGTCAAGATGCTCGTCCCCCATGATCAAAGAGTGAGTGGGAACCTCGGGTGTGATAAGAGTGGGTTGAGATGGAATCTCAACTGATGGTATCTCATCTGATGAATCTTTATAGAATTGAAGAATATCAGGGATATCCTCATCATCACTATCATCAGGAATGAAACGGAATCGAGAGCTAGACCTGGCTGCTTTTTCTTTTGCTATTGATTCCCTAATAGATCTTTCATAAGCATCTTGGGAATTTATTTTAGTAGCCTATTCGTCAGCTAATAATTCTTCCATCGATTTTTGGTTTGGATTATCTGGGGTATGTGTAATTCCTTTCAAGTCTTTCACTAAATCCAAAAGATCAAGGAGAAGACTTTGAGGAATTGGTGGAGATGGAGGTTCGTCATAATACAATGTGTCAAAAGTGTTACAAGGAAATGGATCCCTTGTTTGACAATCGGAGTTGAAGTGTGGACCTCCACAGTGATCACAACAGTAAAACTGATGTGGCTGTGAGTCGTATGTGCTAGAGTTATAATCGTAATCAGGAAACTGCTCATAGACAAGCGTGTTTCCCGATTGACAATCAGAACTGTAGTGTGAACCACCACAGTACTCACAATAGTAAAACTGCTGAGACTGATGGTGTGGTAGCTGGTGGAATGAATCAGTGGTGTCATGATAGGAATAGGGATCTTGGTTATAGACAGACCCGTTTCCTGACTCTATTATGCCACAACCGGGGCAATTGCTACCATTATAAGAACTACCACACCACTGGCAAATCAGAAAGTGTGGATGAGACATAGAAAGAATCAAATGTGTATAGAGGGTGAGGAAATGAGAATCAAAAGGGTAGGAGGGTGAAGAAGGATATTTTTGGTGTTTTTGGAAAACATTTTATACAAATGATAAAGAAAATGTTTTTTGTGTTTTTTGTGTTCGTTGAAAACTTAATTTAAAATGTTTTCGGGAACAGTTTTGTTTTGAAAATAAGAAAATATGAACAAAGGATGGATAAATGTACAATGGAACAAATTCCAAAATCACTAATACGCAAAACCGTTTAGAATAGTACGCACACCTCCCCGGCAGCGGCGCCAAAATTTGATTGGCTCCGAACAGTCAACCTAAATTGACCAGGTGATGGTCAACAATGTCAAACAGCCTAGAGTCAATGCTCCGCGGAATATAGTGTTTCCCCGGGTCGTTATGTCCCGACGAGGTGTGGATTGTATTCAAACGGGTTTGTGATCGGGTGAATTTAGACAGGAAAGGGTTTGGGATTGATTACACTAAGGAATGTACAAGGAAATAGCTTAAGTAAGCTATTATAACAAGACTGTAAAGTTTGAAAAACCAGAAACGTTCAAAACCTAAAAACGCGTACGTTCACGTTTTAAATAACGTAAACGTACAAAATAAAACGTGAAATCTGAAATCTGAAAACCCCCAGGGGGTGAAAATGACTTTTTTACAAACCTAAGATAAAAAGAAAATTTAAAATGAAAATAAAGTTATTAACTTGATTATTTTAATATTTAAACTCTAATTAGTTAATTAAAACTATTTTAAATCTAATTTAAAATAAACTAAAAATGATAAAGGTTACAAAATAAACTAAAAACTTACAAAAATATTTTCTAAACCTCTAATTGAACTTGAAGAAAGTATAAAAAATAAATATTTTTGTCTTTTTATGGTTTTCTTATTAATTAATTACTAATTAAACATTAATTACCTAATTAAACTATTTAAATTATAAAAAATAGAAAATGAACAGTAAAAATTCTAGAAAAATTCCTAAAATTATATTATAATATATAAAAGCTAGAAAAAATATAAAAACTATGTCTTACTTTATAAAATCTAATTATGCTATTTAAAACTTAATTAATAATTAATTATTAATAAAACTAAGATTAATTCTAATAAATACTAGATGATAAAATAAAAATCTGAGAAAATTTTTAAAATCACTTTAATATGAAAGGTAATTAATAAAAATATAAAAAAGCTAAGTGCTTAACAAAAATTTAAAAGTGAAAATTAAAATTAAATTACATTAAATAGAAACTATCACTTAAAATTAAATTGATTTTTCTTTTTAAAAACTAATTTACACCTAAAAACAAGAAACTTTTGTAAAAACAAGTTTTATGGAAATCAAAAATAAGCACTTGAAGTGCTTTTTGGGTCAACAGTTGACTTTTGTTGACCAAGTGGGGAAATAAGCTCAAATGAGCTTAAGTGGGACCCACAATGGATGATTCTGATTCAATTGAGTTAGGGGAACATGTTTAAGCAAGAATAAGCAAGTGGGGTCCACATAATAAGCAAATAAGCTGAATTAAGCACTTATATATACCACAGCCACCTAAGAATTGGGACAAAGTTGAGGCCTTGATTCAGGTGGGGTCCACAGGTTTCAAGGTCAAACCTTTGGTCAAACTTGGAAGCCTGGTAGGAGGAGGATTGAAAGGAGCCAAAAATATGAAGTTGGACCCACTATGGTGGCCAGAAACCACCACCAAAGTGGTGGTGGTGGGGCTGTATCTGCTGATGCAGGGGGGCTGCAGCCCTGCAGCTGTGTTTGGGTGTAGGTGGGACCCACAAATAAAATTGCTAAAAATATAAAAATGGTGAGACACTAAAGACTAGATGGGGGACTTCAATCCCAAGAAGTTTCAGGGTCTAAAACAACACACAAAAATCTATAAAAATCATGCAATTTTGGTAAAAATCTGAAATGGGCACTATTTGACTTTTGATAAAAACTTAAATCTTTGACTTTTATGGATTTTGGGCTTAATTTAATGACTGAAACTAAGATAATAAGCTTAAATAAAGTTGAATTAACACAAAACAATTACTCTTAAGTTAACATGAAGGACTTATGGATGCCAAATCCCACACAGTTAATTATGTGGGTTAATTTTTTGAGATTTTGACTATTGTAAACTAAACCTTCCAAACTTAAAGCTAGGCTGAGTTAGATTTACCCTAGTGATGAAGTTTACCTAGTTTTCAAACCACAAATACTTCAAAACCACAGCAAAACAATTAGTGCCAAACACTCCCTTATAAACTGTTATGGTGATTTTGTGAGGCAAAATCACATCCTAAACCTTAAACATTAACACTAGGGTAATCTTATCACTAAATAAACATAAATGAAATGAAATGAACACTAAACTACCTATGCTACAGTAAATCACAAAAATTTATGAAAAGGCTTACAGTTGAGGCCAAACTGAGACAGATGATCAAAGGACCAAAGAACAACCTAAAGCCTACCACTAGGCACTAAACCATTTGGAATCCAACATTCATCCTTCTTCTTGCTTTCTTTCTTTCTTCTTTTCTGATTTTTATATTTTTTTAATTTTTACTGATTTATTTTCTATTTTTGAGGATT
Organism: Artemisia argyi; assembly: GCA_030686995.1. Taxonomy (NCBI): domain Eukaryota; kingdom Viridiplantae; phylum Streptophyta; class Magnoliopsida; order Asterales; family Asteraceae; genus Artemisia; species Artemisia argyi. Next base: position 221,941,922 of record CM060708.1, read on the forward strand.
TTTGGAGTTTGGAATGATACTTGTTTAAGATTAATGGAACTTATATGAAACTTAATAATAAGCTCAGGTGAGCTTGTTTGGACAGTAAACAAGAGCTTTCCACAAGAATTAAGCTAAAATAAGAAATTTACTAATAAATGGCAAATTTGCATTTAAACTAAGAGATTGAAATCAATACTGAAAATACTTGAAAATATGCTTAAACCAAGCTTAAAGTTCAACTGGAATTGAAAGTTACACTAGAAAATTACACTTCCTCTAAATTTTACATTGTAAAAATAAACCTAAACTACTACTAACTGACTACTCCTCTTCTTCTCTTTTTTCTTTTCTTTTATAAGCCTTGGAGTGTTCCTCTGCTTTTCCCACCTTGATTCACAGCCGTTTGATGGCATTAAGTGATCCTAGCCTTTGATTGGGTTTTGGCGGGAAATGGGTAAAAGGCAGTTTGAGTGGGTTAGGTTGGGTAATAAATGAGGAGGGGGTGGGTTGGTTAATTAATGGGGGAAGGTTAGTATTGGAGAGGGTTTTGTGGGATTTGGAGAGGGAGCAGGGAACACAGAAGCAGAAAACAGGGGGGGGAGAAGGAGATGGTGAGTTTGACTATTTGTTTGACCCTTGACTTGTTGACCCTGGTTTTTATTATTAAATGGGGTGGGCTTTGGATGGGCTTAGGGTAGGATTGGGCCGGGGTGATGGTTGTGTTTTGTTTTGGAATTGGTTTATGGGTTAATAAATAAAATAGGGTCCGTTTGGTTTATTAACAAAACACCATAAGGACCAATTTTGTAATTTTGGCAAACTTGAGGGACTGATCATGTAATTTTCTGAAAATAGCCACAAGGGTTAAACATGACATAAATGAATAGTACAAGGTCCTTTGATTTTTATTTTTCATTTTGAAATTCACAGGGACCAAAATTGTCATTTTTGAAAAGTCCATGGACCAAACATGTAATTTCCACAAACATTTTACCCAAGGACCATATTTGCCAAAATAATTAACCACAAGACCAAAATTGATTGTTCTTTCAAAAATACCTCACCAGGGATCAATTCTGCCAAAATTTGAAATTCCAAGGACCAAACTGTAAATTCTCAAAACTTTTTCAATTTTTCACCAAAGGACAAAATATGACAACTTATGATTGTAAAAAGACCTTTGGTGATAATTTTCCATATTTTGAATGACCAGGGACTAATTTTGAAATTTTATGAAAGTTGGGGGACTGAAACTGCCAATTTTGCAAACTTTGTACGTTTTTTATTTGTTTTTACTCATTTTGCATCTCAAAAAATATATAACACAATTTTGAAATATATTCAGTATTTTGATGCATTTCTGAGTGTTTTTTTTTTATGTTTTGCAGTTCAGATTTGACCAAAAATGATGAGTGTTTGAGCACTCATCAATCTTTCAGTTCATTACTCCTAGCTTATTCTGAGTTGTGTTTGCTTGTTATTTAGCTTACTTTGGTAGCTTATTAGCTTGCAATTTGTGTTTCTGTGTTTCATATGATCATTTTTTAGCTTATTTGAGTTCATAGTTGCATATTACAGTTGTGGTATCATTTTGGTAAAGTTTTGTGGTAAGTGCTTATAAATAAGCACTTGTCATAAGCTGTTTAGTTCAAAATAAGCACTTCTGCTTAACATTTCTTTTCCAAAATTTTTCTGCAAGCTTATTATAATATTTTAGATTTTCTGTAAAATTTTCATAATTTTCTGAGTTAATTTACTATTTTTCTTAATTTTTTTTAGTTAATAATCAATTTTAAATCATTTTTAAATAACAAAAATCCATAAAAAAATCAGAAAAAGCTTTGAAAAATACAAAAATAGTTTAGAAAATTCTTTTATAATAATTTAGATTTTTCAGATTAGTTTTCATTATTTTCCCATTATTTTTCATATTATCTTTTATTTTTAATTACTTTTTAATTGAATAAATAGAAAATAAATAAAAAGTCTAAAAAATATTTTTCTTTTTCTGAAAATTCTTTTTAGTAGTTTAAGATTTTTAGAAATTTGTTTTATATTTGTAGGATCATTTTTTGTATATAAGTCGCGTTTTATTTCGTACGTTACGTTTATTTTCGCGTTTGCATTTCTGTTTTTACGTTTTAAACTTTGGTGCATATCTAGCTTGTACATTCTGCATAGTTTGATATTTCTTATCATAATTTGAATTCCAAAATCATATTTTTCACTTTACCACTTTTCACGACTTGATTTCGCGATTCGATAATTCACGACTCCATTCTACCTTCGTTGGGAAAACGACCCGGGAAATACTTTCACGAGTATTTCTTCGGAATAATTATATACTACAAAAAGACTTTATCAACACTCTACTTACCAACTAGCTACATTGATCGGGTACACTCGTTAGTGTGTGTTATATGTTAAGTCGGCTAAATATAAATTTAAAACTTGATAAGAATAATCTATAACTACAACGAAATACTCACGCATCAATGAGAAAGCGAAATTAATATACTGAAATTTTATTTTCGCAAAGAAGTGAAAATAATAATGAGACATGTTCTCATGTTGTGGATCAAATAATGTATTTTGATACTATATAATTCTGGTATTATGAGAATTATTGAAAAGCGTCTAAAGAATATATGAATAAAGCTCAATTCATGTTGAGATTCCAAGAAGGATATAAAATGCATGAAGCTTATCTCATGATTTAAAATGCTTAGAGCATATAAGAAAAGTTCTCGAGAATACTACTTGATCAAATTGAGTAAATCATTCTATGAGATCAAGCAATATAGTCGATACTTATTATGTACTCTTTTCCCTTCACTAGATTTTTGTCCCACAAGGTTTTATCTAGTAAGGTTTTAGTGAGACGTAATCTTCAAATAAACATCCAAGGGGAACTGTTATAAATAATTATGGAATGGATGTTATATCCTTTTAACTACTACATCATCAAACCATGCTGAACTTATTGCACTATATTAAGCCGGTTGAGAGTGCGTTTAGCTAAGATCAATTATTCAACACATCCAAGAAGAATGCAGACTCAAGTCTATCAAAGAAAATTCAACCTTATTGTATGAAGACAATGCGGCGTGCAAGCTCAAATCAAGGAAGGGTATATCAAAGGAGACAAGACAAAACACATTTCTCATAATTTTTTTTTTATAAATGATCTACAAAAGTATGTATTTATTGATGTTCGTAAAATTCTATCATGTGATAACTTGGCAGATTTATTCACAACGTCTCTGCCGACAAAAGTTTTTGAGCAACTGGTTCGAAAGATCGGCCTTCGACGCTTGAAATATATTCATTAATTTGAGGAGCAGGGACAGAGCGAGGGGGTGCCCGCAGGTGCACGTGCACCCCATGAATTTTTTCAATATAGTGTTATTTTTTGAAAAAATTATCGATTTTTCCTAAATGTATATTAAATGAACCCGGTGCATCAAAATGTATTTCCAGTTTTATTTACTTGGTATACTTAGAAATAAAAAATAAATATAAAATTTTGTAAAAGCCCCAATATGACAAAAGCCCAAAGATGAAATAAGTTTAATAAGTGAATAAGTGAATAACTATGCAATAAGAATCTTAACTAATTTGTTGGTTTAGTATAGTATATCATCATCATTAAGGGCTTAGGGCAATAAGAATAAGTGAATAACTATGCAATAAGAATGATATTGAGATGGTAAATATGGCTAACTTCCATTCAAGAGGCCATAATAAACGCAAGCGGAAGTCTTAAATAAATGTCACATTATGGTGTCAATCAGAACATAATAAAAAAAAAAGCGGAAGTCTTAAATAAATAAAATACAAGTCATGAAATAAATGACTTCTAAGGAATACAAATCAACTCCAAATCTAAAACGAAAAATGAAATATCCAAAATATAAATTTTAACTAATTCTAGATGATCAGGAAAACTAAGGTTGGGTCGGTCCACTAAAAGCTCCTACTTTCATCTCTCAATCCCAGCATCCCGCTTAATACATGCCGCAGAGGAAAGAAATGTGGCTGAGCTAATGCTCAGTGAACAAATAAAAAAAAAAAAAAATGGTCACAAATGAATAAACGAAAAGAATCCAACGAAAACCTGCCGAAACAAAATGTCAACAAAGTATGAAATATATGAATAAATGAGGAATCATAAATATCAAAGGATTATGAAAGAAAATAAGAAACTGTCAATGAATGCCCAAGTGCCTAAACATGATACATGAATAGACAAACAATCAAATAAACATATCATATCCAAATCATATCATAACCAATCATAGCAGATGGAGTGATCAACTCCCAAAAGTGTATGACACACACATATCAAATCTGAACTGAGTATAGTATATCAAGTAAATAAAACTAGAATCTTGACTAATTTGTTGGTTTAGTATAGTATATCATCATCATTAAGGGCTTAGGGCAATAAGAATAAGTGAATAACTATGCAATAAGAATGATATTGAGATGGTAAATATGGCTGACTTCCATTCAAGAGGCCGAAAAGATAGAATTACAAATCAACTTCATTTCGAGGTTGGTATATTCAACACTGTTATGGATATGCAAATTCAAGAGTTTGGAGATCGTTTTAGTGAGGGAAGCACTGATTTACTTGATTGTATGACGGCGTTGAGTCCACATGATTCATTTTAAGAATTTAGTGTGTCAAAGTTAGTGAAACTTAGTGAGATGTATCCGCGTGATTTTACTTATAGGGAAAGGTTAAGTCTTCCTATGGAAATTGGAGTCTATTATTAGATCATGAGTAATGACAAAGATTTTGCTAACTTGAATAGTATTGCCAAACTTGCTGAGAAGATGGTGGATAAGAAAAAGCATACATCTCATCCTTTGGTTTATCGGTTGTTCAAGTTGGCTTTAGTCTTGTCTGTTGCTACCGCTACAGTTGAAAGATGTTTTTCTAAAATGAAGCTCATTAAACTGATTTGCATAATCGGATAGGTGATTATTATTTTAACGGTGCTTTAACTTGTGCTATAGAGAAAGAAGAACAAATTAATGTTAAAAATGAGGGTACGCGTAAGCGTTTTTTTGCTTTGAGAGATCGTAGAATCATTAATTAGAATGTAATATGTTCATTTATTTATCGTTTTAATGTAATCTTCATTTTAATCTACTTTTTAACAAAATTATATTACGGTTCAAAAACAATTTGTGCACTCGGTCATATTTGTTTCTCGCTCCGTCCATGCCGCCACCTCAAAGTGAGGACACCCCACCTCCAAAATTCTTGTCCGGCGCCACTAAATTGGCGTGTGTGAAAGGAGCAAAAGGCCAAAAAAAAACTACGTAACAATGTCTCCGTTGATGTTCATTCGGCTGTGGCGTAAGCAGCTGAGATCGTAGCACTTTTAAAGTTTATAAAAGTTGTGAGTTAATTTGTTTGGACTGAAAGTGGAAAATTTAGTGGAAGTAAACAAGGATGATGAAGATGCACAACAGTCATTGATTGTTGCCGTGAATTTGAAATTAGTGTTTAGGCCAAAAGATTCGTGTAGAATCAAGTTTTACCTTAGAACCAATCAAATAATCTCAGCTATTATTTTTTTTTTATCAAAATAAAAAAATAAACTTTCATCTTTTTTTTTAAAAAAAATTAAATATCTCGCAAACCGTAAGTCGTTACGCGAAAAAAAATACCATCGTGACGAGAATTAAATTATCTTTCTATAGATATGCATTGTTATATAATTTCGACGAACTTCTTTTTTTTTCAAAATTTCCGCCCAGAAAAATCATATATGATTTGTAAAAGTTATACGTGATTCGTTAAAATCAAATCATATATGATTTTTATGAATCATATATGATTTTTACAAATCATATATGATTCGTAAGAATCATATGTGATTTGTAAAAATAAAATCATATGTGATTTTTATTAATCATATATGATTTTTCTGGGCGAAAATTTAAAAAAAAAAAAAAAGAAAAAAAAAAAATGGTCGAAAAAATATTCGTCAAAAGTATATAACAATGCATATCTATAGAAAGATGATTTAATTCTCGTCGCGATGATATTTTTTTATATCTTGAAGATTTACCGTTGGCAAGATATGTTGTTTTGAAAAAAGAGTGAAAAATATAAATGGGTAGATATAATTGGTTGATAAGTTCTACGTATGGGTTATTAATGGAACTCAACTCTAGTGTTTAGTTTTAATAACATTTTCATGGAACACTTGTTCCTCAAAGAGAGGGGGGAAAAGATATGGATGAAATTTGTAATTTTGTGGAAGGTTATATATAGGGAATGAATAGGCAGAAGTGACATGGATGTGAGTTATCCAAATTGAACAACTTGGTTATCCGTTTGGCAGGTTATATAAAGATCAGTTCCATAGTGAGTCGCAAACAAAATAAGGGTGTCGCTACGTGTTTTTATTTTTCGTATTTTGTTTAAGTTTTGTATTATATTTTTATTAGAATTAATGAAATTGAGTTTGTTTGAAAAAATGTAAAAGAAAATAAAATTGATAGTGGATTGGGGTGAAATGTTGAATAGCATGTTATGAGTGAAGGGTGTTTTAGTGTGTGAATGTTAAAAGTGAAGATGTTGAATCAGTGCTTATGTTGCACTAAAAAAAAGAATTTGGCATGCCACAGTACCTCATGGTCTGATAAGAGGTGATTTTTTAATGTTAATGTTGAAATGTTAAAGATGATGTTGCGGTAATTTTTTGGTGTTATGGTGTTACAATAGCTTACCCTCTAATGGAATGAATGACGCAATGTAATGATTCATTACCGTTATTAATCATGTTTTGTCAGTAAGATGAGACGTAATGAAATCAATAATAAAAAGACTAAAATAGCTATTGATGATAGAAAATTTATTTAATATGGTTAGTTAATAATGGACTTTTATGTAATTTCATTCCAAATATATATATATATATATATATATATATATATATATATATATATATATATATATATATATATATATATATATATATATAATTAAAAAAAAATCTAAGGAATGATAATAATAGTTTTTGGTGCAATAAATCATTACATAGTAAATGTATAAACAAACAAGATTTTTTCATTTCACCGTAATAACTTTTTTCGGTCTCACTTTAATTACAACATACCAAACATTACGCAGATCACTGCAGTAATTTACCAAAGGGTGTTTTTTTTAATTCAATACGAAGACGATCAACTTTGTGTTACACATTATTTATTCTTCTATAGAACGGGTCAAAGACCAAGACATACGCATAAGGACCACTTATAACAAGTGAACCTAAAAGTCATTTCGCTACAAATCAATTTGATACAAACAAGTATCTTTCGACATTGTCATTAATTCATTATCCTCTATTTTGAGGAAATCTATAGCTAAGTTAGTTAGATCAAATAAAGAGAAAAATTAAAATGAGAAAGGTAAAAAAACACTATTAATTGAAATGACATTTTTGGTCACAGATATGAACCGACCTGAGAACCGCTTTCGTGAAAAACATGAACCAAAACCGAACCAACTCGAAACCGAAAATAGGAAAAATATGAAACCGAGACCGAACCGAAGGGCTATCGGTTCGGCTTGGTTTTTGTCTATTTTGTCAGTCCGATTCAGTTTTAGGTCATCCATGCTCAGCCCTAACAGAACGGGTTAAAGACCAAGACATATGCGTAAGGACCACTTACCACAAGTGAACCTAAAAGTCACTTCGCACAAATCAAGTTGATACATCTTTCGACATTGTCATTAATTCATTATCCTCTATTTTGACAAAAATCTATAGCTAAGTTATAATATACATAGGAGTTAATTGCTTGAAAATATATTATATTGCCACTTTTTATTATTACGTTTATTGAACCTTTTTTTTTTCTTTTTTTTTTTACTGAATTTTCAAATTCTGATTATTTTGTGATTATTTTACCCTTATTTTTTTTTTCAAAATTTGAATTTGAAAGTTTAGTACAAAAAAAAAAAAAAACAATAAAAATAAATAAATAACAAAATATGGCAAGTATGTTACATTTTGAAGCAATTAACCATATATATAGACCATTAATTGAAATGACATTCTTGGTCACAGATATGAACCGATCCGAGAACCGCTTTCGTGAAAAACATGAACTGAAACCAAACCGAATATGGTCGGTTTGGTTTTGTGTCGATTCCGTCGGTTCGTTTCGATTTAGGTGTGTTTTTGTTGGTTTTTGGTCGAACTAAACCGAACCGAATCAAACCAAAATCGGAAAAAAAAATATGAAACCGAGACCGAACCAAAAGGTTGTCGGTTTTGCTCGATTTTTTTTTTGATCGATTTTATCGATCCGATTCAGTTTTGAGTCGTCCATGCTAAACCCAAATAGAACTGCTCAAAGACCAAGAAATATGCGTAAGGACCACTTACCACTAGGGTTGTAAACGAACCGAACGAACACGAATGGAGTCTTGTTCATATTCGTTTGTGTAATTTTAAACGGAGACGAACGCTTAAACGGATGAATTTTCTTGTTCATGTTCGTTTATTAAGAAAATGATTTGTTCATGTTCGTTTATGTTCGTTCATTAAGACACTAAATGAACATAAACGATCGAACATAAATGAACATAGACAAACGAACATAAAATTTATTAAATTATGCACAATATATTGCTTTATAAGTGTTTTTTTTTTGTTTAAACAAATCAATTTTAAAATTATATAATTAAAATATATGATATACGAACATAAATAAATAAATGAACATAAACAAACGTTAACGAACGCATAATCGAACGTTCATGAACATAAATGAACGAACGCGACTTTTGTTCATGTTCGTTTATTTAACTCAACGAACGTAAAATATTGTTCATGTTCGTTCATTTAATAAATAAACAAATATGACCGAACTTTTTACCGAACGGTTCATGAAATGTTCACTAAACGTTCTTACCACAAGTTAATCTAAAAGTCACTTCACTACAAATCAATTTGATACAAACAAATATCTTTCGACATTGTCATTAATCCATTATCCTCTATTTTATCTATAGCCAAGTTGTAAAATATTCGGTGTATCAATTATTGATGAACGTAACAAATATCTTTCATTGTTGTTGGCGCAAAAATGTATACGATGTGGGTTTTTTTTTTTTTTTTTTTCTTTCCTATAATTATTATTTTCGTGTCTTTGCTCTATGTTTGTGTGTGCAAAAAATAAAGCTAGTATAAGTATATCGTAGTCAAGTAATAAAATGGACTTAGTATGTCGTTTGAAGCATGAACTTAGGTATTTACTACAGTATTAAACACTAAGATTAGGCAAGACAATAGTTATAGTTAGATTACGCATGCTAAAATTGAAATTTGAAGCAAGAACAATTAAGATTAAGCAAGACAATAGTTATAAGGATTTGCAAATGATGATGCTATTGAAACATTGCAACATTGTGGTATTTAAATGGTACATAGTACTTCTCGCAAGTTGCTCTTAAATGTGATCGTTTATTCTAATCGATCATTTATGTGCTGAACAGTTTTTAAAGTATGTCGAGACAAATCACATTCCAATCGGCTTGATTTAGACAACCACGAGCCACCATCTTTCCCTCTGCACCACCAATACAACATGAACCCACCACCTTCCCTCATTCACTCTGCCTTGCGATGGCGACATTATACACCCTCAGACGATGGCGATGGCGACATTATACACCCTCAGACGTTTGTATGTTATCTAATTCGAAAGTATTGTGGTCCCTTTTTTTAAGTTTATTGTTGAATTTTTTCAGGATTTTGGTTTTAACTTTTAACAAACGTCACTATTCTCCCTATGAAAGTGTGGGTTGATTACCCATTTATTTTTTATTAAAAAATGCCAACAAAAAAATAGTGCACCAGCCGGGAATCGAACCCGGGTCTGTACCGTGGCAGGGTACTATTCTACCACTAGACCACTGGTGCTTATTAATGAATTTCGTAAGACATACTAAATATAAACGTATTGATTAAAAGGGTCGTTAAAGCATAGAAAAACATAATTCAGTGAAAGCAATTTTTTTTTTTTTTTTTTTTTTTTTTTTTTTTTTTTTTTAAATTATCATAACCTTCACGTTACAGAAACATATTTACTGAATATGTAGAGTACATGTTTTCTGTAGGTGAAAAGTATAAATCTCAAAAATCGAGTTTTACTATGAATAAAAGATTGATGTGACAACTAAGCTTTTTGCTAGGTAGCCACAACAAACTGCAATTGTATTACCATGCATGTGACTACTAACACTTCCGATGTTTGCTGTTTACAGAAAACATACATCAAACACGAGAAACGAGAAAGACATGATGTGATTATGTATGTTCTTTTTTTGAAATAGATTATGTATGTTCACATGATTCGCAACTTGCAAGAATCAGTCCTGGCATGTAACACATGGAGACCAAATTGGGGATCGATCGCGCTAGACCTTAGACCGGAGGGAGTGGTAGCAATTTACTCACGGTCACCTCAGTTTTATCTCTCCTCTTATTTTCATTCACTCACACTCACCATATAAAGGTAAATCAGTCCTAACATGTAAACGAACCAGACGAACACGAACGAAGCCTTTTTTATGTTCATTCGTTTAAATTTAACCGGACAAATAAATAAACACGAACGCTTAAACAGACGAATTTTATTGTTCATATTCGTTTATTAAGAAAATGATTTGTTTATGTTTATTTATGTTCGTTTATTAAGACACTAAACGAACATAAATGATCGAACATAAATGAACATAGACAAACAAGCATAAACTTTATCTGATTATGCAGAATATATTATTTTACGGTAAAATGCAAAAATGGTCCCTAAACTATCACGAAATAGCAAAAATGGGACCGTGACAAAAAGTCATGCAAAAAAGCCACTAACGTTACGCAAATTTACAAAAAAAACCACCGAGAGCTAATTTCCATTAGTTTCCTCGTTAAGTGCCACATCACTGAGGGTATTATAGTCATTTTGTTGCTTTAAGGTGAAACTGTTACTTTAGGGACTAAATTTGCGATTTAAGTTTTATCTTTATTTCACACTCACCACCACCGCCACTCTCTACCGCCACACAACCAACACCACCACCCTCTACCGCCGCCACCACCACCACCCTCTACCACCACACAACCAACACCACCACCCTCCCTAAACACTATTTTTTATATTTGGGATAAACATGCTGGGTTGGGATGGCTGGCTACGGCCACCTACACTTATTGTCCATTTTCGTATTTTGCAAGTTTTTAATGTATTAAATGTGATTGCAGAAAATGATATGGTAACTTCTACAAAACGGACCAAATTTAGAACATTGCAGGTATTTGAAAAAGAAACTGGGTGACTTTCTAATTTCCTATTTTTGACCCGTTTTCATAATTAAACGAATTGACCCATTTCCATATCTATGGGTCAAAACTGCAATCATTTCTCTTTTTGCTCATCGCTACTCGAAAAAAGTAGGTTCAATCAAAGCCAATATTAGTTAAAGTAAATCGATTTTGCAACGTTTATGGAAGGGATGGAAAACTGGATAAAGACAAGAATCTGTTGCTGTGGTTTGACACGGTTGACTTCTCTTTCACTTGCCTCTTAGCCTCCCCTGACACAACTTCGAAAATTGTTGGGAGATCATTTATCATGTTAAACAAACGTTTCCTGCATCCCACATATAGCAAATTAATCCCAGATCAGCAGATATCAAAGGATGCCATCAAGCATCCCAAATAGTCGAGAAGAAATATATAAAGTTACTTCTAATTAAAATACGTTATAGTTTATCTATTCAGTGGAGCTGATTAGCAAATGTTAACTTGCATATCATGCAAAACGAAATTCCTTCGCACAATATAAAACAATAATGCGATTTAAAAATGCCTTTCAAGAACAAAAATGAATGGAGTTGGTAACTCAATAGCTTATAAAATGCACAGAAAAAGATTGTCACAAGTATGTACCTATCAGCTTTGTGGAATCCAAATCGGGCCCCAAAATAGAAGGCAACAGACAGAAGCCATGCATCACCTTGAACAGCAACTAAAGCTAGCCAGTCCTTTTCTGGCATACCATCTCTAGCAAAGTTGATGGTCCATTGATACCGACAGGGAGGGGGCCAGTAACAAATACGACCGGGTGCACAAAATATTTTTAACCGTGATATAATAGAGTTTAAGATGCTAAGTAAATAAGGCTTAAAACACATTTCGATGAACCGGGGTCATTTAAGATACATTTGTGAAAAAACGATGTTTTTTCTTAAAATTAACACTACATCGAAAAAATTCATAGGTGTCCGGGCACCCACGGGACCCCGCCTGGCTCCGTCCCTGGATACCGACTCTTGTGTTTGCGATTTGTCATTCTTAACTGTAACATAAACATCAAGACGAATTGGTAATCTAAAACGGCACGCCATAGCACAATTAAGAAAAAGCCCATAAACAGTAACTTAAGTAGGTGAGTAAAAGATACCTTGGCGATTCTGATGTGGTTGAGCTAAGTTATTTGATGGTGAAAGGGACTCCTTGTTGTTGAAGTGTTGTTCTAAAGCTTGCAATACTCTTGTTGGTGCGAGAACAGTTGAACAACCTATTGTGGTTTAACACGCTATCAGTATCATGCTATTAAAGGCTAAATATAAGATAAATAGAGCACTGTTTTAATACGATTGTAGAACACATTTTCCTATCTGCAAGCATAAAAATATGTAGTGTTGGTGAATGGTGATATTGAGTTTGACTCAAGTTAGGTTAATAGACATATGGGGCATTTGATGATTATCTTTTAATTTTGTTAAACGATTTTTAAATTAAAAGCTACGGAGTATAACATTTTCACTTCATATGTTTTCTATGAATAAATTTGAAAAATTGTCTATAAGCTAAAAAGATCCCTAAGTCACTGATTTTGACAACACAACAAATATCACCAACTAGCAATGACATCTTTTACCCAGTACCGCTTGATTTCTTACCAAAAATAAACAGGTGGTGCTTGGTGGGGGGTTAAGAGGGGGTGGGGAATGGGTAAGGTATTGATTTGGGCCCACCTCCCTCAAATACTTGTGTTTGGTTGGTTAGAGGTAAGGGATTGATTACCCCGTACTGGGTAATCAACTATTATAGAGTAAATTGGGGGGTAAGATATTGATTACCCACCTCACTTATTCCTTTGCATTCCCTTACCCTTACTCTTTCCTTTTCCCTTTCCCCACTTTGAACCAAGCGGACCCTGAGTAGTTGTCTTATTGAACGACCATACAGTATTGCACAATTTCTAATAACAAACCAAATAAAACGTTTTTAACTGTGTAATTACTATTAGGAGCCAGTTACCCTTTGGCATATGAATTGTTTGATCAAACTCGGGTAGCTTTGTTTATTAAAAAAATCAAAATGGTAAAATATGGTGAAAAACATGTCATTTTTTTGAAACCCAGATGAGATGGTTGTAAAAAAGAAAAAGAAAAAGTGATCAGAATTTGGGTTTATACACGTGAATTCGATTGATTTATGGTGATGTTTTTTATACGAGGTACTGTGTGGATGGTGGTGATGTTTTTGATAATTGTTTTAAAAAATATAAATTTAATAGAAAATTCAATGGGCAAGATGATGAATAGTGTTTTAGGAAGTTAAGTTTTCATTTGCAATGGGGAAGATGATGAATAGTGTTTAGGGAGGGTGGTGGTGTTGGTTGTGTGGTGGTAGAGGGTGGTGGTGGTGGCGGCGGTAGAGGGCGGTGGTGTTGGTTGTGTGGTGGTAGAGAGTGGCGGTGGTGGTTGGTGTGAAATAAAGATACTACCTCCGTCCCAAAATTATTGTCCCCTATTGACTTTTTCGGTCTTTACTTTTCAACTTTGACCTTAAGTATTTTTGTTTATATTACATAATACTTGATACAAAATATATGAACGGATTGAGTTTTAAATGAATTTTCATTTGGTATAATTTTTATCAATAATTTTATAACACAAACAAAAATATTTATAGTCAAAGTTGAGAAAGAAAGACCGAAAAAGTCAATAAGAGACAATAATTTTGGGACGGAGGGAGTAAAACTTAAATCGCCAATATAGTCCCTAAAGTTACAGTTTCACCTTAAAGCAACAAAATGATTATAATACCCTCAGTGACGTGGCACTTAACGAGAAAACTAACAGAAATTAGCTCTCGGTGGTTTTTTTGCAAATTTGCGTAACGTTAGTGGCTTTTTTGCGTGACTTTTTATCTCGGTCCCATTTTTGCTATTTCGTGATACGTTAGTAACCATTTTTGCAATTTACCCATTATTTTATAAGTGTTCATTTCTTTAAATAAACCAATTTTAAAGTTATACAATTAAAAGATATGATATACGAACATAATTAAATAAATGAACATAAACAAACGTTAACGAATGCATAATCGGACGTTCATGAATAGACGTAACTTTTGTTCATGTTCATTTAACTAAATGAACGTAAAATATTGTTCATATTCATTCATTTAAGAAATAAACGAACATAAACAAACTTTTTACCAAACGGTTCATAAAATGTTCATTGAACGTTCAGTTCATTTACAGCCTTAGGTAGTGGTGACACCCACTAATCTTTATAAAATATACCCTACTAAATACCTCACACACACTCACAATATAAATAAAAAATAATTTCTTTTTCACTTTGGGGCCACATGTGTCGGGTTTATTGCTTGGTTACCTTGGTCTAAGGACCATTTTTTAAACTCACTCACGGTGGACTTTCACTTGAGGATTGGAACTTTGGAAGTCACGAAGGTGACTCACTCACTGAGGAAAAGAGCTCCACTCCCTTAATGGCTAGATTGACTATTTTTAGTTCCTGGCTAGTGGCTACTGTCTGAAAGCAGTGTTCATTTTCATTCTCAGTTAAAGAGTTTTTCAAAATTTGGTTATTATTTTGGTTTGACTATGTTAAAATTCATCAAATATCCATACTTCGTCCCACAAAATATTAATATTTCTCTTTCAAGAAAAAAATATCATCTTTCATGCTATGTTATAAAGCATTAACTCCCGTAAAACCAAACTGATCACACCAAATTATCATTTGTTAAAACTGGTTCGGCTGTCCTTACACAGTTTGTTCAATGTTTATTTTTGGGACATGAAAACCAACCAAATAAAACGAATACCAGTAAAACCCACTAGATAACACTCCTAGTGGCTAGTACATACGAGTACCAGCTTAACAGCTGTAGTGATGGATACTGGATACAACTTTTGTGTCACGCTTTCATGCCAATAATTGTCAATGCAACTAAAATGTAATAAATTAACAAGTAAAGACTACCAAGAAAATATCAACATACTACTTTACCCAAAAAGAAAATATCAAAGAAAATATCAACATACTATCGCCAGGAGTTGCTTGTATCATGTGATATTCCAGATGAACGACATTAAGGACCCATAAGACTAAATAATGCAGCAACCATGATTATATATAAAGATATACATCACATATCTACACAATTGCTTATTTATGGGGGCAGAATGCTAAGATTGTTTGAGAAATATGAGAAGGATTGACATTTTTGACAAAAGTACAAATATAGGATCAGGGAAAAGAGAAGGGTGCAATTAAAAAAAGAGAAAATTCCAGATTTGGTCGGATTGGGCCCATTGGGTCCATGACCATTTTGGGAAGAGGGGTTATTTTCATGGACCTAGGGGGACCAATCGGTCCATTTCTGGCATCAGCTCTTAAAATAATTACTCTTCCTTTCATGGTTTCGTAGTCACGGGTCAAACTTTCTTCTACTCTGCTACTTCTAGATTGGCTGGTTTTCCAAAAATCTTCTCACATACTTGTCATTAATCTCAAACACGAAGCTCATCCCTCTCATCTACCAATTTCAAACATCAAACACGTCATTTGTGTATCAAAATTATGAAAAAATGAACTATGCAATAAGTGATGCCAACAGGCGCCTATAACTGAATTCATCCAACCGAACACTATCCGGTTGGGGAACAAGTAAAATAAGATACACACATGACATATAAAAATAGAGGTTGCAACATGGGCGGGTCGGACAGGTTGGGTAACGAGTCGAAAGAATGACCCAAGAACAATGTTTTGCCCATTTAAAGTAAATTGGTTGTGCTTACCACCTCTAATGGGGATTTTCTTGAAAATGAGATGTCGCACATTACTGGTCGAATAAAAAAAAGAAGGGGTCAAACAAAAAATGAAGCAACACTGGTAGGCATGAGACACTTGGGCTTAACAGCATATACTAACTACTCGGAGCAACTAGACTGTTGTTATGAGTACAGGTCAAGGAAACTTAAGACTACTAGAAGCTAGGGACACTGAAATAACATGAAGTTAATTTATATACTAATAATCTTCTGTTATATAATCTAAAATTAGGAATCATGATTACCTCAATCAAACAGCTTGAACCAAGTGCAACCACTTGACCATGAGCAACTTCTTTGCCATTTAATGAAATTGAACTCGCCCCAAGGTTTTTGAGACTGAATGATCCATCTGTTTCCAACTTTATAATAGCCTGAGTAGATAAACAAGATACAATTTACATACTATATAAAATGAAGCAGCAAGGAGATATAAAGATTGTATCCATCTATACAAACTCACAGCCTGTATATCTTAAGCAACAACAAAGAATGTGCCATATGTTCAAGAGTAC
The DNA here is from genome assembly GCA_030686995.1 of Artemisia argyi. Taxonomy (NCBI): domain Eukaryota; kingdom Viridiplantae; phylum Streptophyta; class Magnoliopsida; order Asterales; family Asteraceae; genus Artemisia; species Artemisia argyi. The sequence goes on from CM060708.1 coordinate 221,958,616, forward strand.
GTTGAGATATGCAAGTTATCCAGGTTCTAATTGGATGCTAACTTTAATGGGCTGCAGTGTTTCAAAAGTTCAACTTTCTATGGGAAGTTCAATTTATTGACACATCTTAAGATTGCTTTTACCATTATACAATATCTTTGATGAAGCTGAAATTATGCATTTGTTTTCTACTATCTGAATATAGCAATAACTGATTTAAATTGATCAAGATTTCAGTCTAATAATGGGTTATGTTAAAGAAACAGATACACAAGGCATCTCTTATACTTGAAATTTTCACAGGTAAAAACAGTATTTCAATATTTCTCACCTGCCGCCTAGAAATCTTGTTGGCACGTCCTTCTTTTCTCAAGTCAATATCAACCTCAGTGTCGTCTGTCGATCTTCCGATTGTTACCTGCAAAACAGGATTTTTCTTCTGTTTGGTCATATACTTATACCAGAAAAGAAAAAAAGTTAACCAAGCAAAAGAGAGCGCCATGTTCCAGGATCTGGGGTTTAATATAAAGAGAAATGAAGATAAAATATGATTAGTGTATCATATCACAGACCATATGAGGCATGTGATCATTTGGCAACTGAGTTGAAAATACTAAAAAAATGTTTTTGACCTACTTACAAGTGATTACTTATGATGGGTCGATTTGGGCAGGCCTGAAGGTACATATAAGTTCTTGTTTGTTGAGGCTGCTAGCTATAATGGGAAAAAAATTGCAACCAGTTGAATGATCTAAGAAAGTAACCGTGCCATTATCTGCCTGATTCCTTTATAGAAACCTCGATAACAGTTAGCATACTGAACAATTGCTTTGATCTGTAAGTGCTCTTATATAAATCCTAGTTTTTTGCCTGTTAATCAGCCTATGGTGAGCAAGATGTGATCAAGATAGCAAAAAGCTCAAACTCGTCAGCATGTTTGTTTAATTGTTCCTTTTCTATGTTAAATGTATGTGTATGCCCCTATGTGTTTGCAACTTTGCAAGTTGGTACGACAATTAGGAACTAGGTCATTAAAGTATGTTTGGAGTTGTGTACACCTTCTAAATCACCGTCACAAAGACCTTATTCTTCCTTTTCCAAAAGAACTTCATACCGCATTAGCTCAAGTGTCTGGACTAAATTCAAGAACATGCTTAGCCTATTTGGTTAAAGCAATTTACGTGTAGTGAATATGCTATACACAGAAGTAAACTGTAATAGCTTAATCAACCAACGGCAACTCCATTAAACCCGAGTCAATAATGTCTAGAGTTGACACAACATTCTAACATGACTACATGAGTGTACCAACTTTCTTCCAAAACAAAGAAATTAATCTGAATCTCCCATACCTCAGCTTTCCTAATGTAGTGCTTCAAACGGCGGCCATAAAAGATGGCAAGGGCTCCTTGAGATGACATGGCTCTTTGGAATGAAGAACGAGCAGCCTGCTCCAGCCTCATGATCATCCTTTTAGCACTCTCATTTTGATACCTTGCAACTGCAGATTGGCATAAAATCAATAATCGCCAAAAAAAAAGAAAGCGAACAATAACTGTTTATACCATACACTATGGCCTATGCAAATCTCTAACGTATAAAATAAGCTTTCATCTAGTGAAATTTTATCCTTCAGCAAAAAAAATAATAATAATAAAATAAATAAATAAATAAATAAATAAATAAATAACACTGTCATTAAGTACGTTATCCATTTCTACCAAAAAATAAAGGAGCCAAAAATCATAACTTGCTCCATATTTAGTTTGCACTTTGCACCAAAGCTCTCACTGAATGTACACAACTAACAGCTCATTATTGATTTAGGTATACACAGTATATTGGCAAGGTTGATAATAAGAAAGTGACTAAATTTATAATCAAAAGTTATGCTAAGAGCGAAAGCATACCTTCACTTGTGATACATGACTCTTGGGCATCGACCAAGTCCATTTCAAGTATCTGAAAGAACACATACACTATAAACGGGGAAACCTCAAAATGAAATGAAAATCAAAATATAAACAGCGTGAGTTCAAAAAGTTTACCATAGCTTCAACATCAGAAAAGTAAGGTATGTCACCATCACTATCTGAGTTGTTATGGTCATCAATATAAGAATCGTCGACTGATTCTGGATCAATCATTGCGACAGAGCCAACTTCAACACGTAATGGCATCTGGTTGTACATAGCCGGGCTGCCCAAACCCTGTTTAAAATGAAAAAAAGCTTCAGAGACATAGTTGTAATAGCATACTAGTGATAGAATCAGATCAAACTATTTGTAATATGAGATGGAGTTACATTACCCGAAGTTCAACTTTAGTAGCATCTTCCTCCAGTATTCCATTCCCTCTAGATTCCAGAGCTGCATGCATGGGCCTAGTTTGGCTAGGAATTCTAATATTGTTAGGCTTCCCCGGAAGTGGCACCATATATTCACCATCAGGTGACTCCCGTTTGAATGCAGAGCCAACAAGTGGGTGGGATTTAACAAATTCAGGTAAGGCCTTTGATCCAACTGTATGTGACCGCATAAAAGATGGTGCAGGATCTTTCCCTTTTCTTACTGTAACTAGCCCCTGTTCACTATCCTTTTCACGGGATGAGGAGGATAATGGATCAATCGAATCTGTAGCATTTTGCAGTCCAACAGCAGAAGCGAACTGAGAAGATGGATGAATCAGTAAGAAAATATCATCGTTGCATGGTATATCTGGGTCTTCTCTATTCAAAGTGCAAATAATTTTCCCTTCAGTAAGCTGAAGAGAATCAGGCTGTGATACTGATGTTGATGGCACATCAAATTCCTGATAACAAACATTATGCTGATCACTATGAACTGAAGAATGTTTTCGTTCTTCTCGACACTGAATACTGGGAATAGCTAGGTTAGAACTAGCAGCTAATGATGGGGTAGCATCAGCCCTGCACAAGTCAACGTCTTGTACGTTCTTCGGAGGATCCAGTAAAAGTGGATTAGAAATATCATGCATTGTGTCTTTCACATCAGTATCCATGAAAAGAATATCATCCTCATTTGAGAAGTTCAGAAGCGAATCTGTATATTCACCCTCCTGAACACCACCAGGATTGTTAAAACCAATGGGACTGCTTCCTAAATGGGATTCCTGATGGGGCCCATCGTACCCTGGTGAACCTTTAGTCTCCCTTATGTGATCACTGTCCTCAGGAAGTGCTAATGTTTCTTCTGGAGCCTGATGACTTTCTGCGTTGTTCTCATCAACTGGCATATCAGGGGCAGAAACATCTTCTAATGTCTTCCAAAGAGGCAGCCTTGTTGATGGAGACGAAAATCCCAATGTGTGAAACGAAGCACTGCCATCTGAAACAGGGGAGTGAAAATGCTGCTTCCCTCCAAATCCAGCTGATTTATCTGTTTTAGGAAGCTTTTCTATAGGAGTTGCAGACGGACCTGTCTCCCCAATACAAGTGCCATTTTTTATTTCATTATTTGGATCAAAAGAACCCATTAATTTATTTCTTGAAGGGGAAACATCTTGGGTAAATTTATACAATCCAGTTTCTTCCCTCATGGAACCATTTATAAAGTTATTTTCAGCTGACTTATGGCATCCATCAATATGAAAAGCATTAGCTGGATTATTAACAATATTATTGGTAGTAGTAGCAGCAACTGTCCCTATTGATTCTGGAAAAGCCTGACGTAAGATCTCAAAGTCTTTTTCCTCAAAACCTAAATCTAACACAGCATCACCAACATGAGCCTCGTGATTATCAGTGACATGGTCTTGAAATTTATGTTCTTGGTGGTTGTAATTATGAAGGTTGCGTTCCTCAAAAAACCCAAGATTTGGAGAGCTAAACAACTCATTCTTTATTCTCTTTCGCATGGCATGATAATGTCTGCGGATGCTTTTTCTCTTCTCAGGGACCTTGTCACCTCCTTTCATATTGTCTAATCTGGATTTTGATGATGGATTAGTACCAGATACTTCAAGTTCAGCCATGCGAGCAGAAGCTTGAGCTGCAACCTCAGGATCATAGAGAAGTGAATACCACCGATCCCGAAGTTCACGAAACGTAAATCTACGAGAAAACTTTACTGCTCCTTTAGCAAGTGCCTCAAGAGAAGCTCCAGCCTGTAAGAAGTAAACAAAACAGAATATTATTAGAAAATATATTAGGTAACACAAAGTATTAGAGTCATATACTGAACATAAATTGCTAGACTGGTGTATTATTTAGGGGGAAAAAATTGCAAAATGTAAGTGTTTGCTATTAGCATAAGATGCCAAGTAACTTCATCACCCTGTTTCTTCCATAACTGTGTGTGTGTGTGTTTCCCTAATACAGTCAACACTCAATCTAGTGTAGGAAGTAGGAGCTATGAGAGTAATAAGAGGTGGTAAATAATACATTTTACCACTCTTTGTCTCTATACCTTAAAAGGAGAAGTGGAAAAGATTCATAAATTTCTATTCCTTTTGTAGAGGAACGCGAAATGACAATGGGTTACAAGAGAAAATTGACCCTTCATTAAAAGAAGGATCAACAGCCTTTTTTGTGGCTTATTTCAACCTATTTCTCTCATCAGTGTTGTAAATATCGCTCGGCGGTCAACAACCGCCAAGCGCCAAGACCGATATGGCGGCGATATATCAGTGATATATCGGAGACCATAAATTATAAAGAAATTTATGTATATTTTTGAAATGCAACATATGTAACACAAAACAAAACATAAATTATATTTGTAACTTATAAGAGAGAACCTGGTATACTACCAAAGTGCTCCAATTAAACTCCAATATATGACTGATTGACTGGAAAGAACCTGGACCGATATTTGACCGATATTTGACCGATATTGACCGATATAACCGATTTTGACCGATATTTGACCGATTTTGATCAAACCGATAAATTTGACCGATAAGTGAAATATCGTATCGGTCGACCACCGATAAGCGATATATCACTGATATATCGGCTGCCAAGACCGATATTTACAACACCTTTTTGCTCGAGTGTCTTAGCTTCATTGGTTGACCTAGATTGACCTTAGCCTGATCATCTGATTAAGGTTTTTTATGATAAATTAGGTCATCACTATTCCGATTTGTTGTACAACTCACGTCTCTTAAATTTAATTCTTCTTATCATCAGTAATTAGGGGCAACAACTATTTTACTGTTTAAAAAGACACTGCAAGAGCATTTTGAAACCGTGCGGTCCCAATGCATTTTTTAAGTACTCACAAAACCTATTATGTATGTTGTATTAATACCGTAAGTGTTGCTCATTTGTCAAAGCCCACTCTCAAAGTTGTGATAGATTAGGCTTACAGTCGTCAAGAAAAGTTACATAAAGGTCTTATAGGCTTTGGCATAAATCCAGAAGCTGGTAGTGTGGTTCGACTTTCGGCTAAAAAGACTACAGGTTTTGACGTTCTCCCTGGGCATGATTTGGGGATTCAACAAAGTAATGTAAGTTGGCTACAAAATCTAGAGGGGCTCCTCATACATTATTTATATGAGAGGGAAGAACAACACGTATGTAGAAAGACAATACTAGATTAAGGGTAAGCCGGACTGCTTCCTAGGATTTGCTAGGTTTAGGGAAGGAGTTTGTATAACAAGCTTACAGAGATATAGCATATAGACTAATAGACAATCCAAAAACCATGGACAAGGAGAAGTCACAGGCCAAAAGAGATAAGCTAGTAGACATAGGCATGTATGACTGAGTGTGATGAAGATGATCTAACTAACACATTGACACACATAGGAACATCGTACTTAAATTTGGCCATTTTATGCAGAAACCCACACGAGAGGGTAATTTTGATGTGGGAATGAGGATCTTGTACCGTTTAAATTGTAAACATACTAATGGAAATATATGTTTTAGGGCACAAGAAGACACCTTAAGCATAAATATATACATATGATATTGGTATTAGTGACCAAACATCAAAACTTGAGTATTACATATTTCGTGGAGAAATTTAGGTCGGTTGGAGAAATAGAAGACAAATCTAATTTCCTAGATAAAGCTTATATGATCTTAAGATTAATGGGACAAAATCTTTATTACAAAAACATACCTACAATCAAGATTGCGTATAATCGAGCCCAACATGCTGAGACTAGGCACTTAGAAGTTGATAACACATTTCATACAGATAAGCTCGAAACTTGTTTCATCTTTATTAACAAAATCTCTTGACAAGATTATTTGAAAATTAGGGATGAATTATATATATTAGTCAAGTTTCCAATGCATTGGCAATCTAAGGTGTAGAAAATCATTCTTATATTAGAGATTAACTAATGTGAAGGAACTTCAATTTCTATAAGGATAACCACCCGCCAAAAAGATTATGCCTCACAAAACTACCCATCCTCTTCTTTTTTTGGATAACCATGGTTTCCGACCTTTTGGCCGACTAAAGCCAAGCGGCAAACCCTCCCCTCCCCTCCCGAGAGGTTAACGTGGCCATTCACTTCTCATGACTCATGATACAAAATACATGCACTGGATATGTATATGCAAATATGAAGGCAGGTAACGCATCTGAACTGCTCCGAATCTAGTCAAGCAAGTTCCGTTCACTTATAGAAACGCATTTACTTCTCCTAACCATAACTACCACACACGCACACGCACTATAACCGCATGCACCAAATACAAATCAATCCACATAATCACCATATCAATAAATCACAATCTACGAGCGCATAACCATATATTAGGGCTCGTAACGAATAATTTTGTTAATTACGCCATTTCCAATAATAATAAAAACTTAATTAGTCATATATCCTACTAATTATAACCTAACAGATCTCAATTAATAACATAATCACCCAAAAAAATTACAACAAAAAAAATTAATTAATTAAAAAAATAAACCTCAATTGAGTTTTTGAGCAATAAGTCATCTTCAGGTATCCATTGAGAAGAAACTGACGTCATCTTCTTCTGAAACCGAAACCCTAAATTCGTGACACGTGTTCAATTTGAGTGGTTTTTTTGATGATTAGGTATAACTGGAGATGAATTTGAGGATTAAACACATAGTTACACCGTTCACTGTGTGTAATTTGTTGATTCTATTGGGTTTTTATGTTAGTAGGATAGGGGGGGAGAAGGGGAGTGGTTTTTGCTGCTTTTTTTGTTTTGTTTTTTTGAATTTTTTATTGTGATTGTTTTTCTGATTTTTATACTCCTCTTCGGTGTTTGAAATCTGTACTTTTTTTAACAAACACATAGGTCCAACTATGCTGACTTGTTTTTATTTAAAGCCTTTGTTAGGTTCAGAGCAATATGTGACCATGAATCATAATGCATTTTATAACAAAAAGTATTGTTTATTTAGTTTTTTTTCTAATTTAGAACTTATAACTTAGCAAAAAAATAAAAAAAAAAAATCTTTCATCACTTAAGTTATGAGACACTTTTTGGTCACACTATCTTAATAAAACACAAAAAACAAGACAAAAAAATGCCCTATAATTCAGCTAGAATTTGGTGTGAGGCCATACAACACGATGAGGAGTGTCGTATCAAGCAATAGGTCTGAGTTATAAGACTATAACTTGCCATAATGAGTGCTTTAAGTGTTATGTTTATCAAACACACCACTTTCACATCAACGTCACATCATCATTCAGTACATCATCAAATCCACCACCAAATAGGTGTAATAGTCACATCAAACCAAACATATAAAATATCACACTTTATACAAACATACCCCATAATATATTACACAAACACACTAAAACATATAGATGGTGTATCGGTTAAGTGGTCTGCACCACTAAACCAAAACCAAAATACCACAACTATGCGCGGTTGGGGGAGGTGTGTAATGAGGATGACGCACTGTGGGTGGCACCAACAAGTGGTCGACCACCACCACAACGCCAAGTCTTAAAGTTTTAGTAAAGAAAACTCTCCACATTTTTTTTTTTTTTTTTTTTTTTTTTTGGTAAACTTGATAAAATTTCATTCAAACTTCAAACTCAAACGATTACACACCGGTCATACGCATTAGTGGTAAATTATTATCACTTACAAACGCCTATTAGACAAACGCCAAGAGAAACATACATCAAGACATTGAAACATGACAAGCAAAAACATTCTTCTTCTCCATAGCCATAATACAGTAAACATCCCCTGTCGTCCTGTGAGAATGTATTGTTTGATAAATGTATGTGATGCTACCAAAATCCACATGGTCGTCAAGGTGATGACTTGGCCGTCTGACTCGCTTTGACCTTGACTTTTGGGTCTTCGGTAACAGTGCTGAAAAGTCAAAGAAAGGCCGTTAGAGAGGACCCCAGGCTAAGCCCGGGGAAACCCCCATCCGACGATCAAGTCAATATTGATCATATTGCTATGTATGCATAAGAATGCTTATATAATAGCGATAAATAGTACAATAGCCTAGTTACCCAACGGTTAGGCATATCTAGCCCCTTTTTAGAAAATTCCCGTATTAGCCCGGGCAACTTTTAAGATCGGGCAACTTCCATCAAATGGAGACACGTGTCGCGTATATGTATTTTGGGCAACAATTTTTAGTTGGCAACCGTAATCGGGTAACTGGTTTTTTGGTCATTTTACACATTATACACTATTTTGCCCATTGACTTTTGCTAGGACCGTATACGAAAACAAACTAATACGAATGAAAATAATCATAAACTTTAAAAACAAACAGTATTTCCTGTATCACCATTAACCACTTCTTCCCTCCATATCGACTCACTATTATTTGAATCTCCAATGTTCAATATCTAATGTTCTTACAATATTATTTCACTTACTGAATCTGTTCCGGTTAATTTGTATGTTTCGCTGATTCGCACACGCACTCACTGTTCATTGAACAGTGATTACACAAAATTAAGTTTACCAATGATGGTTGATGTTATCAGTTAGAATGTGGTATAACCGAGTTTGTTAATTGTGTTATTGTATTGCCCTGATTGACACCAAAAGTATTTGATTGTACAATTTTTCGTTGGTTTATAGTTTGTGTGTCAATTTTTAAACGTTTATGTGGTTTATGATTTCATTTGTGTTTATAGTTTGTATTTGATAAGCCCCGAATTTATCCACTTTAGTTGAGAGGTGTTTGTTGTTAATGTCTCATCACTTGTAAGGTGGAAACTGTACTGGAAATATGGGGTTAATGATAGACTGGCCTGAGTCAACTAGGGTCATAACCACTCATATACGCGTATACAAAACTCTTTATTTAAATGGTCAAATACCAAGGGGTTGTACTTAGGTTCCAATTAGGCATTCAATGATTATTAAATATGCGTTTGTATGTATCAGCTGAACTGTTGGTGATAGTGTTTACGGCGCCTGTATACGTGTCTGCATACTAAATTTGTTATGTATTGTAGGTTGGCAGTGAGCTTATGTTTTCGTTGTAGGAGCAAACTGGACTATTTTTGTTAAAGTTCAAGTGGTTGCCTCTGCAAGGTCCGTTAGAAACTCCAGTGTTTTGAAGTTGACTTCATGGTTGGTTAAGCAACATTCCGGTAAACAATTTATTTTGTGGGTCGATGGTACTTTATGTAATGGTTGGAAATGTTCCAAATTTTTCCTATTGTTGTTGGTGTATGGTATTTTATAATCAACTTATTAATAAAGTAATATTAAGTCTAGTAATTTTCAATGTTTTTCTTTTGTTAGCTGAATTATGAAAGTCAATTCAACACATGACCATTTTTTTGTCTATTGGTTTATGGCTTCTCTGGAGATGCATTTGCAGACTGCAATTAAACATTCAAAGAAGTTAGTTTGGAAATGTAATTGTATAAGACAACAGTCAGAAAATTGTACGATTTTCATGAAGCATAACCAGGGAATCTTGAAATGACATTATCTCAAACAGTTTGGGTTCATAATGTTGGGAATCATAGTTTGTACTGTTCGGTGAATTTGGTACTGGTAGGCTAAAACTTAGTAAGGGAGGGTTACAGTTGGTACTGGTAGCGTAAAACTTACTACTGGTCGGTTACCCTTGGTACTGGCAAAAACTTAGGACGGGTCGGTTACGTTTCGTAGTGTTTGGCACTAAATTGGGTAATTCATTATCTTAGTTTACACAACCATATATTCAAGAGAAACATAACATTTATGCACTCGATCAAATCAAAACCCTAAATTAAATCTATATCATCTCAATCGTGTTTACCAACCACACATAATCTTCTAAACGATCATAACCCAGAATCCTAATCAATTTTTTTCCAATCTTAATGGCGATTTTGGATCATTCTAAGGCACACAACATGGTTGCTTACTTATAGAAACCAGAGGGAAGTCAACAGTTTCACCAGATAGTCGATTTTCTCAATTCCAGTTACATAAGGTATGCTATTACAAAGAATCCTACTATATATGTTTCTCAAATCAATCAGTTTTGGCGCACTGCCAGTGTCAGCACACTTGATAATGGTGAAAAAGAGTTAAATGCTACAGTTGATGGCATTGCCATGGCCATTACTGAGTCATCTATTAGGAGGCATCTCAAACTAGCAGATGAGGGTGCTATCAGTTCATTGCCAGTTACTGAAATTTTCCAAAATCTTTCCTATATGGGATATGGGTTAACTTATGATAACTTAACTTTTAAAAAACCACAATTTCCGCCTCAATGGAGATTTCTCATTCACACCATCCAACATTGTTTAAGTCCAAAGAAAACTTGTTGGGAACAATTTAGTAGCAACATAGCAACTGCTATTGTTTGCTTGGCAACAAAAAGGAAGTATAACTTTTCAAAATTGATTTTTGATGGTATGGTGAGAATGTGAAAAGCAAATACAAATTTTTAATGTATCCCAGATTCATTCAAATATTTTTGAACAAGTATCAACTTCTACCTCACAAAAACATTTTAAAAACTCCCACCCTTAGCCGAAAGGTTTTTAGTAATATGAGTACGATTTGTAATGGGTATAAAGGTAGTGAAGCACCACTATTTTTATCAATGATTGTTCCACCAGCTGAGGGTGAAGGATCAAGAACCCAAGCTCAGTCCCATGACACACCCAGAAGTGTTCCATCATCATCACAACCTCATGTTACAAAAACATTTACAAGAAGAATCAGAAAGGAATCTGTTGTACCGCAGGTCAGATATCCTACTGAACCAAATGTAGCAGATGAGCCTATCTCTGACACAATGGTGCGGGCTGCCAGTACTATCACAGGCTTAGAAGGTGGGCAGGTCAGTGGTAACATTTACAAGAACCAACACATGGCAATACCTACTGATTCAGTTTCTCATGAGCCTGAATCAGCTGATATAAACCCCATGCCTCAAGATACAATGGGTGATGTACCTCATGATACAGTGGTTGATATGCCTCATGATACAATGGCTGATATGCCTCTACAATAGGTGATATGCTTCATGATACAGTGGCTGATATGGTTCATGGTTCGGGTATTCCAAAAGTGAACCCAGATGGAAGTGATGTAGGCAGTCTGAAATACAAAGAATTGATGGAAATTTGTACAAAATTGTCAGACATAGTTAATGGCTTGGAGAAAAAGTTGAAAGATACACGGGTACTTTATGCTCGCGCTTATACCAAGCTGATTGAGAAAGTTAAGAAGTTGCGCAACAAACACAAGGGCAGTAAAGGTAAAACGAAATCAACCGTTGTTAGGTCTGATACTTCAGAAGGTTTGGAGGAAGTTGATTTGGAGGATCTTTCACAACTGAGGAGGATCGTTGCCGACGTTGTTGAGGAACCAAACATATCATTAGTCCAAGAGGGTGCAGAGACTCACGGGAGGTTTGAAGAAAAAATGGGATTTCATATGGCTTTTAAAGATGCTGCTGGACATACTGTTAATGATACTGTTGAACATATTCGTACTGGTCGCGGATCTTGTTGTAATGCTAGTCGCACGAATATGGATGAAACAGCTGCACAGACATTAGCACATATTAGAGATACTCCTACTAATGATATCTTAAGGAATTTGAAACATAAACGGATTGCAAAGAAAACTGAAACTAGAAACAACAAACCCGAAACTGAAGCACAAAAGATGAGGTATATGAAGCAATATCTAACCAACCAAACTCCTTGGACTTACAGTCGACTGAAAGGCCAATCTTATGAACAGATAGTAAATCTATACAGACTTGCTCGCAAGTGGAATGACGACTTTATTCCAATGGCAGAAGAAAGTAGAAGATTGAAGATAGGTGGTTTTCAGTTGGAATCAAACTCTTCAAAGAAGCAAAAAACATATGTTTCAGCCCAAGAGCAACAAGAATTGACTGAACAACAGCTTAAACATATGTTGAATATTGTTCCATGCGACGGTATGAATGCAGATGCTCTACAACCAAAAAACCCAATCATAGACTGGGAGAGCTACACTGATGAATTTGGAAACTACTGGAAGATCATAAGAGGTGGAAATCGTTGTGAGGTATACAAACACTTTCAAGATATGATGAAAGCTTTTGACAGAGCAGATTTGGTCAAGCTATGGAATTTAGTCAATGAAAGGTTCAAGTTAACACAAATAGCTGCTGACAAGGAAAAAATGCTATGGGTCGAATTGAATAGACTTTTTGAACCAGATAAAGCTGATAAATTATGGAAGTTTAATGCAGATGAAGCATCATTGAAATGGATATTGTATGATAGTTATGGAGTTCACCATGTGTCTACAAAAGGTGGAACTGACATATACATGCTGGTAGAGAAAGAATACCCATTGTCAACACATGCTATGTCTGTCATGTTATTTGTAAAGTTGACTGTCGAAGAAGGGACTGAGATGGCAAAAGAACTGGTAAGGGAAATCTTCCTACATTGTAAACGTTATGTTTGGAAATGACCCAAATTTTAGTTGTGACAAGCAACATATTAATCTAGTAATTATAATTCCGCTATTTGTGTATGTTTAATTTTGTTTTCCTACCTTCCATTTTTAAAGATTTTAATTATTTATGTTGCAATTACAAAGTATTTTATGTATACTAGTATGACATTTTTCTCCAATGAGTTTCAGCATTAAGTTGACTTTTCAAAATCAATTAAAGCCATGACCAACATATGATGAACATCATTTGATGCTGCATGACTTAATTGTTCATGGTTTTCATGTTACTAGTTTACAAATTATGGAAATCATTACTTCCTTATGATAAAGGTTGAGATCATAGACTATTACATTCATTTGGGGTATAGTTGACCAGTCATTGATTTGTAGTTTACCTTGCATAGCCTGTTACTTTAAATCAAACATAGGACTAGTAATTAAAGTTATACTTTTCATTGATAGAGGTAAAAAGCATCAACTATTCCATACATCAGACATTAAAACAAGATTAGAAACATAGTAAAAACCTTACAAACACCATATTCATTAAAAACTTATTTTCAATGTCACCCCAACTGGTTCGAACCAGAGCTCTCTGCCCCGCTTTTATCCCTTTCCCTCATTTCCTTCCTTTCTTTCAATCGTTGAAAGACAATTTCAAGAGTCGAAATCCTGCTTTCCAAATTAAGCTCCTCCACCAAGTTTTGTTGTTGCTGATCCACCGCGTTTTGCGGCTGCTCCACCAAGTTTTGTTGTTGCACCACCTCATTTTGATCATCACCCACCTCCTCTTGGTCCTCCTCCTCCTCCTCTATATCTTCTTCCTCATTCAACCCCAGAACCTCATCCCAGTAAAATTCGTGTCTCCACACCCATCTCAGTATTTGTGTCCTCATCCCGAGGCTAACCTGCCTGTAATTCCCAAATTCCAAAACGGGATCATACCCGAATTCATTGAACACCGCGTCCCACAACAAGGTGTTGTTTAAGACAAACTCGTATTCGTCAGCCTCACTTAGAAAACAACCATCTGCATCTGGGCCTGCCATCTTTAACGGTGGTTAATTTCAAAGGGATTTCTGTTTTGGTGTGTGTTCTAGGGTATACAAAGGATGTTATAAATAGGCTGCAGTGTTGTAGAACGGTTCCCAATAGGATGGGCGGGAACAAAAGCGGGACCAAATGCGCCAACATTTCAAAATTTTATGGAGTAAATGACCAAAAAACCATTTGACTAGTCAACTAACGTTGCAAACCAAATAACGTTGCTAGGATATATCCTTTTTTATTTTTTAAATACTTATGTTTTATTTATTTTTGTACTTGTGAAGGGTAACTAAAGTTAATCTATTTTAAATACTTATGTTCTATTTAGGTTTCTCTACATAAATTAATCTTTTTTTGGCCATATAAGCTTGCTTCATTTATTACTACTCTTCTCCTATACGCTTCTTCAAAAACTTTCTTAAATTTCTTTCTTCAATTATATCCTTCATTATGGCGTCTAACATTCCAATTTATGATCAAATCGCACATCAGATTGGTTCTAGGCATTTTGATAAGGTCCTTCTTGCTCTGTTTGCTAGGGAGACAGAGGCCAACAGGGGTGACTGATGTAATCATTTTTATAGTTTAGGATTTGTTTTTCCGAAGAAATTCTTAGGAAAGTATTTCCCCGGGTCGTGTCCCAGCGAAGGTGTGAATGGAATTTCGAATTCCCGATTCGTGAAACGTGTCGTGAAAATGGTAAAAAGTGATTTTGATTAGATTGTACTAATGAAATAGAAAATGAAGCACAAATTATCACTTAAACACGTATACTAAGTAAACAAACTAAAAATGTAACGTAAAATCGAAAACGTAAGCTAAAACGTAAAATAAACGTTAACGTACGAAATAAAACGCGAATTTTAAGCTACACTACTCCTATGGACTTGAAAATAATTTTAAAAGTTAAAAATGATAAAAGAAAATTTTGAGAAAAAGATAAATATTTTTTTGACTTTTTAATTATTTTTTATGAATTAAAAACTAATTATCTAATTAAGAATTAAAAGAAAATGCAAATAAGGTGAGAAAAATGAAAAATAAATTTTGAAAATTATAAAATAACTAAAAAGTAATTTTAAAACTAAAAACTATTTTTTTTGGCTTTTTGTGTAATTTTTGAGAATTAAAAACTATTAAATCTAATTAAAAATTCAAATTAAATTCAAAATAAATGGGAAAAATGCAAATTAAATTTCTAAAATTCTAAAATAAATGAAAATAATTTTCTAAATTTTTTTTGGATTTTTTTTGGCTTTTTCTGATTTTTTTGGACTTTTTGGTAATTAAAATGTATTAAAAATTGATTAAAAATAAAAATAAAATAAGAAAAATAGCAAATCAACTTAGAAAAATTTGAAAAAATTACATAAAATCTAAAATATTAAAATAAGCTTGAGAAATTTTTTTGAAAAGAAAATAATTTAGAAAAGTGCTTTTTGGCTTGAAACAACTTATTTGGAGTGCTTATTTATAAGCACTCCTTGACCAAGTTTGACCATACTTTGACCCAATGTAATTTAGACTAAATAAAGCTCAAATGAACAGTTGTAAAACAAGTTTGAACTCAGAAACATAGAACATGACCAAATCAGTTGCAAATAAGCTATTCAAGATAAGCAGTAAGCAAAACAGAGTAAGCAGCAAGCACAATCTAAAAGAGAAACTCAACTTAAGACACACAAGAACTGAGATGAACAATAGATTTCAAAATTCAAACACAAAAACTTAGCTGCAGGCCTTATAACTGAAAACAGATTCAAACTCAAACTACTCAACTAATCAAAGCAATAAGCAGTACCAATAAGCTATTAAGTGAAATCTTATGGGGGCAAAACTATGACTGAACTATTGAAATGCTAAATCCACAAACAGAAAGCACTTAAAAGCTTGTTAGCTACCCTACTTGTTGCCTAAATCTTAGATAAAACTTGTTGGTGCAGGGGAGATGTAAGCTCAATTAGGCAACTTAAGCTCTAATTTTCAATAAGCAATTGAGGTTCAAACTGAGATTTCCTTTTTGTTTATGATTAACTAACTGCTAAGCTATTCAAAATAGTAAACCAAATGAATTTCCAACCAAAATTGATTCCTAGAAGTAACCTCAAAGTTGTGACCAAAATCTGATACTCACTATGTATTTGACTTTTTAATTACACCTGAGATTTGACTAAAATGACTTTCAGATGATCCTAGATTATTATAACTATAAGATTAAACTTGTTTAAAACCTACTTAGGCTAAATGCTATTATATATAATCTATTCCTAAGCTTGCAGCTATTGTAGAACAAAAATAAGCTTGAAATTGAACTACAAAAGTAAATTTGACTTTCTGGCTTAATCCTACCAAATTTATGCTAGAACCTAGTTAACTACACCTAAGGTAAACTATTTATGTAGGGATTACAGCTAAATAACCATAAGAATAATCAGAAAGCAACAGATCCAACACCCCTTAATATGGCAGTCAACACCAAAACTTGGATTCCAATCTTAGTCTAACTGATCTATTGATTGAAGCAGGTTACCTACACACTATTAGCACTATCAGATTCAACACAATTAACTATGAACCCCAAGAACATGAAATGGCAGATTAAGCTATAAAATGAGGCAGTAGGCATAAGAAACTTAACTAGATCATGAATAAGCATAAAACAATCATTCAGCTAACTAAAACAAGCTTCACCAAGCAGAATTAAGCTATGAAAATAACAACTAAACTAGATATGCAGAAACTCAAAAGGAAGCTTACTTGTAAATTTGGAAGGAAATGGAAACAAGGTAATGAGATAGGCTCATCCAAGCTATTAGGAAGCTTTAATGAGCTTATCCAGAGGACTTTGAGCTTATACAACTTATGTATCATCAACTATAACTCTTTATTTATTTATTTTAAACAATGAAAAGTAGAATTTGAATAAGCTAAAACAATTAAACAGAAATTTAGGCTATGTTTGGCGACAGGTAGCAGTAAGCAGTAGCAATAAGCAGTAAGCTGTAGCAGTAAGCAGTAGTAGTAAGCATTAGATGCTTGTTTAAAAAACGTGTTTGGTAACGTAGCTGTAATTGTAATTATAAAATGTAAAATTACGAAAAGAGGCATATACTTATGAATGAATGTTATTTTTTAAGGGTAAATTGGTAATATTAAAAGTAAAACGCTAGCGGTATGTTGGAAAGCTTCTTTAAGAAGCATTAAGATTGCAAGCTTTTGAGGTGTTGCTAAACGCTAGCAGCAGTGTTGCCAAACAAGCATTAAGACTGGAACGATTGTCGCTTGTCGTTTACCGCTCTTAAACGCTTCCAAAAAGGTGTTGCCAAACATGACCTTAATGTAATAGTAAATGGAAATTAAACAGATAACTAAATATGAAATAATGAAAGCTGAATTTGCAAATTAAACTAAAATTTTATTAATTAAGAAACTCATTACAATATAAAAGGATTACAATGAAAACAGACAATTTAAACTACAAATTGCATAAAAACTTACACCTACTCCTACTCCTAACTACTGCCTCAATTGATGGTGATGAGGGACGTATATATAGGCGTGAGGAGGTTAGAAGCTCCTAGACTGCCAAGTCATCAATCCAGGTGATATTTATGCTTCTTTCAATCCATCTCAGCCCTACGATCAGCCTTGGCCACCAATCTTATGATATTGACCCTTGGATTAGCTTTCACCTTATGATTGGCACTCAATTTCACACGGATTCATGACCTGGCACCTATCTGACATGTCAGTTGCCTTCTAGAATGCGTATTAAATTCCAAAGAAGCCCTTAATTGTGGTGAAAAAGTTTGGGTGATTTCTAGGGTTCATACTATGAATAGTAATTTTGGGTAAATGGTTAAAAAGAGGGGGCGGGAATATTTTTTTTGGGGCATTTTTATTATAAAAGGTGTTGACTTTGACCGGGGTAAAAGTAGGGTGGATCGGGTTGAGGAATTGGATTGGGTTTAGTGATTTGGGTGGACGGGTAATGGGAAGAAAGGTGTTGGGCTTACTTTGGTGTGTGGGCTTTG
Source organism: Artemisia argyi (assembly GCA_030686995.1). Classification (NCBI taxonomy): domain Eukaryota; kingdom Viridiplantae; phylum Streptophyta; class Magnoliopsida; order Asterales; family Asteraceae; genus Artemisia; species Artemisia argyi. The sequence goes on from CM060708.1 coordinate 221,976,547, forward strand.
GTGTTATTTTTTGGACTTGTAATATGTAGGACCTTAAATATCACAACTTTATCCGAACACTATAGAAGCAAAGATGAAGTAGAGATGGAAAGATGGTGACTTGATATATGTATATATGTATGTCGTGTATATGGAGAGAAAGAGATGAAAAGATGAGAACTTTATTAAGAGACAAACACACACGATACACATACAAGCACACCTTACAAATGAGAGGTAAGGTGCCTTTTATAGTTCCATACATAGGTTTCTATGGGCTTGGGCTTGGACTTGGTTTACATGTTCTAATAAGGCTTACATGATATACTTAATAAGTACCAAGTCCATAGCCCAATATACTAAACTATTACAATACTTGTCGACTCAATAATGATCGTCACTTTGAATGCTAACAATCTCCCCCTAAGGGACGATCATTGAGATCTCCCTTTGATTACATAAACGATCAACACTTCTAATGCAAACAATCTCCCTCTAAGGGTGATCATTGAGATCTCTCTTTTGTGACCTTGATCTTTGTACTTTGAAGCTTGTTCTCTTGGAACTTTGAGTCTTTGCGTAATAGCTTTGCTAGATTCTTTGTTCCAATCATGCTTTGTGATCTTTGATAAATGTCGTTTGGTTGTTCTTGCCTTTGATCAACGTCTTTACTCTGTTTTCTTTACGTCTTTTCCAACATGCTCATACTTTGTTTGGCATTGAATTCTTTGTGAAGTTCTCTTTTCTTTGGCTTTAATCTTTGTTTCTTTAGTTTGTAGATTCTTTGACTTTGACTTAATAACATTCTGAACTTTGTTTTGCTTTGATCTTTGAAGAGAGCTTTGCAGGGTATGAGCATGTGGATCTTTGAGTGATGGTAATGGTCTTTCTCCAAGGAAGATTCATCAGTACCTGCATAAAACAGTTAGCAATAAAATATCCGGTACTTACAGGTTCGGAATTAGAGATCGTCAACAGCATAGTGTGAAGACTCCTGCTAACCCTTACCAAGGCCGTTCCTGAACCAGATACCCCCGAGAGGGCTTACAAGATCCACCAAAGTACATCAATGATTCAGGTGAGTTGCTGGAGATCACCCCATAACTGTAGATCGATTTGGAACATAGTAACCATCATGATAGATAAGGCAAGATCCGTAGATCTCATAAAGACTGTTACAACTTGTGTCCTTTTTGGCGAACACAAGTGTATTCATAGGAAGTGTATCCTAAGAGATCTTTTGATGAATCTCGGGGCTCTAGACTCGATAAGTGCATATTAGGTTTCCTATGCGGAGATTAGGGATGCGTCTCCTGCTTCAATATCAACCATCTCTAAGAGATAGGTCGATAGATTACACCGGTTCCCCGTGAGAATGAAACAAGCTCTTTTAAGAGAACTTGAGTGGCTAGAAGGTTTAGTGCAGTGCGTCACTGGGTCCATGACGTCTTTATCTTCAATACCGGTGTCACCTTGGTAACAACCAGTAGCATATGAATTGAACCCGGTGTCTGCCCTAAGGTTGAACATATGGAGGGCTATTTCTTTTCACCCTTTTCTTTGCTTTTCTTTTTAATTCTTCAACCCCTTCTTTCTCCTTTCTCATTTATTCCTTTTTTCAATCATACCTAAGGACTTCTAATTCTACTCTATTGGAATTGTCCTTGGGTAGATCCCTCCGGATCTGGCGGATCATAGGACGGTTTTTCCTAACCTTAGTCACCTTATAACTCCATGATTATCCTATTGTTGCCATCAAACCATTTGTGAAAATCTCTCAAAGTGTTTATGATAATAAAACATACTTTGTTAACACTTCGAGAGTTTTGCATTTCATTAGAAGGACTCCCCCTTCACATGTGCTCATGGATTGTTAAGAAATTTGCACATGCGTGAGGAGTTTGCACTTTTTAGAATTGATCGACTTTCAATGAACACAACCGATTCGAGACACGCTCATCACTAGTTAGACTAGTTTGAAGTTATTACCCGGCCTGGTCTTATCCACAGAAAGTTTCTCGAAACGGTGCATTTCTACTAAGACAAATCCTTTTCGAGACACGCTTACGTGGCTAGTTAAAGAGTTTCATTGTCAGCTTTTAGGTGACAACTAGCCCTAGTAACTAACTTGATGTTATTACCCGTCGAGGATAAGTCTTTTCGATTACTAACTTTTGTTGTTTTGTCAATTCATGGGTCATTTCTGAGTCGAGCTCGCACGAGATTCAGCCACAATCTTAAACATATTGATCACATTTTAATCACATTTCTCCCCCTAAAAAATAGCATATCCATGGTATTTTTGATACCAATTGATTAAAACCTTTTCTTTTTGGATAGCATATGGGAGAAACGGATGTTTGTAAATTCCGAATTAGTTTCTTTTAAGCATGATCTTTTTGGAACATCTTTTTTATTTCTCCTCCTCAAAAATAGAACATTTTGATTAAATTTAAGCTTTTAAGGATTTGAGGGAGTAATATTTTGAGCTACATCGTGAAAAGTTTTGAAAACCTTTTGAAACATTATTTTTTTTTTTTTAACTTTGCTCATAAAATTAAGAAGACTTTGATAAGCTTTTTGGAGATAAGTCTTCTTATCTTTTAGGATTGTCGCACAGACATGTACAACAGGGTCCTTTCTTTGAAAATCATGGGTTATACACTGTTATGTGTGCATAAGTGATTGAGCCTAAACCATCTAATTATTATTGACCAAGGTCAACAAGTCAAAGATAGCCTAGAATCAATACTCCGGTGATAGTGTAGTGTTTCCCCGGGTCGTAAAAGTCCCAGCGAGATTGAAATGGTGCTTTTGGAATCGTTTATGAGTGAGTGGGACTGAGGACAGTAGCCCAGATGATATGGAATTGGTATTGCTACTGTTATTTTGGTATTGGCAAACAGATATAATATTCACAATAATCAGATATCAGATATATGCACAAATTCACAATTAAGATCACGTATCAGACTGGAAAAGTGGGATTTTGGTAATTATCAAACTACAGGGGGTGCTTTTGACACTTTTCAAAACTTAAAATTAAAAATGAAAAAGAAATTATAAAAGTGATTAAAATAATATTAAACTATTATTTAATTAATTAAACTATTTAAAATCTAAATTAAAACCTAATTTAAATAAACTAAAAATGACAAATGATTTAAATTACACTAAAAATTAATAAAAATATTTTTTAAACCTAAATTAGAACTTGAAGAAAGTATAAAAAATTAAAAATAATATTTTTGTCTTTTTGTGGGTTTTTTATAAATTGAAAACTATTTAACTTAATTAAACTAATTAAACTACTTTTAATTAATATTAATACTAAATTAACTTAGAAAATTACAAGAAAATTTATAAAATTACTTAACCATTACAGGAATCCTAAAAAATTATAAAAACTCTAAAAAATATGTTTTAAGATTAAACAACTAATTATTTACCTATTAATTAACTTAAGTCTATTTTAAACAAATAAAATAAGAAAAATAGAAAATGAACAGTAGAATCTCAAAATTTATTTTCTAAAAACTTATTATACTATATTAGAACTAGGAAAATTATAAAAACTAGATTTAACCTTATAAAAACTAATTAAGCTATTTAATACTTGATACTAATTAATAATAAAGAAAATTAAAATTAAATCTAATTAACACTAAATGACAAAATAAAAATCTGAAAAAATTATCAAAATTACTTTACTATATAAGGTATTTAATAAAAATATAAAAACACTAGTGACTTAATTAAAATATAAAAATGAAAATTAAAATTAACTAGAATTAAATAGAAACTATCACTTAATTTAAAACTAATTTTTTTTGGATTTTTCTTTTTCAGAACTATTTTATACCTTAAAATAACAAACTTTTGTAAAGACACTTTCCAAGTTAGCTTATAAATAAGCTATAACACCCCCTTGTCTTAAACAGTTGACTTTGGTTGACAGTTTGGTCAATCTGGGTCAAATGGCCTTGGGTGGGGTCCACAATGGTTAAAAAGGGTACAAATAAACTAAATAAGCTTACATAAGCCAAAAACAACAAGAAATCAACACAAATAAGCTGTTTAAATGGAAATAAGCACTTTGCACTTTGCACTTATGGGTCAGAACTGGGACAAACTTGGTGAGCACTTTCAGGTGGGGTCCACAGGCATTCAGGTCAAAGCTATGGTCAAAGGTGAGACTCTGGTAGGAGGGGGGATGTAAAAATCTATCTATGGGGTCTGGGGTCCACTGAGGTGGTCACAAAACACCACCAAAGTGGTGGTGGTGACTGGGTGTCTGGGTGAGCAGGGCACAACCTTGCCCTGCAGGTCACTTTGATGGTCTGTGGGACCCACTTAAGCTTCCCAAAAATTCAAGCAAAAATTAGGGAACAAAGATAAGCTGGTAGACTTTAATCACACAAAGTTTCAAACCTTAGATTCCATTACACAGTTCACAATTAAAGTTGGAAATTTGATAAAAATCTGAGAAGGCAACTTTTGACTTTTGTAAAAGACTTAGTAAGTTGACTTATGTGAGATTTAAATGACCACAGATGATTAGTACTGATGCATTAAGGTGAAATGAAAGTTATTTAGGCTAATCTAACATCTAATGAACCTAGGTGAATGAGTATGCAACTGAGAATCACAACAGTGAACAATTTCTAAGACTTGAAATGAGATTTTGACTTTTGATCAAGTTACTACTAAGTTTATTGACTTCCTAAACCTAACTAGACCTAATGGAGTGTAGCACAATCAATTTTTACCACAATAACACACAAGGGCATATACTAACAAGCACAACCAAACACCCCTATATCTATGACTGCCAAGGTTTTTACACAGCAAAGCAATGATGCAAACTAATTTACCACTGAATAAGCTTCTATTATCATTAAACAAGCATAAGTGAGTGACTTTTATCAGCAATTAACATCTATAACTTTACATAGCAGTACATGCAAGAAAAAAAATAATGAGAAGACCTTACAAGGCTATAAGTCAAGAACAAAGATATCCAAGACCAGAAACAACCCTACAGCTCTCCACAGAGCTACTAAACCATCTTCATCTTTTTCCAACTCAGCTCCATGCCTTCTTCTTTATTACAACTATTTTTTTTATTTTTTTTATGACCTTTTAGTAATTTTGAGAATTCATGAGAAACTGAGGTATACTAATTGCAGAGCTGTAAAACCTTTAGAAAACTTGTTAATAAATCTATTTGAGCTTGAAAGAACAGGGGACAACAACATTTAACACTCTTAAATGAATTTGTTAAATTCATTCAAGATTTACTAAATCTCAATTTAAAGAACAAGATTGGGCTTTAAGGTTCAAGAAAGCTTTAATTTCATAAACTAAACTGATTACAACATAATTGAACTGAAACTTACAACTGAAACTTGAAATTACACTAATATCGATTTTATTCTAAACTATACTACACTAATTGCTAACTGCCCTCTCTCTTCTGCTTCTTCCTTGCTTTTATAGCATCCAAATGTGTCTTGTGGGTCCCACAAAGCTTTCCCAGCAATAATACTATCCATTGGATCCCTTGAAACTCATCCTGGCCATTTGTTGATTTTGGCGGGAAAATTTGTTAAATACCAATTGGGCCTGTTGCGTGTAGTAGGATAGTTTTTAGCGCATTAATTGGTCTTGGGATAAGTTCTATTGAAGAGATAAGGGGTGGTGGATGGGATAGTTGTCAGTAGTAGGGTGGTGGCAGGTTGTAGGGGTGGTGGTTGATGTAGGTTTGCCACGTGGCATCCCCTGGTACAAACCCAGGGAGTGGGTTTTGGTTTAGGATTGGTGGAAATGAGAGGTTGTGGAGGTGGTGAAGCAAGTGGCAGGGGAGGTGGAGTTGCAAGTAGCAGGGGAGAGGAGGTTGGGGATGGTTTGGTCAACGCGGGTCAATGGTTTGACCCCGTGTTTATTTAAACGGTTTTAATTATTTTTGGGCTAAGGGTTGGGCCTGGGTAAATTTTAGTGAGTGGGCTGGGGTGTTGTGTTTAGTTTGGGTTTAAATAAGGTCCGAATGGTTTTAATAGTAGCAAAGCCCAAGGATAATTTGTGTAATTTCTGATTTTTTGAGGGGCTTTGTTTGCCATAATTCCAAACTTTCTTTGAGGACCAAACCTGTCAATAAAACATCACACAAGGACCAAAAGTATATTTTTTTTTCATTTTCAAATACCAAGGACCTTTTCTGTCAATTCCACAAACTCCAGGGACCAAACCTGTAATTTTCTGATTTTGAAGGGTTTAATTTGTAACTTCTCAAAAGTTATCATAAGGACCAATTTTGTCATTTTAGAATAGTATAAGGTTTATTTTTCACATTTTCCATTTTTCAAAACCTTAGGGACTATTTTTGATATTTTTCAAAGTTGAGGGACCAAAGTTATAAATATGTGATTTTAAACTTTAAAGGACTATTTCTTACAACTTATGAATCCCAAGGACCTTTTATGACATTTGTACAAGTTTTGATTTACCAGGGACTAGTTTTGCAAATTTATGAAACTTGAGGGACTGAAACTGCCAATTATGCAAACTTTGTACGTTTTTCATTTGTTTTTGTATATTTTGTGTTTGAAACATATAAAACACACCTCTAAGATATTTTAAGTATTTTGATGCATATTAGAGTGTTTTTGTATATTTTGGCAGCTCAGATTAGTATAAAATGATGAGTATTTACACACTCATCAATCCCCCACACTAAACTATTGCTAGTCCCTAGCAATCTTTTGAGAAAAATTAATGGATTTGAAACTCTTTACCAAAAGCCATCACTTCTGGAGTAGCCAGGTGTAAGAACTGTGGCACACCTGATAACCGTGTGATTTTGAGCAAACCACCAGCTGTCAACGGATTTGATTAGTCTTTACCAAAAGCCGTTTGCTTCTGGACTAGCCAACTCTTGATGGAATAGTCAACATCTTGGTGAGCTGATTACCAATTATGGATTTTCCACGGCCTTTACCACAAGCCATAATCTTGCGGGCTAGCCAGCTCATTTGCTTATGAGGATGCGGGGGAGCTGAGGAACCATACAATTTTTGGCAAATTGCCAGCCATCAACGGATTTGAGATGTCTTTACCAAGAGCCGTTTGCTCCTGGACTAGTCAATCCATTTGTCGTTTAGACTTTGGCGGACTGATTACCACAAAAATTTTGAAGCTCAAGTGAAAAAATTTTGAAAATTTTTGGTAAAAAACGGGGGTATAAGATAGTAAAATATGATAAAATTCGCTAGAATAGCGAATACCCCCCCACACTAATCATGAATATTGTCCTCAATATTCAAAATCCCGGCTATTATGCCGACATCTAGAACGTAAAAGGGCAACATTACAAGCTAAGCGTGGAAAACATCATTTTGTATTTTCACTTCTGTAATCATAGCATGGGGGACTCCCCCACACTTAGGGTGAAAACCCTATAAGCATGCTCTGTTTTTGTTTACCGAGTCGCTAGCTTGACTCGACCCCGAATTCATTTGTCCTTGGGGAATGTGGAAGAAACAATCTCCGTCGGACTTTCATTCAAGATGTTTGGATAAACATTTGAAGCACGTGAAAGTTCCACACCGATGAGATATAGTCCCGGCTCAAGATAATGATACATGAAAATGCCGGGATCAAATATAGTGTCCTCACACCCGAAGGAGTGAAGAATAGGAGAAGTCACCTTATAGGTGAAGAAAAGGAAGAAAACCATGATGAAAATCATGATAAGATCTTCTTCCTCGAAGGCAGGCTCATTAGCCTGATTTTGGATTTCAAAAGGTAAGCTCGAAAACATCCCGGGAGGGTGGGTGGGAATTTGCATATTCTCATGATTGAGTGCATCTCCCCCCGGGTCATCATACTCCGGAGGAGTCATGATATGAGTGAGTTCACAGGAGAACTCATCAAATGTGAATGAATCATATTCTGGATTGATGTGCGTGAGTTCACAGGAGAACTCATCGAAGGTAAATGATTCATAATCAGGGAGAGAATTATGAGAATGAGAAGTGGTAATGCCACTAATCTTCTCTCCCATAGGATCAAAAGTAAAGGCTTCAAATTCCGGTATAGGGTCATCGGAGAGAAAGTCACTATCCTTTATGGGGATAGGAGATGAAATAGGTTTCTCTTTGAAAGCCTCGATTTTAGAAATGAGGAGATTGACTTTCACTAATGTAGCACGAAGTGCTTCATCTTTGATTTCAGTGTCAATCTCATCATTCTCTTCTTCTAAGCTAACTAGCTCAGAAGGTAATCCTTCCACATGACTGATGTCTCCAAAAGATAAAGAATTTTCATCAGCATGTGAAGTACTAAGCTCGATGTTGGGATTAGAGTTTAAAAGATTTTCATTTTCTCCCACATCGGCTTCAAAATCAAGGAGACCATCATCATTTCCCAAAGGAAGTGGACTGATGTGAGTAAGTTCGTTTGTGAACTCCTCAATAAGAGGGTCAACATCCGAATGAGGCAATGGTGCCTCCTCATACTCAACTTCTCCATAAGATCTACAATCATCATTAAAATCGGAGAATGTCTCAAAATGATCTTTTGGATTTTCAGGGTGAGTAGGTAGATCACACACATGATCCAAAGTTCCCTGTGACTCTCTTGGGATTGGGACAAGGATCTCAGCACTAGACTTTATGAATTCGTCCGATTCCTTTTGAGGAACAGTGTCAAGATGCTCATCCCCCATATTCAGAGAGTGAATGTGAACTTCGGGTGTGATAACAGCAGACTGAGGGAGTTGAGAAGGACTAGCAGTCATGGTTTCTACAAGTTCCATGATTTCTACTGCTAGTGATTCAATCATAATCTTTTCTCCCTGTATTTCTACTGAAGCGGTTTCAAGAGGTTTCTCAGATACCTTTGGGATTGGAACAAGGTTATCAATCTCCTCAAGAGGATTGCTTTTGACTTCCTTGTCCCCCATTGGCAAGATATCTGAAGTTTTCTTAAGTATAACCTCTTGAAATGGCTCATCCTCATCACTATCATCCTCAAAATAATATGAGTTAACAGGAGGCTTTTGTTTTCTAAGAATCAAATCCTGAAGACAGTTTATACTATCTTGAATGGTTTTGTTGAATTGAGTTTGATTCATAATAAATTCAGCTCTAGCTAACTCGTCCTGAGACGGTGGTTGAGGGTTTGTGTATTGTGAGGGCTGGTTAAAACCAAATTCATGATTGTTACAAGGAACCTGTTCATAGACAAACTGATCCCTAATTTGACAATCAGAGCTGTAGTGAGGGCCACCACAATACTCACAACAGTAAAACTGTTGAGTCTGGTTTGGTGTATTTTGATACGAAGCATTATTGTGATTTGGATAATATGATTCATGCTCGTATGAATGTGATGGGTAGTTGGAAGAATTTGAGGAGTTGTTGAATGAGTTTTGATTAGGATCATAAGCAAATGAATTACTCGATCCACAGAACAAACAACTCCCGTTACGAATATCGTTACCACATTGTACACATGTACACCAACGACATGGAAAACCGAAAAGTGGCTCACCACAACCAACACAAGGAAAAAAAAACGGAGGTGGGACAAGTGGTGTGCTCTTAGAGCTAGCAATATCCACCACTTCCGTTATGGTCTCGGGTTTTTGAATGTGAAGATTAGGTAAGCCGTTATTTTCAGTCACAGCTCTAAGCTCTTGGTTTTTGTGTATAACCGTGTATCGTGAAAGATTAGGAGCAATTGTGAGCTTAGATTTTTGGGAAACCGAAGGTTGGACGTATTTAGCACTTTCATAGTCAGAGGAAAGTACAGGGTCCTTTGTCACCTCGGTTTCTCGTTCCATTTCCCTCATTGGAGAGGGAATAGGAATCGAAGGTTCATCATAATCAACACGACATCTCGATATCTTTGACAAGGCCATAAGTTTTTCAATGTTGCTCTCATAGGCCCTTCGTTCAAAGAAATCGTCATCGAGAGATGTCATTTGAATCAATTACGGGATAAGTGGAAGAAGTGAGAATCAAAAAGATAGAGGGTAAAGGGATGAAGAATCAAAGAGGTGAGAGGGTAAAGGTGAATATTTTTGGTATTTTCGAGAAACATGTTTAGTGCACATGCATCAAAAACAATTTTTCAAAACAAATTTGAGGCAAAACCACAGTGAACTTAAACCAGAAATCACAAGTGAATGGCTTCTTTGAAAAAGGTACACCACTCACAGGGATATAAAGGCAAGTTTTAATCTTAAGTTTGGGAACTTATTATGGGTTTATTAATTAATTTGAAAAACTGATTTAGGCTTATGGGTGTGTGTGCAGAAAACTTGGGAAATATTTTTGGAACTGATTCGTTAACCGAAATCCTCCCTTTAAGATTACTCGCAGGCTGGCGGGAGGAAGTAAATAGGTTTCCTCTTCAGTTCGCAATTTAATGTCAGAACTTACCTTAAACCAACTGTTTCAGGTTGTAATCTTAAAGAACACGAAGTAATTTAACTTCACAGTTTGTTTTTGATTGTTTTTAATTTTTTTTTTGGTGTTTTTCAACACTTCAGGAGAAGTGTTAATGAACTTTTTTCTGATATGATTATGTTTTTACAAAAACTTTTTACAGGGAGGGTTTTGAAAACCACTAAACTTAAAACGATTTTAAAACACGCAACAACCTCCCCGGCAGCGGCGCCAAATTTTGATTGAGCCTAAACCGTCTAATTATTATTGACCAAGGTCAACAAGTCAAAGATAGCCTAGAATCAATACTCCGGTGATAGTGTAGTGTTTCCCCGGGTCGTAAAAGTCCCAGCGAGATTGAAATGGTGCTTTTGGAATCGTTTATGAGTGAGTGGGACTGAGGACAGTAGCCCAGATGATATGGAATTGGTATTGCTACTGTTATTTTGGTATTGGCAAACAGATATAATATTCACAATAATCAGATATCAGATATATGCACAAATTCACAATTAAGATCACGTATCAGACTGGAAAAGTGGGATTTTGGTAATTATCAAACTACAGGGGGTGCTTTTGACACTTTTCAAAACTTAAAATTAAAAATGAAAAAGAAATTATAAAAGTGATTAAAATAATATTAAACTATTATTTAATTAATTAAACTATTTAAAATCTAAATTAAAACCTAATTTAAATAAACTAAAAACGACAAATGATTTAAATTACACTAAAAATTAATAAAAATATTTTTTAAACCTAAATTAGAACTTGAAGAAAGTATAAAAAATTAAAAATAATATTTTTGTCTTTTTGTGGGTTTTTTATAAATTGAAAACTATTTAACTTAATTAAACTAATTAAACTACTTTTAATTAATATTAATACTAAATTAACTTAGAAAATTACAAGAAAATTTATAAAATTACTTAACCATTACAGGAATCCTAAAAAATTATAAAAACTCTAAAAAATATGTTTTAAGATTAAACAACTAATTATTTACCTATTAATTAACTTAAGTCTATTTTAAACAAATAAAATAAGAAAAATAGAAAATGAACAGTAGAATCTCAAAATTTATTTTCTAAAAACTTATTATACTATATTAGAACTAGGAAAATTATAAAAACTAGATTTAACCTTATAAAAACTAATTAAGCTATTTAATACTTGATACTAATTAATAATAAAGAAAATTAAAATTAAATCTAATTAACACTAAATGACAAAATAAAAATCTGAAAAAATTATCAAAATTACTTTACTATATAAGGTATTTAATAAAAATATAAAAACACTAGTGACTTAATTAAAATATAAAAATGAAAATTAAAATTAACTAGAATTAAATAGAAACTATCACTTAATTTAAAACTAATTTTTTTTGGATTTTTCTTTTTCAGAACTATTTTATACCTTAAAATAACAAACTTTTGTAAAGACACTTTCCAAGTTAGCTTATAAATAAGCTATAACACCCCCTTGTCTTAAACAGTTGACTTTGGTTGACAGTTTGGTCAATCTGGGTCAAATGGCCTTGGGTGGGGTCCACAATGGTTAAAAAGGGTACAAATAAACTAAATAAGCTTACATAAGCCAGAAACAACAAGAAATCAACACAAATAAGCTGTTTAAATGGAAATAAGCACTTTGCACTTATGGGTCAGAACTGGGACAAACTTGGTGAGCACTTTCAGGTGGGGTCCACAGGCATTCAGGTCAAAGCTATGGTCAAAGGTGAGACTCTGGTAGGAGGGGGGATGTAAAAATCTATCTATGGGGTCTGGGGTCCACTGAGGTGGTCACAAAACACCACCAAAGTGGTGGTGGTGACTGGGTGTCTGGGTGAGCAGGGCACAACCTTGCCCTGCAGGTCACTTTGATGGTCTGTGGGACCCACTTAAGCTTCCCAAAAATTCAAGCAAAAATTAGGGAACAAAGATAAGCTGGTAGACTTTAATCACACAAAGTTTCAAACCTTAGATTCCATTACACAGTTCACAATTAAAGTTGGAAATTTGATAAAAATCTGAGAAGGCAACTTTTGACTTTTGTAAAAGACTTAGTAAGTTGACTTATGTGAGATTTAAATGACCACAGATGATTAGTACTGATGCATTAAGGTGAAATGAAAGTTATTTAGGCTAATCTAACATCTAATGAACCTAGGTGAATGAGTATGCAACTGAGAATCACAACAGTGAACAATTTCTAAGACTTGAAATGAGATTTTGACTTTTGATCAAGTTACTACTAAGTTTATTGACTTCCTAAACCTAACTAGACCTAATGGAGTGTAGCACAATCAATTTTTACCACAATAACACACAAGGGCATATACTAACAAGCACAACCAAACACCCCTATATCTATGACTGCCAAGGTTTTTACACAGCAAAGCAATGATGCAAACTAATTTACCACTGAATAAGCTTCTATTATCATTAAACAAGCATAAGTGAGTGACTTTTATCAGCAATTAACATCTATAACTTTACATAGCAGTACATGCAAGAAAAAAATAATGAGAAGACCTTACAAGGCTATAAGTCAAGAACAAAGATATCCAAGACCAGAAACAACCCTACAGCTCTCCACAGAGCTACTAAACCATCTTCATCTTTTTCCAACTCAGCTCCATGCCTTCTTCTTTATTACAACTATTTTTTTTATTTTTTTTATGACCTTTTAGTAATTTTGAGAATTCATGAGAAACTGAGGTATACTAATTGCAGAGCTGTAAAACCTTTAGAAAACTTGTTAATAAATCTATTTGAGCTTGAAAGAACAGGGGACAACAACATTTAACACTCTTAAATGAATTTGTTAAATTCATTCAAGATTTACTAAATCTCAATTTAAAGAACAAGATTGGGCTTTAAGGTTCAAGAAAGCTTTAATTTCATAAACTAAACTGATTACAACATAATTGAACTGAAACTTACAACTGAAACTTGAAATTACACTAATATCGATTTTATTCTAAACTATACTACACTAATTGCTAACTGCCCTCTCTCTTCTGCTTCTTCCTTGCTTTTATAGCATCCAAATGTGTCTTGTGGGTCCCACAAAGCTTTCCCAGCAATAATACTATCCATTGGATCCCTTGAAACTCATCCTGGCCATTTGTTGATTTTGGCGGGAAAATTTGTTAAATACCAATTGGGCCTGTTGCGTGTAGTAGGATAGTTTTTAGCGCATTAATTGGTCTTGGGATAAGTTCTATTGAAGAGATAAGGGGTGGTGGATGGGATAGTTGTCAGTAGTAGGGTGGTGGCAGGTTGTAGGGGTGGTGGTTGATGTAGGTTTGCCACGTGGCATCCCCTGGTACAAACCCAGGGAGTGGGTTTTGGTTTAGGATTGGTGGAAATGAGAGGTTGTGGAGGTGGTGAAGCAAGTGGCAGGGGAGGTGGAGTTGCAAGTAGCAGGGGAGAGGAGGTTGGGGATGGTTTGGTCAACGCGGGTCAATGGTTTGACCCCGTGTTTATTTAAACGGTTTTAATTATTTTTGGGCTAAGGGTTGGGCCTGGGTAAATTTTAGTGAGTGGGCTGGGGTGTTGTGTTTAGTTTGGGTTTAAATAAGGTCCGAATGGTTTTAATAGTAGCAAAGCCCAAGGATAATTTGTGTAATTTCTGATTTTTTGAGGGGCTTTGTTTGCCATAATTCCAAACTTTCTTTGAGGACCAAACCTGTCAATAAAACATCACACAAGGACCAAAAGTATATTTTTTTTTCATTTTCAAATACCAAGGACCTTTTCTGTCAATTCCACAAACTCCAGGGACCAAACCTGTAATTTTCTGATTTTGAAGGGTTTAATTTGTAACTTCTCAAAAGTTATCATAAGGACCAATTTTGTCATTTTAGAATAGTATAAGGTTTATTTTTCACATTTTCCATTTTTCAAAACCTTAGGGACTATTTTTGATATTTTTCAAAGTTGAGGGACCAAAGTTATAAATATGTGATTTTAAACTTTAAAGGACTATTTCTTACAACTTATGAATCCCAAGGACCTTTTATGACATTTGTACAAGTTTTGATTTACCAGGGACTAGTTTTGCAAATTTATGAAACTTGAGGGACTGAAACTGCCAATTATGCAAACTTTGTACGTTTTTCATTTGTTTTTGTATATTTTGTGTTTGAAACATATAAAACACACCTCTAAGATATTTTAAGTATTTTGATGCATATTAGAGTGTTTTTGTATATTTTGGCAGCTCAGATTAGTATAAAATGATGAGTATTTACACACTCATCAATCCCCCACACTAAACTATTGCTAGTCCCTAGCAATCTTTTGAGAAAAATTAATGGATTTGAAACTCTTTACCAAAAGCCATCACTTCTGGAGTAGCCAGGTGTAAGAACTGTGGCACACCTGATAACCGTGTGATTTTGAGCAAACCACCAGCTGTCAACGGATTTGATTAGTCTTTACCAAAAGCCGTTTGCTTCTGGACTAGCCAACTCTTGATGGAATAGTCAACATCTTGGTGAGCTGATTACCAATTATGGATTTTCCACGGCCTTTACCACAAGCCATAATCTTGCGGGCTAGCCAGCTCATTTGCTTATGAGGATGCGGGGGAGCTGAGGAACCATACAATTTTTGGCAAATTGCCAGCCATCAACGGATTTGAGATGTCTTTACCAAGAGCCGTTTGCTCCTGGACTAGTCAATCCATTTGTCGTTTAGACTTTGGCGGACTGATTACCACAAAAATTTTGAAGCTCAAGTGAAAAAATTTTGAAAATTTTTGGTAAAAAACGGGGGTATAAGATAGTAAAATATGATAAAATTCGCTAGAATAGCGAATACCCCCCCACACTAATCATGAATATTGTCCTCAATATTCAAAATCCCGGCTATTATGCCGACATCTAGAACGTAAAAGGGCAACATTACAAGCTAAGCGTGGAAAACATCATTTTGTATTTTCACTTCTGTAATCATAGCATGGGGGACTCCCCCACACTTAGGGTGAAAACCCTATAAGCATGCTCTGTTTTTGTTTACCGAGTCGCTAGCTTGACTCGACCCCGAATTCATTTGTCCTTGGGGAATGTGGAAGAAACAATCTCCGTCGGACTTTCATTCAAGATGTTTGGATAAACATTTGAAGCACGTGAAAGTTCCACACCGATGAGATATAGTCCCGGCTCAAGATAATGATACATGAAAATGCCGGGATCAAATATAGTGTCCTCACACCCGAAGGAGTGAAGAATAGGAGAAGTCACCTTATAGGTGAAGAAAAGGAAGAAAACCATGATGAAAATCATGATAAGATCTTCTTCCTCGAAGGCAGGCTCATTAGCCTGATTTTGGATTTCAAAAGGTAAGCTCGAAAACATCCCGGGAGGGTGGGTGGGAATTTGCATATTCTCATGATTGAGTGCATCTCCCCCCGGGTCATCATACTCCGGAGGAGTCATGATATGAGTGAGTTCACAGGAGAACTCATCAAATGTGAATGAATCATATTCTGGATTGATGTGCGTGAGTTCACAGGAGAACTCATCGAAGGTAAATGATTCATAATCAGGGAGAGAATTATGAGAATGAGAAGTGGTAATGCCACTAATCTTCTCTCCCATAGGATCAAAAGTAAAGGCTTCAAATTCCGGTATAGGGTCATCGGAGAGAAAGTCACTATCCTTTATGGGG
The DNA here is from genome assembly GCA_030686995.1 of Artemisia argyi. Lineage (NCBI taxonomy): Eukaryota > Viridiplantae > Streptophyta > Magnoliopsida > Asterales > Asteraceae > Artemisia > Artemisia argyi. The sequence continues at coordinate 221,992,658 of CM060708.1, forward strand.
ATAGGAGATGAAATAGGTTTCTCTTTGAAAGCCTCGATTTTAGAAATGAGGAGATTGACTTTCACTAATGTAGCACGAAGTGCTTCATCTTTGATTTCAGTGTCAATCTCATCATTCTCTTCTTCTAAGCTAACTAGCTCAGAAGGTAATCCTTCCACATGACTGATGTCTCCAAAAGATAAAGAATTTTCATCAGCATGTGAAGTACTAAGCTCGATGTTGGGATTAGAGTTTAAAAGATTTTCATTTTCTCCCACATCGGCTTCAAAATCAAGGAGACCATCATCATTTCCCAAAGGAAGTGGACTGATGTGAGTAAGTTCGTTTGTGAACTCCTCAATAAGAGGGTCAACATCCGAATGAGGCAATGGTGCCTCCTCATACTCAACTTCTCCATAAGATCTACAATCATCATTAAAATCGGAGAATGTCTCAAAATGATCTTTTGGATTTTCAGGGTGAGTAGGTAGATCACACACATGATCCAAAGTTCCCTGTGACTCTCTTGGGATTGGGACAAGGATCTCAGCACTAGACTTTATGAATTCGTCCGATTCCTTTTGAGGAACAGTGTCAAGATGCTCATCCCCCATATTCAGAGAGTGAATGTGAACTTCGGGTGTGATAACAGCAGACTGAGGGAGTTGAGAAGGACTAGCAGTCATGGTTTCTACAAGTTCCATGATTTCTACTGCTAGTGATTCAATCATAATCTTTTCTCCCTGTATTTCTACTGAAGCGGTTTCAAGAGGTTTCTCAGATACCTTTGGGATTGGAACAAGGTTATCAATCTCCTCAAGAGGATTGCTTTTGACTTCCTTGTCCCCCATTGGCAAGATATCTGAAGTTTTCTTAAGTATAACCTCTTGAAATGGCTCATCCTCATCACTATCATCCTCAAAATAATATGAGTTAACAGGAGGCTTTTGTTTTCTAAGAATCAAATCCTGAAGACAGTTTATACTATCTTGAATGGTTTTGTTGAATTGAGTTTGATTCATAATAAATTCAGCTCTAGCTAACTCGTCCTGAGACGGTGGTTGAGGGTTTGTGTATTGTGAGGGCTGGTTAAAACCAAATTCATGATTGTTACAAGGAACCTGTTCATAGACAAACTGATCCCTAATTTGACAATCAGAGCTGTAGTGAGGGCCACCACAATACTCACAACAGTAAAACTGTTGAGTCTGGTTTGGTGTATTTTGATACGAAGCATTATTGTGATTTGGATAATATGATTCATGCTCGTATGAATGTGATGGGTAGTTGGAAGAATTTGAGGAGTTGTTGAATGAGTTTTGATTAGGATCATAAGCAAATGAATTACTCGATCCACAGAACAAACAACTCCCGTTACGAATATCGTTACCACATTGTACACATGTACACCAACGACATGGAAAACCGAAAAGTGGCTCACCACAACCAACACAAGGAAAAAAAAACGGAGGTGGGACAAGTGGTGTGCTCTTAGAGCTAGCAATATCCACCACTTCCGTTATGGTCTCGGGTTTTTGAATGTGAAGATTAGGTAAGCCGTTATTTTCAGTCACAGCTCTAAGCTCTTGGTTTTTGTGTATAACCGTGTATCGTGAAAGATTAGGAGCAATTGTGAGCTTAGATTTTTGGGAAACCGAAGGTTGGACGTATTTAGCACTTTCATAGTCAGAGGAAAGTACAGGGTCCTTTGTCACCTCGGTTTCTCGTTCCATTTCCCTCATTGGAGAGGGAATAGGAATCGAAGGTTCATCATAATCAACACGACATCTCGATATCTTTGACAAGGCCATAAGTTTTTCAATGTTGCTCTCATAGGCCCTTCGTTCAAAGAAATCGTCATCGAGAGATGTCATTTGAATCAATTACGGGATAAGTGGAAGAAGTGAGAATCAAAAAGATAGAGGGTAAAGGGATGAAGAATCAAAGAGGTGAGAGGGTAAAGGTGAATATTTTTGGTATTTTCGAGAAACATGTTTAGTGCACATGCATCAAAAACAATTTTTCAAAACAAATTTGAGGCAAAACCACAGTGAACTTAAACCAGAAATCACAAGTGAATGGCTTCTTTGAAAAAGGTACACCACTCACAGGGATATAAAGGCAAGTTTTAATCTTAAGTTTGGGAACTTATTATGGGTTTATTAATTAATTTGAAAAACTGATTTAGGCTTATGGGTGTGTGTGCAGAAAACTTGGGAAATATTTTTGGAACTGATTCGTTAACCGAAATCCTCCCTTTAAGATTACTCGCAGGCTGGCGGGAGGAAGTAAATAGGTTTCCTCTTCAGTTCGCAATTTAATGTCAGAACTTACCTTAAACCAACTGTTTCAGGTTGTAATCTTAAAGAACACGAAGTAATTTAACTTCACAGTTTGTTTTTGATTGTTTTTAATTTTTTTTTTGGTGTTTTTCAACACTTCAGGAGAAGTGTTAATGAACTTTTTTCTGATATGATTATGTTTTTACAAAAACTTTTTACAGGGAGGGTTTTGAAAACCACTAAACTTAAAACGATTTTAAAACACGCAACAACCTCCCCGGCAGCGGCGCCAAATTTTGATTGAGCCTAAACCGTCTAATTATTATTGACCAAGGTCAACAAGTCAAAGATAGCCTAGAATCAATACTCCGGTGATAGTGTAGTGTTTCCCCGGGTCGTAAAAGTCCCAGCGAGATTGAAATGGTGCTTTTGGAATCGTTTATGAGTGAGTGGGACTGAGGACAGTAGCCCAGATGATATGGAATTGGTATTGCTACTGTTATTTTGGTATTGGCAAACAGATATAATATTCACAATAATCAGATATCAGATATATGCACAAATTCACAATTAAGATCACGTATCAGACTGGAAAAGTGGGATTTTGGTAATTATCAAACTACAGGGGGTGCTTTTGACACTTTTCAAAACTTAAAATTAAAAATGAAAAAGAAATTATAAAAGTGATTAAAATAATATTAAACTATTATTTAATTAATTAAACTATTTAAAATCTAAATTAAAACCTAATTTAAATAAACTAAAAACGACAAATGATTTAAATTACACTAAAAATTAATAAAAATATTTTTTAAACCTAAATTAGAACTTGAAGAAAGTATAAAAAATTAAAAATAATATTTTTGTCTTTTTGTGGGTTTTTTATAAATTGAAAACTATTTAACTTAATTAAACTAATTAAACTACTTTTAATTAATATTAATACTAAATTAACTTAGAAAATTACAAGAAAATTTATAAAATTACTTAACCATTACAGGAATCCTAAAAAATTATAAAAACTCTAAAAAATATGTTTTAAGATTAAACAACTAATTATTTACCTATTAATTAACTTAAGTCTATTTTAAACAAATAAAATAAGAAAAATAGAAAATGAACAGTAGAATCTCAAAATTTATTTTCTAAAAACTTATTATACTATATTAGAACTAGGAAAATTATAAAAACTAGATTTAACCTTATAAAAACTAATTAAGCTATTTAATACTTGATACTAATTAATAATAAAGAAAATTAAAATTAAATCTAATTAACACTAAATGACAAAATAAAAATCTGAAAAAATTATCAAAATTACTTTACTATATAAGGTATTTAATAAAAATATAAAAACACTAGTGACTTAATTAAAATATAAAAATGAAAATTAAAATTAACTAGAATTAAATAGAAACTATCACTTAATTTAAAACTAATTTTTTTTGGATTTTTCTTTTTCAGAACTATTTTATACCTTAAAATAACAAACTTTTGTAAAGACACTTTCCAAGTTAGCTTATAAATAAGCTATAACACCCCCTTGTCTTAAACAATTGACTTTGGTTGACAGTTTGGTCAATCTGGGTCAAATGGCCTTGGGTGGGGTCCACAATGGTTAAAAAGGGTACAAATAAACTAAATAAGCTTACATAAGCCAGAAACAACAAGAAATCAACACAAATAAGCTGTTTAAATGGAAATAAGCACTTTGCACTTATGGGTCAGAACTGGGACAAACTTGGTGAGCACTTTCAGGTGGGGTCCACAGGTATTCAGGTCAAAGCTATGGTCAAAGGTGAGACTCTGGTAGGAGGGGGGATGTAAAAATCTATCTATGGGGTCTGGGGTCCACTGAGGTGGTCACAAAACACCACCAAAGTGGTGGTGGTGACTGGGTGTCTGGGTGAGCAGGGCACAACCTTGCCCTGCAGGTCACTTTGATGGTCTGTGGGACCCACTTAAGCTTCCCAACAATTCAAGCAAAAATTAGGGAACAAAGATAAGCTGGTAGACTTTAATCACACAAAGTTTCAAACCTTAGATTCCATTACACAGTTCACAATTAAAGTTGGAAATTTGATAAAAATCTGAGAAGGCAACTTTTGACTTTTGTAAAAGACTTAGTAAGTTGACTTATGTGAGATTTAAATGACCACAGATGATTAGTACTGATGCATTAAGGTGAAATGAAAGTTATTTAGGCTAATCTAACATCTAATGAACCTAGGTGAATGAGTATGCAACTGAGAATCACAACAGTGAACAATTTCTAAGACTTGAAATGAGATTTTGACTTTTGATCAAGTTACTACTAAGTTTATTGACTTCCTAAACCTAACTAGACCTAATGGAGTGTAGCACAATCAATTTTTACCACAATAACACACAAGGGCATATACTAACAAGCACAACCAAACACCCCTATATCTATGACTGCCAAGGTTTTTACACAGCAAAGCAATGATGCAAACTAATTTACCACTGAATAAGCTTCTATTATCATTAAACAAGCATAAGTGAGTGACTTTTATCAGCAATTAACATCTATAACTTGACATAGCAGTACATGCAAGAAAAAAAATAATGAGAAGACCTTACAAGGCTATAAGTCAAGAACAAAGATATCCAAGACCAGAAACAACCCTACAGCTCTCCACAGAGCTACTAAACCATCTTCATCTTTTTCCAACTCAGCTCCATGCCTTCTTCTTTATTACAACTATTTTTTTTATTTTATTTATGACCTTTTAGTAATTTTGAGAATTCATGAGAAACTGAGGTATACTAGTTGCAGAGCTGTAAAACCTTTAGAAAACTTGTTAATAAATCTATTTGAGCTTGAAAGAACAGGGGACAACAACATTTAACACTCTTAAATGAATTTGTTAAATTCATTCAAGATTTACTAAATCTCAATTTAAAGAACAAGATTGGGCTTTAAGGTTCAAGAAAGCTTTAATTTCATAAACTAAACTGATTACAACATAATTGAACTGAAACTTACAACTGAAACTTGAAATTACACTAATATCGATTTTATTCTAAACTATACTACACTAATTGCTAACTGCCCTCTCTCTTCTGCTTCTTCCTTGCTTTTATAGCATCCAAATGTGTCTTGTGGGTCCCACAAAGCTTTCCCAGCAATAATACTATCCATTGGATCCCTTGAAACTCATCCTGGCCATTTGTTGATTTTGGCGGGAAAATTTGTTAAATACCAATTGGGCCTGTTGCGTGTAGTAGGATAGTTTTTAGCGCATTAATTGGTCTTGGGATAAGTTCTATTGAAGAGATAAGGGGTGGTGGATGGGATAGTTGTCAGTAGTAGGGTGGTGGCAGGTTGTAGGGGTGGTGGTTGATGTAGGTTTGCCACGTGGCATCCCCTGGTACAAACCCAGGGAGTGGGTTTTGGTTTAGGATTGGTGGAAATGAGAGGTTGTGGAGGTGGTGAAGCAAGTGGCAGGGGAGGTGGAGTTGCAAGTAGCAGGGGAGAGGAGGTTGGGGATGGTTTGGTCAACGCGGGTCAATGGTTTGACCCCGTGTTTATTTAAACGGTTTTAATTATTTTTGGGCTAAGGGTTGGGCCTGGGTAAATTTTAGTGAGTGGGCTGGGGTGTTGTGTTTAGTTTGGGTTTAAATAAGGTCCGAATGGTTTTAATAGTAGCAAAGCCCAAGGATAATTTGTGTAATTTCTGATTTTTTGAGGGGCTTTGTTTGCCATAATTCCAAACTTTCTTTGAGGACCAAACCTGTCAATAAAACATCACACAAGGACCAAAAGTATATTTTTTTTTTCATTTTCAAATACCAAGGACCTTTTCTGTCAATTCCACAAACTCCAGGGACCAAACCTGTAATTTTCTGATTTTGAAGGGTTTAATTTGTAACTTCTCAAAAGTTATCATAAGGACCAATTTTGTCATTTTAGAATAGTATAAGGTTTATTTTTCACATTTTCCATTTTTCAAAACCTTAGGGACTATTTTTGACATTTTTCAAAGTTGAGGGACCAAAGTTGTAAATATGTGATTTTAAACTTTAAAGGACTATTTCTTACAACTTATGAATCCCAAGGACCTTTTATGACATTTGTACAAGTTTTGATTTACCAGGGACTAGTTTTGCAAATTTATGAAACTTGAGGGACTGAAACTGCCAATTATGCAAACTTTGTACGTTTTTCATTTGTTTTTGCATATTTTGTGTTTGAAACATATAAAACACACCTCTAAGATATTTTAAGTATTTTGATGCATATTAGAGTGTTTTTGTATGTTTTGGCAGCTCAGATTAGTATAAAATGATAAGTATTTACACACTTATCAATAAGCCATTATGTTTTTAAGATAAGTGCTCAAAAAATATTTAAAACCTTTGTTTTGAATTTAAGCATTTTCCTTTCTTTGAAGAACGAGTCCTTAGCTGAAATACTAAGAAGTCATTATGTTGAAGTTCGAGTCCTTAGCAGAATTACTAAGAAGTCATTATTGAAGCCCGGGTTTCGTACTGAAGTATACAAAAGCCATCATGAATTTGGATTAGACAACAACTTTTGGAACCCATTTAAGTACGGCGCCAACTGGGTTACCATATTTTGAAATCCATTTGTAAGTTGTGTCAATCCAAGACAAAGAAGTTGAATTCCAACGAGGACTGAAAACCTATGTTTCATTTTTAAATAAAGCTCGTGGAATCAACGGTGATTTAAATCTATTTTGCTTTTGAAAGTTGTTTGAGAAACTCGGTGTCTCTTTTGGAGTTTTAAAACTTGAAGAAGAAGTTTTCCATCCATTGTTGAAAATCGGCGTTTCATTTCGAAAATTCATTTTTGAGATGAATGGAAACCTTCCAGAATTAGGATTTTTCCAAGCATAGCCATTCCTTTGTTGTAGCGGAAGCATTTCAGAGTATGAATATTTCAAATGTTTTGAACGGCTTTGCTTTGGTTTCCACACTGGCTTTACTGGAGTAAAATGAGAGTATGGAGTTTGAAAACCTTGATTCTTTTCTTTATGAGCACTTGCATTTGAAACCTTTTGAGGAGTAAATGTTTCAGAAAAATTAGGTCTCTTTGAAAACTTCCTTCCTTTTTGCAAAGAATAGGTGGTAAATTGAGAAACCCTTTTAGAAAATGGTTTTGAAGATTCACCCGTGTAAACCTTTTCTGAAACACTTACTTGTGGTTTAGACTCGTTTGAAACTTGAGATTTTCCTTTTGACCGGTTAAGAACATCAAATTTTGCTTTTAAGGCATTGTATGACGTTCTCAAATTATTGTATTCTTTTTGAAGAGAAAGATGATATGACGATGCCAGTTTTTCTTGCAAAGAAGCATTTTGATTTTCAAGATGTGCAAAATATTTTTCATATTTGTCTGTTTCGATTGAAAAATCATTTTTGGCATCACCAAAATCCTTGATTTGTTGTGCAATCATTTTTTCCAATTCAACAATTTTCTTTTGAAGCACAGACATTTCTTTTTCAAAAAGATGATTTGGTGTGATCTGAGAGTCAGATTTGTTTGAAGTTTGATTCTGAACTCTTGACCGCTTGATTGAATCAAATAAGTTTTTGTAAGTTTGTTTCAAATGCTCATTTTCTTTTTGTAATGATGCCACATTATGTTCCAGTTCAAGATTTTTTGTATCAAGTTCATCGAAATCAAACTTGATATTGGTATCATCACAATTTTCTACAAAAATCTTTTCTTTTTCTTTAAGCACTGATGTCAAAGAGTTTTCAGAAGACATTTTCTCATTCTTCTCTTGCAGTTTAAGTTGGAAAGAGATACTTTGTGCTTCGAGTTTTGCAAGATGTTTCTCAAACTGAGCTGTTCTTTTTGACAATTCTTCTTTGACATCAGCTGCTTCTTTTGAAAGCTCGGTGATTTTCTTTTTGAGACAAAGATTTTCAGATTTCAAAGAAGATGTTTGTTCAAAATGCACATTCTCATACTCATGGCTGACAGATGCTGACTTGAACGACTCTATTTGATTTGTGAAAAATTCTTTTTGAATGTCTAGAATTAAGCATTTTTCATCAAATTCGTCTTCAAGAGAGTGAACGTACTTTAGATCTTCTCTCATTTCAGTTACAAGATGTTTTTCAAAGTACTCAAAACATAAGTTGATATCTTTCACACGAGGTTCAATTTCCTCTTTCAAAATCTTTTTGACTTCTAACTTAAGGCGTACATCTGATGAAAGAGGATTAGAGAAAACGTTATTTGTGATGTTTTCTTGCTTAAATCAAATGACCTTTAACGTTTGCTCAATGTGATGTTTAAGATTACAAAATTGTTTCCTTGCTCTATTTTGCCATAACTTAGCATCATAGGTAGCAAGTTGAGCTTCTTTGAAAAATCTTTTCACATTTGTGTCTTTTCTTTTGAAAGGTTCTTTTGGTATATCTGTCAATTGTGTACAACCATACACAAAGCCATTGTGCGAGAGTGGGTTTTTTGTTTGTTTTACTTTCAAGCGTTTTTCCTCTTCAGATTTTAAAATATCTTGAGACTCAAACAAAAGATCATCTGACAATTCTTTTCCCATATCTTCAGCGTTGTACAAAATAGGTGTCAGCTTTTTCACTTTGTTTAAAAAACACGGTTTTCCTTTTTCCAACTGAGCACTATTTTCAAAACCAATTCCAGATGTTTGTTTATAAACTTCCTCATCTTTAGTAGGCAGCATGTTAATAGTCTGAGAAGTCTGTCCCAATTTTTGAAGTTTGTTTTCAAGATCGTTTGCTCGTTTCAAAAACTCTTGTTTTTCATTCTCAAGTTTTGTGTTAACAATCTCAAAATTTGAAGTGGTTTTTTGAAGCCTTGAATTTTCACTTTTTAAATCACTGTTCTCTTTTAAAAGTGCTTCAACGTTTCTGCTGTTAAGGACCATTTGTTCACCCAATTTTTGAATGGAACATTTTTCACGAAGAACAGCTTCTCTATAACCAACTTCAAGTGCTTTTTTTGTTTTAAAAGTGGTTTGACAGACTCTCCATACATTCCAAACTTTTGAGCGTGAGATTCAAGGTTTGAGATTTCAATTTCAAGTTTAGCATTTCTTGTTGTTGCATTTTCAAAACGTTTTTCCATTTCCTTAAATCTCTCAATCTCTTTGTTCAAAAAAACATTCGTTTGCTTAGCTTCGCGATTGTCGTTTTTGCACTTTTCAAGTTCATGTTTGGAATTATTGATTAATGAAGCAAATAAGGCACGATCTTGTTCATAAGTAGATCCATCCTGGGCAGGCTCACCTCTATTAGGATCCATATCTGGAGTAGCAAAAGTGATATTACTATCATTTTGTTCCACCACATAAGTGTCACTAATAGACTCAGGATGCGCAGGATATGTCTGATCATTAGCAAACACATTATCAAAGATATTAACATTATCATGAGCATGTGAATGTTGTACCGTAGCCAATATCTCTGTGTCTGATGAAGGTCTGATATGATCATCTTCGATATCCCAAACAGCTTCATTCCTTTGTGTACCATCAGCATCCGAATCATAGCTAGGACAGCTGCGTTCAACCTGCTGTTCTGAAGATGAATCACTGCCCGTGAAAACCAAACTAACATCTGATGCATCACCCTCATTGACTGTTTCCTCTTCATTTTGAACATCTTTCTCTGTCTCTTTCTCAATCACCTCTGTTTCCTTTAACTGCATCTCTCTTTCATTCTGCTCTTTTTCCCGTTTCAGCTTCTCAATCTCATTTAACTTAGCTTCCTCAGTTTCAAGTATCTTTTCGAGTTCATCCATTTGATTTATGCATTGAGTTCTGAAGGTAGAATAGCTTACCCAAAATCTTTTATAAAACGCATCGATAAACTCTGTCTGGTTCATTATCCAAGGGTTAAATATTCTCTGAAACTGAGTTTGGATGACTTTAAGAGATTCTTTGCAGTTATGCGTATGAAGTTCTTCTTCATTAAGTAGCTTTTCAAGTTGATTCAGGTTTTGGATGAGTTCTTCTTGGAAATGATGAAATTGGACTCTAACGTAGTATTCAAATACCTCATCGAACCTTATTTCTAAACCATAAATATTGATGACCTTCTCTACATTTGACTTGAACACTGTAAACACTTTCTTTGAATCTCTCTCTTAGATTTGCATTTTCATTTCCATTGTATAAACAATGTGTGATAAAGGTGATCTTGGATCGGCTCAACGAAATAGGAGTTGGGTTTGGTGAAGGTTACTTTCCTTGGGCAACGAACTTTTAATACACCAACAATTTTCGAAACATTGACCACCAAAAGATTTTCTAAAAGAGTTCTAGAAAAAAAAATTCTAAAAGTGTTCTAGAAAAAAAAAAAATTCTAAAAGTGTTCTAGAAAAAAAAAATTCTAAAAGGTGTTCTAGAAAAATTTTCAGTGATTTAGAAACTTTTCAGTGTTTTAGAAACTTTTCAGTGTTCTCGAAACTTTTCAGTGTTTTAGAAACTTTTCAGTGTTCTAGAAACTTTTCAGTGTTTTAGAAACTTTTTAGTGTTCTAGAAACTTTTCAGTGTTTTAGAAACTTTTCAGTGTTCTAGAAACTTTCCAGTGTTTTAGAAACATTTTAGTGTTCTAGAAACTTTTTAGTGTTCTAGAAACTTTTCAGTGTTTTAGAAACTTTTCAATGTTCTAGAAACTTTGCACCAAAACTTTCTAAATTATATAATTTAGAGAGTATACCACGAGTCGAAGTGTTTTCTCACTTATACAAGTAAGGGAAACACCGAGTAAGCAACGGGAGCAAGTGTGTTCTCGAAACTTTGTGATTTAGAAACTTTGTGATTTAAAAAGATTACTAGAATTTTGATTTTGCTAAAAGCTCACCCAAATGAAGTTTGTATTCCAAGATTCTTGTACTTCTAGTTATAAAAACACCAAAACTTAAATAAAGTTGCAAACTTGATGATTTTTATGAAATTTTTTTGTGTTCTAGAAAGTTTGCTAGAATTTTGATTTTGCTAAAAGCTCACCCAAATGAAGTTTGTATTTCAAGATTCTTGTACTTCTAGTTATAAAAACACAAAAACTTGAAGAAAGTTGCAAACTTGATGATTTTTATGAAAATTTTTTGAGTTCTAGAAAACAAGTACAATAACCAAAATCGAATTTTTTAAGCTTTGAAACTTCAAAAGGATTGAAACTTTCTTGTTAAAAAAGGTTTATAACACTAGTTTGTAATCAAAAAAGTGTTAAAAGCCAAGAAAAACAAGAAAAGTGCTGAACTTTTTTTTCAAAAAAAAACGTGTATAAAGCTAAAACAACGAAACACACAAACTCAAATCACTCCTAAATCATTGTTAGGCTCTGATACCACTTGTAGGACCTTAAATATCACAACTTTATCACAACACTATAGAAGCAAAGATGAAGTAGAGATGGAAAGATGGTGACTTGATATATGTATATATGTATGTCGTGTATATGGAGAGAAAGAGATGAAAAGATGAAAACTTTATTAAGAGACAAACACACACGATACACACACAAGCACACCTTACAAATGAGAGGTAAGGTGCCTTTTATAGTTCCATACATAGGTTTCTATGGGCTTGGGCTTGGACTTGGTTTACATGTTCTAATAAGGCTTACATGATATACTTAATAAGTACCAAGTCCATAGCCCAATATACTAAACTATTACAATACTTGTCGACTCAATAATGATCGTCACTTTTAATGCTAACATAATACTTCTTTGGACCAAATCAGAATTAGCAGTGATTAAATTTGCAACCTTAAAAATCCTAGGGACCAAAACTGTAATTCTGTAACTCCAGGGACCAATTCTGTATTTTTTCAAAAATTTATTCCAAGGGTCTTTGTTGCCAATTTCTGAATCATGGAGGAACAAGTTGACTTTTCTTGATATATTTCCTCAAAGGACTATTTTTGACAAACTTTAAAAGTTGAGGGACTGAAGTTGTCATTTTCTCAAACTTTGATCACGGACTAAACTTGCAACTTTCTGCATCTCTGAGGACTTCTAATGATAATTTGAGCTTTATTTGATTATTTTGCTTTCCCGGCTTTGGCTTTTGACCTTTTTCCAATCTCGTGCTCGTTTTTGACGGTTTTGGCTTTGTTTTTGTTCATTTTTCACATATCCGTACCTGCACATACACAAATACAAAAACATACATTCTCTTGGCATATTTGGTTAGTATTTGATATATTTGGTCTGATTTTGGTCTAAAAAGGATGTGTGAAAAAGCACACATCAAAATCCCCCAGACTAAGGTATTGCCGTGTCCTCACGCAATGTCATCACCTCACGCTTAAGAGATAAATAATTTCAAAACCTCTCTTTACTGACGTTGTAAAGTAGCAATGATGTTCAAAAGAGATATCAAAATCATTTATTCTAAAAAACGCTCCGTTTTTCGATTTTCATGAATAATAACTACTACTACTACTCTTTTTGTATTTTTCATTTTTATATAGGTGACGGTTTACCTTGACTTTCATTATCAATTCTTTTCTGTTGATAACTTTCAGGGTCAACGAGTAGAAACACTTCTCACAGAGAAGAGACCATACAGATAAAAATTATCATCCTTGATTTTTCACAAGCTCCCAAACTAAGCGTAAAATCGAGATCATTGTTTATCCATAAGTTAGGTGCTAACACTACCCACAAAAGTTAATTGTGTATTTACCTCTTGTTCCCAAGTCCTAAGTTTTGTATTTCAAGATTTTATTTTTGTGAAAAATGAATTTCTTCATATTTTCTCGTTTTGATATTTGTTAGTTCGATAAGAGCACAAAATTTGAACGTTAAGTAGTTTCCAAACTTTCCCTCGAAAACCCCTGCATACAGAAATCAAGGTCTCTCATTTAACACGATTTGTGGGGGCCCCCATTTTATTTACGACCGAGACATCCCATGTCTGAGACCCGAAACGGAAGCTTTTTATTAGGGAAACCCCCGGAGTCGAAGCTTGGCATTTTTGCATAATTATAAGCACTTTAATAATACTTGGTCCTTAGTCCTTTATTTTTTTTACAACAACGGTTTATGAGCCGCTAAGATGTAAGAGCTTTATTATGACCTTGGCTTTATACTCGCTACTTTTTATAGCTTTGGATTCCTCTGCCTTTTTATTTGGCTTTGGACTATTATTATTGATATTCATAATCATATGCTAAACCCCGAGTCCTACGGCCTTTACTAAGATCACAACATCGGCTGCGAACCGGCAAGATGCAATAGTCTATTTCACCGTAACACTGGCAGTACCCCTATGTGTACCAAACCCCCATATGCAGAGATTTTGTTGGGAACGAGAAAAAACTAAGTATTGCCCAAACCCCATACACTTAATTAATCCTAGAGATATATTTTTATTGGTGTGCAATCTTGTGGGAACAAGGAGGCCACAAGTACCTTTCGTGGGCTCTAAAGAGATCCAACTACTCCACGTTTAGCACGAAACTTCTAAATAAACTCTATCATTCCTCGATCTCCGCAAATTTAAAATCCCAAGTAATGAGATCCGTGGATGCTTAGCCATAATCTTTTGATTATATTGGTTAAGGGAGACGAGCTAGCGCTCAACACGCCCGGTCAAGTCGATACATTTATTTCTACTCTCGCCAGTAGGAAAGTCAAAACAAGGTGTCAAATCTTATTATTACTTCATATATATCATCATTTTTTCTTCTTTCATCATTTTTTTTTTCAAAATAAAAAGGTGACAAAAAAATTTTAAATTTTGGTGGAAAAACGGAGTTGCGTAAGTTAACAGCTTAGACGAAAGTGCAAGGTCAAATCGAATCGAAAATTCACCCCCCCCCCCCCCCAGACTAAAGTGAAACATTGTCCTCAATGTTTTAAGCATACGGGTAGTCTTAAGTAATATCTAAGGCCGTTTATTAAGTATGCCAAGAGATAAACGTTAGTCGATAAGATTTAGGATATGATGAATTTCCGAAAGAGCAGCGAAGAATGAGACTCGAGTGGAGAGAACGACAAGTCACGAGCACGAGAGTCCTCAAACTTCAGAGAAATTCCTGAACATTCACAAACAACCACAAAAACACGAGTTTGGAAAGGGTCGCCCCCCTCACGTCACGTTACTTAAGAAATAGAAAATAAAGAAAATGAAAATGGATAAGCATGGGGTGCCTCCCACGAAGCGCTTGTTTTTGTTTACCGAGTCACATGAGCTTGACTCGATCCTCTAATTAATTCATCCTTAGGGAGAGCAGATGGAACGAACACTCGGCATGATAAACGGAGATGCCGGGGTCAAAAACGGTATCCTCACTCCCGGTGGAGTGGAAAAGTGAAGAAATGATGGAATAAGCAAAGAACGGATAAAACACCCAGATGATAAAAGCAAAGTCGATATCTGAATCACGGGTGGGTTGGGTGGGTAAAATATCAAGCACAGGAACATCATGATCTGAAATCTCGTCCACCATTCCAACAATAACTTCATTTACATCGAGCGCAAAATCTACATCGGGTGGTTTCGCGGTTGGACGAGAAGACGGTAATTCAATGAAAATCGAGTCGGTATTAGGAAGTAAATCATCATTACATATTTCTTCAATAAGCACGTTTCCTTGAAATCCATTCTCATTGTTTTCAATATCCGGTGGAGAAATGGTATGAGTAAGTTCATCGGATAACTTCTCGTGAGGTGAATCAATCATATCATGTGAATCCCGGACCTCGGGTTTTATTTCGGACTCATCACAAGGAATATCGAAAATTGGATTATCAAGAGTCAATTCCAAATCGAAATCAAATAACGGATTTGTGAAAGTCATATTGAATGTTTCGGAAACCCATGGAACAAGGTCATTAAAATCTTTAGGATGATCGAATTCAACTTTGTTTTCGACATTATTCTCTTCTTCTAAGCTGATGAGCTCAGAAGGTACTTCGTCTACGTAATTGATGTCTCCACAAGATAAAGTATCATCATCGTGAGAATCGGAAAACATCTGAACACGATTATTCGGATTGTCAATCGGAGATACGTCACATTCTTCAGCCGTAACAAAATCATGTTTCACAAAATTGGGTAAAGAATCCTTGAGCTCGGGCTCCAAAGGATCTGAAGGCGCCATTTTGATAAAGTCTTTTCATAGTATATAATTATTCCGAAGAAATACCGGTGAAAGTATTTCCCGGTTCGTTTTCCCAACGAAGGTAGAATGGAATCTTAAATAGTCGAATCGCAAAATCGAGTCGTGAAAAGTGGTAAAGTGAAAACTATAATTTTGGAATTCAAATTATGATAAGAAATAGTAAAATAAGTAGAATATACAAGCTATATATGTACAAAGGTTAAAAACGTAAAATCGGGAATGCACACGCATTATTTAAAACGTAACGTTTATTGAAAAATGATCCTACGAACTTGGAAATATTTTCTAAAAATCTTAAACTAATAAAAAGAATTTTAAGAAAAAGAAATATATTTTTTTTAGTTTTTATTTATTATCTAGAATTTATTTTCTATTTATTGAATTAAAAATGAATTAAAAATTAAGAAAAATAGAAAAATAAAGTGGAAAAATGAAAATTTAATTCTTAAAATTCTAAAATATTATAAAAGAATTTCTAAAAATATTTTTGTATTTTTCAAAGCTTTTTCTGATTTTTATGGAATTTTGGTAATTAAAAATGATTTAAAAATGATTAAAAATTAAGAAATATTAAGAAAAATATCAAATCAATTCAGAAAATTATGAAAAATTTACAGAAAATCTAAAATAATATGAAAATATTGCAGAAAAAATTTGGATTAAAAATAATAAGCAGAAGTGCTTATTCTGAGCTAAACAGCTTATGGCAAATGCTTATTTATAAGCACTTGCCACAAGACTAATCCGAACTTCAAACACAGATGCAATTTACTCTATAAAACTCAAAGGAACTCAGAAATTATGAAAGGAAACTCAGTAGCACTAGATAACATGCAATAAGCAGTTGGGCAATAAGCTAATGCATAAGCAATATGAAAAATAATAATAAGCCAACACTCAGGATCAGTGTAATCACTACTAAACACTTATATGAACAGAAATCCACCAACAAATCACAATACAAACTCAAAAAGAAACTAGCAGGCCTATGTGAACATTTCAACTATGCTGAAAAACAAGTGCAATAAGCACTTGTTATCTGATAAGCTAAACTAAAAGGAACTTAAGCTAACATATGATCAACAAGCTGCTACTCTATGATTCCAACAAAACAGTAGAAATGAGAATTAAGAATTAAGAACAGATTACTGGTGCAGGGCACCCTATTGATCCAACAGCTTACTTTGAGCCCCAATTTCAGCAAACAAATGATTTTCAAAACTGGATTTTCTTTTTGATTATGATTTACTTACTGCTAATCTACTTATAACAGCAATCAGCATGTAATTCCAACGAGATATGAATCCTAGAATTGCTAACAAAGTGTGACCAAAAACTGAACATCAAGTATGATTTGACTTCTTGAATGCAACTAAACTTTGACTAAATCTTATTTCTACTGCTGATTTCTACCACTAATATGTTGTATTAAGCTATGATTAACCTATATTAAGCTAACTTGAATTATATAACACCTATGACTATAAAATCTCTAGCTGATTTTAATATACTTGCAATTAACCTAGTTATCTATCTAATTTTGACTTAATGTATTAATGACTTACTGTTTTTATGCTATTTCTAACTTACTTATGCATAAAGTAACTAACTAAAGCAGAATAATCAACAATAACACAACTAGAACACAGGGCAACTACACTAATCCAAACACCCCTGCAATTGATCAGTTATACTATGAATTTGAGAATTAGTCCACTGATTGCTATACTAATGATCTAAATAACTTCAAATCTCTCCTAATAGCTAAATCAAACAACCAGAAACCATAGGATCAAACAGATATGCTACTATGCAAAAACTAAATATGACAGATAATAAACTACAACTAGCAAAACAGATTCACCAACAGGTAATGCACACTCAGATCTATGTAAAAAGATATTCTAAAAATCAAAACAAGCTCAGCTAAACAACTATTACTACAATATAGTAATCTAAACCAATGAAACAGTAAACTCAATATTACTCTAAAAAAAACTAAACAGATACAAAGAAACAATAATGAAAAGCAAAAGTTACCACTAAATTCCCCTTCAGCTTAAACAGAGGGGGTTCCCTTTGCTCGCCTGTCTTTAGACAGGCCATTGGCTTCCATTTCTCCAATTGGACTGTCACTTACACCTCAGATCACCAAATCACATAAAAGTTGACTTTTGTTGACTTTTTGTGAAAAGTGAATAAAAGCTGATGTAAACTATAACAATAAGCTCACAAAAGCTTAAACCAAAAATAAAATGTAATGAACTTCTGATTAGCTTGTTTGAAAACTGAGGTAAGAAAACTATTCTTATTTTTTTTTCCTTTTTCTGATTTTTATCAAAACATTTGAATGAACATAAAAACTGAATTTGGAAATTAGAACTTGAATGAACTTTTAATTAAACTAAAATAAGCTAAATCATAAACTAAAATAAACAGTAACAATTAACTAAATGAATTGATTAAAAGGAAATTAAATTCATTGAAATGAAAAGATTACAACTATACTAAATTTAAACTATTACAACTAAGAAAACAATTGGGCAGAGCTTTGCTATTCAAAGCTCCACCCTAAAACAAGTATTCTAACACTTTATTTATAGGTGAAGAGAGATGAGGCCTTGGAGCTTCGGATTCCTTTGAGAGAAGAGTCTAGAAATGACATGCTGGCGATCCACAAAGAGTTGTGTGCTTATTTTGTGTTACTCTAAGCCCTCAGATCACATCCCATCAATATTGGCCCTTGGATTGAGAATAAATGACGCGTATCAATCAATAGAACTCTACCACGTTATCCCATTTTGTGCTTCTTAAATCTGACAAGTATCTGACGCACTGACATGCTTCTAGAAGCCAAATGATTAGACTAAATTACCCTTAATGGTGGTAATTATTTGGATTGAAGGGTCTAGGGTTCTTCAGTGAATAGTAGAATCTGGGTATGAGGGGTGAATTTGGGGGGCGGATAAAAGGTACGGGTAATAATATATTATTTGGTTTTGACTTTTTCGTTGACCGAGGGATGTATGGATGGGCTTGGGTATGGTTTGGTGAATTGGGATTTTGGAATTAATCTCTTTGGGTTGGACTTTAAAAAAGGTTTTTGTAAATTTTGGATCCGGTTTAAGGTTTAGTATTAGATTTAGGATAAAAGTTTAAGGGATTTGTTTTGTAAATTTTCTAAGCTTAAGGGTCTTTTCTGCCAACTTTCTAAATTAATTTCCAAGGACCAATCTTGACAAGTAGTTATTCTTCAAGGTAAATTCTGACACTTTGAGCATAAAGCTGATCCGTAATCGAGAAATCCTTAACCAGCCTCGGCTTTTGTACACTCTTTCAAATCTCGTGCTCGTGTTTGCTTTGATTTTTCCATTTTTTTGTAATATCCGAACCTGCACATCACAAACACAAAAACACTACAAATTTGGCATAATTCGATTAGTTTTTGGTCTTTTGAAACTGGTTTTGGTCTTATAAAAGTGAGTGAATAAGCACTCACCAGTGTGCTCTTAGAGCTAGGAATTTCCACCACTTCCGTTATGGTCTCCGGTTCTTGTTCTTGATAAACGTGAAGATTAAGCAAATCGTTTCTTCTAAACACCGTTTTAAGCTCAGCACGTTTGCTTCATGAACTCTTAACCGTAAATCGTGAAAGGTTTGGATCGAATCTTGACGGTTTAGGAGTACAATTGATTCTTGGACAACCGTAGGTTGGACGTATTTAGCACTTCCATTCTTATTGGAAAGTATCGAGTCCTTTGTCACCTCGGTTTCTCGTTCCATTTCCCTCACCGGAGAGGGAGTAGGAACCGATGGTCCATCAACACGAATTTTCTGACAAGGTGTAAAGTTGTTCCATTTTGATTTTAAAAGCCCTACGTTTAAAGAAATCATCGTCGAGAGATGCCATAGAACAATCTTCAACATTTAAAGGTTCACAAGACGGATTGGGATTAATCGTAAAATTTTCTTCTTTATAAGGCTCATCTTCATCACTCTTAATGGTTTGCTCTTGTTCACTTCTACGAATTTCCTCTTTTAAAAGGTTTATGGTAGTTAGACACTGCTCATTAAAGTCATTTTGAGCAGTCATCATTTTAATGATTTCACTCTGAACCGTTAGAATCGTGTCGTATTGTGGAGGTTGGTCGTGATAATTATTGTCATAAGGAAACGGTTTCCTTGTTTGACAATCGGTGCTAAAGTGTGGACCTCCACAATTCTCACAACCGTTTTGTAGTTGTGAGGTCGGTGCATTTTGAAACGATTCATCATTGAAGTACGGATCTTGCTTATATGAATTGAAATTGTTTTGAGAATAATTGGAAAAGTTCGGATCATAATCGGAGGTGAATGTGGGTTCAGCTTTCGAACCATAACACATACAAAATCCACGAGTAAATCCACATTCTTTGCAAAAACACCGTTCACAAAGTACTCCTTCTTGGGAGGGATTTCCACAATTAAAACAAGTGAACGGAGGCGGCGGTGGTGTTGGTGGATAATCAGAAATGTTTGAAGGATTGTTGAACGATCTTTGATCATACGTGTGAGATTTACAAAACCAACAGACTCCGTCACAAATATCACTACCACATTATTTGCACGTACACCAAACACATGAACCTTCAAAGAACAGTTCTCCACATTTAAAACAAGTCGGATCCATAGAATTATCGGTTTAGAGGGTTAAAGAAGAAGAATCAAATGATAAGAGGAGAAGAAAATTATTTTTGGTTTTTTAATTATTGTAAAATCAAATAAAAGGAAAATCAAAATGGAAAAGGAAAATATTTTTGTATTTTTATTTTTGGAAAACAAAATTCAAAAACTTAAAACTTTTATTTTCTTTTGTTTTTCAAACGTTACGTTAATCGTAAACCGTTTTCTTTAAATCTACTCGCGACGGAACGGGAGAGAAGAATGAATCTCTCTTCAGCTTGCAATTTAATGTCAAAGCTATCCGTATTTTCCGCTTATTCGGTCGCAGAATTAAAGTAATCCGATTAGCAACTAATTTCACGCGTTCTTATGTCGTTAAGCTTATTTGGTTTACAACGCCCACCCTTCAACGGGAGAGTCGAGGCTGTAACTTTATTATTTTTTTGGTATTTTTGAAAACACTTTAGAAAAACTGTTTTTGATTTTTTTTTTTTTTTTTTTTTTTTTTTTTTTTTTTTTAGAAAATATATACAAGGAAGGTTTTCAAAACACAATTTCGAAAAACGAAAAAGAAAAATTCACTTCAACCTTCCCCGGCAGCGGCGCCAAAATTTTGATGTAATCGTTTTTATAATATAGGATTTGTTTTTCCGAAGAAATGCTTAGGAAAGTATTTCCCCGGGTCGTGTCCCAGCGAAGGTGTGAATGGAATTTCGAATTTTCGATTCGTGAAACGTGTCGTAAAAATGGTAAAAAGTGATTTTGATTAGATTATACTAATGAAATAGCAAATGAAGCACAAATTATTACTTAAACACATATACTAAGTAAACAAACTAAAAACGTAACGTAAAATCGAAAACGTAAGCTAAAACGTAAAATAAACGTTAACGTACGAAATAAAACGCGAATTTTAAGCTATAATACTCCTATGGACTTGAAAATAATTTTAAAAAGTTAAAAATGATAAAATAAAATTTTGAGAAAAAGAAAAATATTTTTTTGACTTTTAATTATTTTTTATGAATTAAAAACTAATTATCTAATTAAGAATTAAAAGAAAATGCAAATAAGGTGAGAAAAATAAAAAATAAATTTTGAAGATCATAAAATAACTAAAAAGTAATTTTAAAACTAAAAACAAATTTTTTTCGCTTTTTGTGTAATTTTTGGGGATTAAAAACTATTAAATCTAATTAAAAATTCAAAATAAATGGGAAAAATGCAAATTAAATTTCTAAAATTCTAAAATAAATGAAAATAATTTTCTAAAATATTTTTGGATTTTTTTTGGCTTTTTCTGATTTTTTTTGGACTTGTTGGTAATTAAAATGTATTAAAAATTGATTAAAAATGAAAATAAAATAAGAAAAATAGCAAATCAACTTGGAAAAATTTGAAAAAGTTACAGAAAATCTAAAATATTAAAATAAGCTTGAGAAAAAATTTTGAAAAGAAAATAATTTAGAAAAGTGCTTTTTGGCTTGAAACAACTTATTTGGAGTGCTTATTTATAAGCACTCCTTGACCAAGTTTGACCAGACTTTGACCCAATGTAATTTAGACTAAATAAAGCTCAAATGAACAGTTGTAAAACAAGTTTGAACTCAGAAACATAAAACAGGACCAAGTCAGTTGCAAATAAGCTATTCAAGATAAGCAGTAAGCAAAACAGAGTAAGCAGCAAGCACAATCTAAAAGAGAAACTCAACTTAAGGCACACAAGAACTGAGATGAACAATAGATTTCAAAATTCAAACACAAAAACTTAGCTGCAGGCCTTATAACTGAAAACAGATTCAAACTCAAACTACTCAACTAATCAAGGCAATAAGCAGTACCAATAAGCTATTAAGTGAAATCTTATGGGGGCAAAACTATGACTGAACTATTGAAATGCTAAATCCACAAACAGAAAGCACTTAAAAGCTTGTTAGCTACCCTACTTGTTGCCTAAATCTTAGATAAAACCTGTTGGTGCAGGGGAGATGTAAGCTCAATCAGGCAACTTAAGCTCTAATTTTCAATAAGCAATTGAGGTTCAATCTGAGATTTCCTTTTTGTTTATTATTAACTAACTGCTAAGCTATTCAAAACAGTAAACCAAATGAATTTCCAACCAAAATTGATTCCTAGAAGTAACCTCAAAGTTGTGACCAAAATATGATACTCACTATGTATTTGACTTTTTAATTACACCTGAGATTTGACTAAAATGACTTTCAGATGATCCTAGATTATTATAACTATAAGATTAAACTTGTTTAAAACCTACTTAGGCTAAATGCTATTATATATAATCTATTCCTAAGCTTGCAGCTACTGTAGAACAAAAATAAGCTTGAAATTGAACTACAAAAGTAAATTTGACTTTCTGGCTTAATCCTACCAAATTTATGCTAGAACCTAGTTAACTACACCTAAGGTAAACTATTTATGCAGGGATTACAGCTAAATAACCATAAGAACAATCAGAAAGCAACAGATCCAAACACCCCTTAATATGGCAGGCAACACCAAAACTTGGATTCCAATCTTAGTCTAACTGATCTATTGATTGAAGCAGGTTACCTACACACTATTAGCACTATCAGATTCAACACAATCAACTATGAACCCCAAGAACATGAAATGGCAGATTAAGCTATAAAATGAGGCAGTAGGCATAAGAAACTTAACTAGATCATGAATAAGCATAAAACAATCATTCAGCTAACTAAAACAAGCTTCACCAAGCAGAATTAAGCTATGATAATAACAACTAAACTAGAGATGCAGAAACTCAAAAGGAAGCTTACTTGTAGATTTGGAAGGAAATGGAAACAAGGTAATGAGATAGGCTCATCTAAGCTATTAGGAAGCTTTAATGAGCTTATCCAGAGGACTTTGAGCTTATACAGCTTATGTATCCTCAACTATAACTATTTATTTATTTATTTATTTATTTATTTTAAACAATGAAAACTAAAATTTGAATAAGCTAATACAATTAAACATAAATTTAATGTAATAGTAAATGGAAATTATACAGGTAACTAAATATGAAATAATGAAAGCTGAATTTGCAAATTAAACTAAAATTTTATTAATTAAGAAACTCATTACAATATAAAAGGATTACAATGAAAACAGACAATTTAAACTACAAATTGCATAAAAACTTACACATACTCCTACTCCTAACTACTGCCTCAATTGATGGTGAGGAGGGACGTATATATAGGCGTGAGGAGGTTAGAAGCTGCTAGACTGCCAAGTCATCAATCCAGGTGATACTTGTGCTTCTTTCAATCCATCTCAGCCCTACAATCAGCCTTGGCCACCAATCTTATGATATTGACCCTTGGATTAGCTTTCACCTTATGATTGGCACTCAATTTCACACGGATTCATGACCTAGCACCTATCTGACATGTCAGGTGCCTTCTAGAATGCGTATTAAATTCCAAAGAAGCCCTTAATTGTGGTGAAAAAGTTTGGGTGATTTCTAGGGTTCATACTATGAATAGTTGTAAAACCCGAAAATTTAAAAACCTAAATTACGCATAATTTCGAATTTTACCTAAACTTTGAGATAATATAATTTAAACCTTACACTTTACATTATGTACTATAATTAAAAACAAAGAATAATTAAACTAACCTAAGTTGTATCTAAAATAAATATTTGAATCACCTAAAAATAAACTTTCCTTATATCATTGCATATCACACGTTTTAATTAAAATTGTAATTCCTGAAATTCATGTGATTGTGATCCCACAAATCTCGGCCCTAAGACTCGACATTACCATCTTTATTTCAGTAGTTTCCCTCCTTATCAGCCCATCATTCACTCCCCCGTATCATTTTATTGCGCGTATATCTCACCATAAAACAAAACAGAAAACCTATTTTTCTTTCAAACAAAAGTGATGGCTGTGAGATTGCTTTTCCATTTATTTTCTTCGGTTCAATGACAGTACAAAGAGAAGGTGCGTGTCTTGGCCGTGATTACCTGCTGCTGGTTCGACAAGGGTTTTAGTCGTGGTGTTGGGATCATGCCCTACTCGCGTTTCTTCTTTTGTTCTTGATTAACAGCAAGGTATCACAATCCCTTCTTATTTTCTAGTTTTATTAGACACATACACCTACAAGAATCTGATTCTAAGTAACGCGTAAAACCTAATCTCTATGCGTGTGATCTGTTTGATTTGTATGTACTGGTTCATTAATATGATTTATCACACTTGAATTTGACACACGATATCGTAACTAAATCATTAAACAAAGACCAAGTTGTTTTATTAACGCAACTTATACGATTGTATGTGAGATTTTTGGCTCGTTAATCTCTTGAAATATGTGGGCTGTTGTGTGCATCTGGTTGTCGACCACATCTAAAAACATATACGCATGCATGCATGAAGATAGAGACTAAAACGAATTGGCTAACATATGTGCATGAATATACTAAAATACTCACATGAGATCATAAAAGTCACATAAAATAAAAAACTTTTGAACCTTATATCTCGACTTCTATTAACTGTTTTGGCACGGGATCGACTTCTACAAGTTAACCTATCTAATGACTAACGAAAGCATGTGTTACACAAAAATATTCGACTTGTATTGGTGGTGTTTTGATCATTTTCTAATCGGATCTATTTTGCACATCGCATAAGGAGAAAATAGAGATATGACACATGTGATTAATATAATCGAATAAAATACTTCATTATGACTTTTATTCACACATGACATAATGATTTGGAACACGCGCGCTTTATTCTTTCTATAAACTGTATATTTCGAATCTGTTTGGGGATTAGTTTTACGAGCTAAAATAAAAGACGAAAACGCATACTTGGGTCGACATGTAGATGAAACTAATAAAAAGAATACATGTTACTTTCGGCATTCTTTTCGAATCGATATAATATAATACTCATAATGTGTCTAGGATGTATTTTTAGTGTCACGAGAATTGTCGTAAATAAAGAAAATTGACATGATAAGTATGCGAATATGTGAAAGTGTGTATGTTTCGTATATACATATAAATCTTGGGTCATCGCGACATAAATATTAATATAGTGGGCACGTTAATAAGTTTTATAAAATTTTAACGACGGGGTCTAAAATTATTATCTTAGTATAGATTTATAAAATAAACTTTAAAATAATTTTGATAATTTATATTTTTAGACCCTAAACTTTATTAAATTGATCAATCAACTCTAAACTATCATATTGATCATTATAACCTCAAATATTATTAATGATTCATTTTAACCTTAAAGTTTTAGATTACTATTTTGAGAAACTTACTAAATATGGAAACTTACTAATTCGGGAAACCTGTTAAAAATAGAAAGTTACTTAATATGGTTAAACTACTTAAAGAGGAAACTTACTATTTTTGAAAAGTTACCTAAAATAGAAAGCTGCTAAATATGGGAAGTTACTAAAAATGGAAGGATAACTAAAAGAGAAAACTTAAGTAATTTTGAACTCTTCGGGATCCGTTTTCACGTGCTTTTAGGTTTGGTGAAGCGGGAATGATCTTTCTCCTTTCGTTTGGTCTCGGTTTGTTTTGACTCGGCAAAGGTACAGATATTCCGTACTCTTTCAGTAAGAGTGCACACTCTCTCTCTCTCTCTCTCTTAACTCGTCTTTGATTTACTATCATGTTACGATTCCACTTGATCATGATTATAATCCTCCATATTGACTCTATGATTAGTGTGCTGCACCAGAAATTGTGACCCTATTGTTATCCGTTTGAACTCTCATGATCCATTTGATAACCCTTGTGACCTAAATCCTTCAACCTTTTTGAGACCTTGGGTATTCTATGGGATATTGTAACGGGATATAAAACCATGGTAAGACTCTGAATGTTCTTTTGGGATAATACAACAGGAGGTGAATTTCTTTTCTTAATTATGACATGGAAATATATAAAGGAGAAACTATTTTATAACGATACTTTAATATGATTTAAGACCACTTATTTATGGGATCTTATAAATTCATGAAGATCACTTTTGAAGGAAATTGTATGAAAACCTTTATTAAATACCACTTTTATAAATGTCATTTTTTTTGAAGATCTTTTCTAAATGAACTTAGTTATAGACTCTTAACAGGATTGTACTACGAACCTTTTTAAACAAGTGAAGGAAACCTGCTAAATTGAACTTTGTTTTAAACTCTCATTATGACCCTTTAATATATGAACCATGGGATTTTGGGAATTGGAATAGTTAACCTTGAGGATTGGGAACTTTGGCTTTGACCTCTCCATCTTAACCCATTGATAATAAACCTTTGATTGACCCCTTGGCACTGAATCTTTGAACCTTGACATTGATCCTTGACATTGGACCTTTGATGATGATTTGGCACTTAAACCTTTGATATTGAACCTTGACCACATGACCCTTCAGTATTTACCCGAGGTATTACTTGTTGTGGAGTAGCCACAACTATAGCATTGATGCACCAATGTTATGTACTCTAGCGTAGTTGGAGAGGTGTACTACGCCGTCCCCGCTCTACTATTGACTACTGCTTGATTGTGATTGTTATTGGCCTACGGGGGCGTATGGATGCATCCTAGATTTGTATTGATTGATTGATTGGTTCTTATTGGAGCTACTAAATTGTCTACATTGCTACATATTGTATTGCTTTGTGACTGGGTATGCGTGCATTGCAACCCCTCACATATTGGGAGTTGATCACTCCATATTGGGCTACTATTGTATTGTATTGTATTGATTGGCCTTGGGTAAAATACTGAATCCTACATACATTATACCTTACACTTAACCTTGACATCTTTTGATTACCCTTTGGATACCACATGAAATTCATATTCATATCCTTTGATTATTCCTAACTCTATTGGATTGATTTGTTATTTGTTTATATCTGTTCACTGAGCTTTTTATGCTCAGCCGCTTTCTTTTCCATGCGGCAGGTTTAGTAGGAACTTGGGTTTATGGATGAGAGATTTTATTTTGGGCTCAGAAGACTTCACCCTGATTAGCTACTGGGCGGACTTAGAGATGATTAGAAGTAATTAATGATGGGCTTAGTAAATCGTATTTGGGCTTAGTTCATTAGTATTGCCCTTTTGTATTCTGTATTTCGTTTAGTTTTTCTTTTGTATTCTATGTAAACCTTGGTTTGAAATGTATCTCCGTTTCGCTTGTGTTCTGATTTGACTCCATAATGTTACACTTTAGCCCTTCTCGGGTTGGGGTGTTACAATTTATGGTATCAGATCCAGGCTGACGACTTATAATACATAAACCTGTACCTGTGAGTTTTGGACCATTAGGTTTCCACTGTAGGAACATCGGAAATCGCTTTGAGAACTTGCCTTAGGAATTACCTTTATGAACTTAAGTTTTGACCAGTAAAGAATGGGTAGACTTTAAGATTCTGCTTACATATCTTTGCTTCTGCACTACTCTGATTCGTGCCTTACGTTTAGCTATGCCTTTTTGGATCATTTTTTTGGAACTTGAAATCTTTGCACCACCTGAGTCTACCATCAGTTTTCTAAAGACATTGAAGATTGCATGGCAATGCATAACACTCTTTTGATTTTATCCCTGATCTTCTTGTTAACCCTTGTTGATATCTCTTCGGACATTTTGAGAATCTCCATGACGATGATGTAATTGTTGCACGCTATGATCGTCTCTAGCTTTTGAAAATCGTCTGTAAGTTTTCCGACGTTACTTGATTTTGTTTTATCCATCATTGTTTCCATGAGGAGTCTCGTGATATTTAACCACGGGTATGAGAATGTTTCTTTTCCTCTTTGAATGATAAAGGTTGCTATGTTAACCTGTCCTTCTTTGGAAAGTCAACTTCGATTTGATTCTGATATGAGATTGATTGTTCAAGCATTCGAGATGCTGACGACTGTTCCACTATGACTCATCTTTGGTATTTTGAATTATTTTGAAACTTCCTACCATGATTTTGGATCGTTAAACCTTGCCATCCTTATTCCTAGGGAGACTCGTGCATTACTTTCGAGACTGTGAATTTCTCATGCACCAATTTTGTACACCGAAGAAATGAACCTTATTTTGAAAATTATTATGACACCCTTAGTTCCGGTCATGATGACTGCTGAACCACCAAGTTTTCCACCGGAGGATGGAGCTAGATAGAACCTGAAGTTGACAACAGCGATGACTACCCAGAAATGTAGAAGACATTCCTCGCCAAATGGAAGGGTTGATGAGGAGAGCACAAGAACCAGCCAAGATGACAAACCTGGAGCTGATGAAGACATGCAGTCTCGTTTCCCTATTCATCTTGGTTGTACTAAGATGAATTAAGAGCAGAAGCAGACTAGATGAGGAAGGGATTTAAAGATCGTGTCAGAATTCGCATTACTCCATCGCATTCCAAGAAGAACTGCAGAAGGCTTAATGATCAGACTCAAGTTCACAGTTTTGTTTCATATCCAGATTGATAGACAAAAGAAGACAGGTTACTTGGGCTTGAAACGAATTGGTGTTTTGAATGGGTGGTTTTGGAAGAAACCATTTTGTTGTTGGATGAGTTGATTTTGTGAAGGATGAAGTTAATGATGACTAATGCTCACTCTCGTCAATTTCTTGAGTTTCGTTACTTAGTAATGTGATCCTTGGATGATTTAGGTTCTCCGATATCATCTCTGTTCCTTGTTCAATCTGCGTATATTTGATAATGGTCTTGTTTGGGAAATTTGGCGAATTTTGGGATAATTGATGCTTTTGAGACGACGTACCTTATTTGCTGATATGATTAGATTTCCATTACTCTTGCGAGTAGTCTTGTTTTCCCTTTAGTTATTCATTGAGACTTCCACTGTTTTATTTTTGAATGTTCCTCTTGGTTATGACGCTTGATTCCGGTTGACCTCTAGGATGATAGAAGTAATAGGTGAACTTAGATTGACTTGTTTGTTTACGACTCGTGATAAAGTATGACCATCATGAGAGCATATTTATATGATGCTAGTATTATGACGCCTGGCAAACGTGATAATACTCACATTATATAACGTGCACTTATTGTGGTCATAGGATACCTTGGGGAGTATTTAATAAGTTTAGAATTTGATCTCCGTTGAATTTTCTGCGACTTGTGAGACTTTAGGCTCATTCTACCTATGCCTTGACTCTGCATTTGTTCGTTAGATAACTAGATAAATTGAACTCTCGATTTTGCATTATGTTGACCTCGATACATCTGTCACCAATCTCAAACTCTTGTAGAGAACTCTACTGCTTGATACAGTTAATTTGATTTGAAATTTTGTTCGTATTCCATATGAGTTTTTCCAGAAGATACAATTATCATCCTCTACATATGGTGTCATACCCTTTTGATCAGATTCAACCAGATATGTCACTTCCAGAAAAAATAATAATAATAATAAAAATAAAGAAATAAAAAAAACCCGGAAACCATTCTTGATAGACAGGAGAGAGTCATGAGTAATAAGTTATTCGTTTTGTTAAAGTTCCTTGGAAGAACCATCCACCACGTGAGACGACCTGGGAAACCGAGGAGTCTATGCGAGCCAGCTACCCCCATTTTCCTGTGTAGTCTGGTAGGCGTTCATTTTGATTCGCTGCCTTATTCTTTCTTTCAATTTCGCGGACGAAATTTTCTTTTTAGAGGGGAAGAATTGTAAAACCCGAAAATTTAAAAACCTAAATTACGCATAATTTCGAATTTTACCTAACCTTTGAGATAATATAATTTAAACCTTACACTTTACATTATGTACTATAATTAAAAACAAAGAATAATTAAACTAACCTAAGTTGTATCTAAAATAAATATTTGAATCACCTAAAAATAAACTTTCCTTATATCATTGCATATCACACGTTTTAATTAAAATTGTAATTCCCGAAATTCATGTGATTGTGATCCCACAAATCTCGACCCTAAGACTCGACATTACCATCTTTATTTCAGTAGTTTCCCTCCTTATCAGCCCATCATTCACTCCCCCGTATCATTTTATTGCGCGTATATCTCACCATAAAACAAAACAGAAAACCTATTTTTCTTTCAAACAAAAGTGATGGCTGTGAAATTGCTTTTCCATTTATTTTCTTTGGTTCAATGACAGTACAAAGAGAAGGTGCGTGGCTTGGGCGTGATTACCTGCTGCTGGTTCGACAAGGGTTTTAGTCGTGGTGTTAGGATCATGCCCTACTCGCGTTTCTTCTTTTGTTCTCGATTAACAGCAAGGTATCACAATCCCTTCTTATTTTCTAGTTTTATTCGACACATACACATACAAGAATCTGATTCTAAGTAACGCGTAAAACCTAATCTCTATGCGTATGATCTGTTTGATTTGTATGTACTAGTTCATTAATATGATTTATCACACTTGAATTCGACACACGATATCGTAACTAAATCATTAAACAAAGACCAAGTTGTTTTATTAACGCAACTTATACGATTGTATGTGAGATTTTTGGCTCGTTAATCTCTTGAAATATGTGGGCTGTTGTGTGCATTTGGTTGTCGACCCACATCTAAAAACATATACGCATGCATGCATGAAGATAGAGACTAAAACGAATCGGCTAACATATGTGCATGAATATACTAAAATACTCACATGAGATCATAAAAGTCACATAAAATAAAAAACTTTTGAACCTTATATCTCGACTTCTATTAACTGTTTTGGCACGGGATCGACTTCTACAAGTTAACCTATCTAATGACTAACGAAAGCATGTGTTACACAAAAATATTCGACTTGTATTGGTGGTGTTTTGATCATTTTCTAATCGGATCTATTTTGCACATCGCATAAGGAGAAAATAGAGATATGACACATGTGATTAATATAATCGAATAAAATACTTCATTATGACTTTTATTCACACATGACATAATGATTTGGAACACGCTTTATTCATTCTATAAACTGTATATTTCGAATCTGTTTGGGGATTAGTTTTACGAGCTAAAATAAAAGAGGAAAACGCATACTTGGGTCGACATGGAGATGAAACTAATAAAAAGAATACATGTTACTTTCGGCATTCTTTTCGAATCGATATAATATAATACTCATAATGTGTCTAGGATGTATTTTTAGTGTCACGAGAATTGTCGTAAATAAAGAAAATTGACATGATAAGTATGCGAATATGTGAAAGTGTGTATGTTTCGTATATACATATAAATCTTGGGTCGTCGCGACATAAATATTAATATAGTGGGCACGTTAATAAGTTTTATAAAATTTTAACGACGGGGTCTAAAACTATTATCTTAGTATAGATTTATAAAATAAACTTTAAAATAATTTTTTTTGTTTGACTTTTTAATATTTAATTTTGATAATTTACATTTTTAGTCCCTAAACTTTATTAAATTGATCAATCAACCCTAAACTATCATATTGATCATTATAACCTCAAATATTATTAATGATTCATTTTAACCTTAAAGTTTTAGATTACTATTTTGAGAAACTTACTAAATATGGAAACTTACTAATTCGGGAAACTTGTTAAAAATAGAAAGTTACTTAATATGGTTAAACTACTTAAAGAGGAAACTTACTATTTTTGAAAAGTTACCTAAAATAGAAAGCTGCTAAATATGGGAAGTTACTAAAAATGGAATGATAACTAAAAGAGGAAACTTAAGTAATTTTGAACTCTCCGTGATCCGTTTTCACGTGCTTCTAGGTTTGGTGAAGCAGGAATGATCTTTCTCCTTTCGTTTGGTCTCGGTTTGTTTTGACTCGGCAAAGGTACAGATATTCCGTACTCTTTCAGTAAGAGTGCACACTCTCTCTCTCTCTTAACTCGTCTTTGATTTACTATCATGTTACGATTCCACTTGATCATGATTATAATCCTCCATATTGACTCTATGATTAGTGTGCTACACCAGAAATTGTGACCCTATTATTATCCATTTGAACTCTCATGATCCATTTGATAACCCTTGTGACCTAAATCCTTCAACCTTTTTAAGACCTTGGGTATTCTATGGGATATTGTAACAGGAGATAAAACCATGGTAAGACTCTGAATGTTCTTTTGGGATAATACAACAGGAGGTGAATTTCTTTTCTTAATTATAACATGGAAATATATAAAGGAGAAACTATTTTATAACAACACTTTAATATGATTTAAGACCACTTATTTATGGGATCTTATAAATTCATGAAGACCACTTTTGAAGGAAATTGTATGAAAACCTTTATTAAAGACCACTTTTATAAATGTCAATTTTTTTGAAGATCTTTTTTAAATGAACTTAGTTATAGACTCTTTAAACAGGATTGTACTACGAACCTTTTAAACAAGTGAAGGAAACCTACTAAATTGAACTTTGTTTTAAACTCTCATTATGACCCTTTAATATATGAACCATGGGATTTTGGGAATTGGAATAGTTAACCTTGAGGATTGGGGACTTTGGCTTTGACCTCTCCATCTTGACCCATTGATAATAAACCTTTGATTGACCCCTTGACACTGAATCTTTGAACCTTGACATTGGACCTTTGATGATGATTTGGCACTTAAACCTTTGATATTGAACCTTGACCACATGACCCTTCAGTATTTACCCGAGGTATTACTTGTTGTGGAGTAGCCACAACCATAGCATTGATGCACCAATGTTATGTACTCTAGCGTAGTTGGAGAGATGTACTACGCCGTCCCCGCTCTACTATTGACTACTGCTTGATTGTGATTGTTATTGGCCTACGGGGGCGTATGGATGCATCCTAGATTTGTATTGATTGATTGATTGGTTCTTATTGGAGCTACTACATTGTCTACATTGCTACATATTGTATTGCTTTGTGACTGGGTATGCGTGCATTGCAACCCCTCACATATTGGGAGTTGATCACTCCATATTGGGCTACTATTGTATTGTATTGTATTGATTGGCCTTGGGTAAAATACTGAATCCTACATACATTATACCTTACACTTAACCTTGACATCTTTTGATTACCCTTTGGATACCACATGAAATTCATATTCATATCCTTTGATTATTCCTAACTCTATTGTATTGCTTTGTTATTTGTTGATATCTGTTCACTGAGCTTTTTATGCTCAGCCGCTTTCTTTTCCATCCGGCAGGTTTAGTAGGAACTTGGGTTTATGGATGAGAGATTTTATTTTGGGCTTAGAAGACTTCACCCTGATTAGCTACTGGGCGAACTTAGAGATGATTAGAAGTAATTAATGATGGGCTTAGTAAATCGTATTTGGGCTTAGTTCATTAGTATTGCCCTTTTGTATTCTGTATTTCGTTTAGTTTTTCTTTTGTATCCTTTGTAAACCTTGGTTGGAAATGTATCTCCGTTTCACTTGTGTTCTGATTTGACTCCATAATGTTACACTTTAGCCCTTCTCGGGTTGGGGTGTTACAATAGTAATTATGGGTAAATGGTTAAAAAGAGGGGGCGGGAATATTTTTTTTGGGGCGTTTTTATTATAAAAGGTGTTGACTTTGACCGAGGTAAAAGTAGGGTGGATCGGGTTGAGGAATTGGATTGGGTTTAGTGATTTGGGTGGACGGGTAATGGGAAGAAAGGTGTTGGGCTTATTTTGGTGTGTGGGCTTTGGTGTTATTTTTGGACTTGTAATACTTCTTTGGACCAAATCAGAATTAGTAATGATTAAATATGCCACCTTAAAAATCCTAGGGACCAAAACTGCAATTCTGCAACTCCAGGGACCAATTCTGTATTTTTTCAAAAATTTATTCCAAGGGTCTTTGTTGCCAATTTCTGAATCATGGAGGAACAAGTTGACTTTTCTTGAAATATTTCCTCAAAGGACTATTTTTGACAAACTTTAAAAGTTGAGGGACTGAAGTTGTCATTTTCTCAAACTTTGATCACGGACTAAACTTGCAACTTTCTGCATCTCTGAGGACTTCTAATGATAATTTGAGCTTTCTTTGAATATTTTGCTTTCCCGGCTTTGGCTTTTGACCTTTTTCCAATCTCGTGCTCGTTTTTGTCGGTTTTGGCTTTGTTTTTGTTCATTTTTCACATATCCGTACCTGCACATACACAAATACAAAAACATACATTCTCTTGGCATATTTGGTTATTATTTGGTGTATTTGGTCTGATTTTGGTCTAAAAAGGATGTGTGAAAAAGCACACATTAGTGACGAGAAGCAGTATGTGAAGATAATTGAGGACATAAAGGTGCGTGTTGAGCACAGGCATGCTATCTTACTGGAGCTTGAAAAATTTGGAGCCTATAAAATGATGAATGAACCCTTGGACCGTCTTAAGTTAGCACAGCAGGAGGATTTGGAAGAAATCGCCTTTTTGACTAAAAGGCGACAAGCAAGTTTGCGCCGTACAACTGACAAGTCAAGGATTATCAAGAACCTGAGGATGTTTAAATAAGCAACATTGTTAAGGTTTGGGTCCTTTGTTAATAAGCAGCTTTTGAAGTTAAATCGGATTTTCTGCTACTAATTGTGGTATATACGCTATGTAAGTTAAGTGTACTTCTGGGTTGTGGGTATATCTATAAGTAGTCTACTTGATCGTGTATTGACGTTTTATCCAGAATATTATGTATTTTGGGTCTTATGAACTTTTATCAAGTCTAGAATGGATTACTCTGAATTTTAATAATGAAACTATGTCAGCTTATTATGTTCTTGTTTTACTTGATTTGTTGTTTTATTTTGACTAGATCTAAGAATTGTACCATACTTAGAGTAAATGCATTCACCATTGTTATAAAATAAAAAGAATACACAAAAAATATGCAAAAAATAAAAAAACAAAAAAGGTTGCCACAAACGAGAATTAGTTGTGCAACTACTCCAACCAGGTTGCCCAAAGTACAAAATACAAGTGTGTCGTCAGTCGTTCAGAAGAATATATGGTTCTAAAAGAACAAACAACAGTGTACTTTACCATTGTTTTTGTGGTTACTAGTGTTACACCATGTTGTTTATGTATGGATATTTTAGTGCCTATTAATAATAATATGTTGGTTGTGTACTTTAATTTTAGTTGTTTATTCAGAACTAGTAAATAACAGAAATTTTTCATTGACCACAACATAAATGGGACATGAAAAAATTACAAAGTAAATTTTGGTGACTTTTCCGGATCAAATGACAAATGTAATTTGTCATAATCAACACACTCATCGTCTGATGAGTGTTCCTGTTGATCAGAAGCAAGTTTGCGTTTTCTGTAACCCCACATATTCTTCCAACTCTTTTTCTTCTTCTTCTTATCTGGTTTTCTTGCAGCTTTTTCTTCAAACTTTTTGACTTTTTCTCTCTATTTTTTTTTCTTCAAAATACCATCTAACAGACTCTTCAAAGGTGGTATCTTGTTGATTCTCTGCAACTTGAACATTTGGTTGTATCTCTTGCACATTCATTCTTGAAGTTGATGGCCTAAATGCTATTATAGATATTTAAGATTTTTGAGTGATTTGGTTGTTTAGAAATGTTGCAATTTATAATCATTCCATTGACAATTGATTTTTTTTTTTTTTTTTTTTTTTTTTTTTTTTTTTTTTTTTTGCTTTGGAAAAGACACACGGTTTAATTATTTATTGAACAGTTAATGAAGAATATTTATGACATACTGCATAACTAAACATATGAAATAACAAATAACATACTTAATTATTATTATAACTAAACATATGTAATGATAGGTTGAAGCTCGGGGGAGTTTCAAAATCTTCCTAGCCAACTCCCAATTCATCTTGTTATGTTCATGTGCATCATTAGTTAAATTGCTGACCCGGATATACATTTTCTTCAGAATTGGGGAACAAGCAAGTATAAACTTTATTATACGTACTTCATTATCGGAAACAGGAAATAATTTAAACACCACACTCTGCAGCTGCCTTGGGCCCAGTATGTTGCTTGGTAACTCAAATGCAGAAACTTGAAAAGGAACATCACTAAGCTCGTTAGCAGCCTGAAAAAAAACATAACAGTGAGATGCAAAAACATGCCAATGTATCATGATTTTTTTTTTACATATTTATTCCACTTACACTTGTTTCTAGAATTAGCAACTTTGGAGATGCACTAATCATTCCAATGACGAATGATGCCATTACATTATTCCCAAAATCGACTCCGGACAGAGTAAGAGTTTTCAGGGATAAAAAGTCGACAGCGACATTGTTATTGGAATTAGCTTCTACCAACATCTACAAAATTCCACATTTCATATTTATTATAGATTCATTTTAAAATGCATACCTTCAATTTTTAGAACTCAAATTCGGCTTACATTGCAATCTTCAAAATCCAATGTAAGCGTCTCAAGCTTTGGAAGACTTGCCAGGTAAAGGAGGTTGGACGCTGTAATAGTCGTCCATTTTTTCCAAACACCGAATGACAAATGTAACTCCTTCATATTTCTGAGTTTTGCTATTTCCAACAGTCTCATTTCCTTTGTAGTATCCATATTAACTTTCAGAAACTCAAGTAAGGGACAACGCACTATAAACTCCCAAAATGTACCGCCAAGAAAGTTTACATATAACAATTCTAGCCTCAATAGTTTTGGAAAAATACAAGATGTTTCCAAATTAAGAATCTTACAATGATGAAGTTCCAAATGTTTCAACTCCGTACGGGAGTAAATTTCGCTTGGCAACGTAACTGGTTCACCATACCAGTTTCTAACTGTCAGCTCCTCAATTCCGTCATTAGACAAGAATAAAAGCTAATCCCCAATTTCTTCATAACTCAAGTCTGAGATGCCACAAACAGGTTTTGGGTCTATGGAGAAGACAAACCTTCTTATTGGACCTATAAGTTTAACTAAAACCCTCGTTTTATCATTCCCATCAAACTTAATTGTAAGAAAATAAAAGAAATCCTTATCAAGTATTATATCGGTTAGCAAACACCACTTAAACCTCCAGTTTCTAGCTAACGTTGAGGTTCTCACCGCTTCTTTTAGTGGCAAACGATTCAAAATATTTGTAATAACATTATTTGGCATCTTGCCAATATATTCTTCTGATGCATAGTCGGAGGTTCTATGAACCCGACGATTGGTTTTAGCAAACGACATAATATTAGTTGTATTTGAGTAGGTTTTTCAATTTTATAAATGTTGTCTTACTTTTTTATAGGATGGTTAATGTATTTGGTGTGGCATTCAATGTGTTGCAGTTTTTGGTATGATGGATATTGTAGTTGGTGTGGCATTCAATGTTTTGCACAGTGTGTGTGGGTCATGTTCTAGTATAAGATGGAAAGCGCCAAAAAAAGTTGAAGGTATATCTTAGTAAAAGCGGCACATAGGGACTTCATGTGTACATATTATTTGTCTACATAGTATGTGTTAGTTTGTGACTTTACTTTAGATTCAATGTATTCAGATTAAATGCAGCAACAGTATTTGTTGGTCTAGCCAACCGGCGATGTTGTAGCAAAGTGTACCCATTTCCCATTGTCATTTACAAATACTCGCCCCTCCTAAGAAAATCACACACACACAACAAAGCCATTTACTTTTCCATTAAAATAAAAAGTTGCCCCAAAGTACAGGTTGCCCAAATTATACATAAAAAGTTGCTTATCTTACTGGTTATCCAAACAGATTACTGTCCTTATAGAAAAGTTGCCCAACTGAAAAAAAAATGTTGCCCTAAAGTATAAGTTGCCAAATGTACTGTATTGTTAGTTTATAAAATTTTACTTTTTCTTAAAGACGAAAAATGTAAAAGTTGTCCGAATTAAAAAAATTGTTGCCCTAAAGTACAAGTTGCCCAAATGTACTATATTATTATTTTATACAATTTTACTTTTATAAAAGAGAAAATAAATGAAGTTGACAAAATATATAAAAAAAGTTGGCCCAAATTAAATGTTACTAAATGCACTATATTATTATTTTATACAATTGTACTTTTGCAACAGACAAAAAATTATAAAATTGCCCAAATATGGTTGCCCCACGATCACAAGTTGCCCTATAAATAATACCTTATAAATAACAAACATATAACAACAATGCAAATCAAGAATTTAAGATAAAGCATCAAAACTAAAGTAGTACATACTACGTATGTAATGATATGTTAAAACTACAAGCACCAAAACATGAAACATTAAGATATAACATAATTAATTATTCAAATAACATACTTATGTATTATAATAGCAAACACCTTAAAAATCAAATTTAAATACATGAGGCATCAAATTATAGTATTGTAAGCACCAAAAATTCTTTGACGGATATCTTTAATTTCTTGATTTCGAAGATCAACTCTAATTTGATGTTCCCGTATGGTCGCTTGATCTTTTCTGTTTTGCTCCTCCAACTTGTTGATGCGGTTAATGTAAATTGCAACCAACTCTTGTTCAGTTTCAGGTCTGACAGAATGGTTTTTATCAAACTTCTCTTCAACACCGAATTTTCTTTCATTAGGAGAAGTATCTTTTGAACGTTTATGTTTCTTTGAATTAGGATTTGAAGATGATGAAGCCATTAATGTTACAAAGAAATAAAATAGGAATGAAGTATATAATGCAAAATATATGAGAAATTAGATGTTATCCTTGTGCATTTATTGGAACAGTAGCGTGACAACGTTTAATTGACTGCGGTTAATTGACAACGGTTTCCAATGTGTGTAGTTATATGGAGAGAACCAACTTTTGTTTGAATTACTTTATAGGGCAACTAATGAAATGGATTGTGTTCATTGGGCAACCAGAGTTGGCACGCTGTACTGGCCAACGATTATTCTATTTAATAAAAATAAACCTATATAAGATAAATAAAATAGAAGTTAAAGTGAAAAAGACACAATGGCGAAGTTAAAGTCAAAAAGAGAAAATGACAGTTGTGTGTACTTATAAATTTAATAAAAATAAGAGTATTTTTTGTACTTGGATATACTACAACTGTTCATTCTTCCAATTGAGCATATCAGGGGTATTTGGAACATATGCAGACGAGGGAAGGTATGACGGAGCATATGAATATGAAAAAAAAAAAACCTACAACAAAAAACAAAAAAAGTAAAATAAAATAAACTAATGATTCTTCAAGTAACAGTAGTTCATATTGAATTGATAAGGAAAGTCAAGTGGTAAAAAGCAATGTCTTGTCAAGTTATTAGGCTTTCACAGTAACCCAAACATTATTAATAAGGATTACAGGTTACGAAATGATTGTGGCAGGGCAAGTGGACCTTTACCATATCTGGATATGGATAGTGGTGCAACCTTTTTCATATTT
Source organism: Artemisia argyi (assembly GCA_030686995.1). NCBI lineage: Eukaryota > Viridiplantae > Streptophyta > Magnoliopsida > Asterales > Asteraceae > Artemisia > Artemisia argyi. The sequence goes on from CM060708.1 coordinate 222,031,994, forward strand.
TTTGGGCAACTATCCCAACTATGGTCCAACAGTTTTGAGCATTTTTTATTAGTGTTAAATTTGTAAGACGCATATAGGCAATCTAATCAATTTGTGGTAAACTTTGTTAAATGATGCACAAAATTCAGTCGTCGTGTTTGGTAAATGGGATTGAATATCAAATTTCTCCTATCAAACTATTAGATTTGTACAACATTAGAAATTGGATGAAAAGTATATACTCAGTTGGTGTAACAAAATGTCATCGAAATTTTGGTGAAATCCGTTGACTTCATTCTGGTTTGTGTAGGTAAGCAAGCATGTTATGATCGTTTACAAGATTATGTGTGTTAGGTAAACTCAATTGAGATGATATATATGTAATTTAAGGTTTTGATTTGATCGAGTGAATGCATGTAATGTTTCTCTTGAAGATATGTTTGTGTAAAGTAAGATAATGAATTATACAATTAAGTGAAACATATAAGCGAACCCAAAGGATAGTCCCAAACAGTACCTAGCGTAATTGACCAGTACTACGTTTTAGCTTACCAGTATCAAATACACCGAACAGTTCAAAGTATGGTTCCCAACAGTATGAACCCTAACTGATTAAGATAATGTGATTTTAATTTTCCGTGGTTATGGTTCATGAAAATCTCATATTTTCTATTTGTTGGCTAATAAAATTGCATTTCCAAACTAACTTGTTTGAATATGTAATTGCAGTCTGCAAAAGAATCTTCAAAGAAGCCATAAACCAATAGACAAAAATATGCTCATGTGTTGAATTGACTTTTAAAAGTCAGCGAACAAAAGAAAATCATTCAAAATTACTAGAGTTAATATTACTTGATTAATATGTTGATTATAAACGTACCATACACCAACAACATTACAGAAAATTTTGAACATGAAGCTTAAAGTACCATCGACCAACAAAAGAAATTGTTTATAAACATGAAGCTTAAACAACCATGAAGTATGTCAACTTCAAAACCATGCAATGGACTTTCTAACGGAGCTTGCAGGGGTAACCAATTCAGCTTTAGATGCACTTAAACCAAATATTACTCCACTCATGGGTGGTGGCCTGTTGCCTCTTGGATTTGAACTTGAAGGATCTTGTGTGGGAGATGTTTTCCTTTGACCAACTGTTTTTTTAGATGACGGAGGTCTACCTCTGGGTCTTTTGGGAGCAGCTACAGCAGTTGAACTGGAAGTTCTGCCTATTTTGGGAGGTCTGCCTCTTGGTCTTTTCAGAGCATGTGACACATTTGAAGTTGAAGGAACTTGCAACATTTCAGAACACTGATAAGAAGTTCTACCTATTTTGGGAGGTCTACCTCTTGGTCTTTTCAGAGCATGTGACGCATTTGAAGTTGAAGGAAGTTGCAACATTTCAGAACACTGGATTGGTTGATCATCCATGTCTTCATGTTTTACTGCATCTGCAGCTTTGGAAGTGGTAGGTGTGGATCTTATTGGAGCAGGTTTTGAACTGGAAGGTTTGGATCTTTTTGGAGGAGCTTCATCCTCTGAAATTGACACACTAAACACCTCCTCTGTAACATCATCTTCACTAGAAACATCCTCATCACTTGGAACACCCTTCATTGCCTTCGAGTAGCACTCATACTCAAGGTTTAGCATCCTCTTTTCAAGCCATTTTATCTTCCTTACAAGGTGTTCAACCACATCCTCACTGGATTTTTCATTAACAATTCCCCATTGTTGCTTCCTTTCAGCCCAATCTCCTCTGTAAAAGTAAACCGCCTCAACTGGTTCCATCCTTTTCTCAAGGTTTTGTATCTTCTTCTCAAGCTTTATAATCATGCTTTCATAATCCTTATGCTCTTCTGCAACTTGTTAGGTTAACACATGTTAGATGTAATACATATATCCAACTAATATGGTAACTCTATTTATACCAAGTTTTTCACACATTCAAAACACAAACTTTTTAAATTTCGACCTTTTTATGTAACTGATGAGCTAATAACCAGTTATTGCTTACAACAAGTTTTTTCGATATAGGCAAAAAATTATTTAATTACTTTTATTTGTTAAATTAAACACCTCTTTAACCCTTCTACTTTAACTTTCCCAATCTCTCATCTGTTTTGTATGATAAACAACCGCAATAACAAAACCAATTGTTGATCCAATCATTTTGACTCCTTCTTTCATACATTCATATCTTCAATACACAATTGTAAAAATGTTTTGGTGTATTGTCACAACAGCCAATCTACTTACCCATCAGAATATTTACCTTCCCCACCACTACACTGTCGCACAAACATAAACTCGTCTCGATCCATGGTTATAAGGTATTTGGTTAGGGTGTCGATTATGATTGGGCTTTCAATTAGGGTATGCGTTTCGAGTTTGGTGAGATAAATAATCGATCGTCGAAAGGTTGGGGGTTTTGTTAGGGTTAGAGTTTCGGGTATTGGCTTAGGGTTATAAATTATAATCTGTGATAAATTTGCTATAAATACGAGCCTATTGATTTAAGGAGGATTTATAGGGTTTGTAGATAAGAGATGATGTTTAAATCTATACTACTTTATTATATATTTGGGACATTTTCAAAATGGAAGTCTTAAAATTTTAAGCAACACACTTATTAATAATGGAAAATGAAGTTACATCTGAAAAGTTAAGTGTCTTAAATGTGTAGACTTGTAATAGCATTCCAATAAATACATAATAAATGATATTTTTAAAACACCCCCTACAATGACAAATATATGTTATTATACATATTGTACAAACTAATAAAATGCACAAAGCTTTATACAATTTACATGAAAACAAGTTGATAGTACATATTGTTTTAAAAACTGGACCGGACCAACGGGTTTAACCGAGAATCGGAGTCACGACTGGTTCGGCTAGCCAATAAAAGCCGTCCGAAAACAAACCTGAGAGGACCGTCGGAACCAGTGAAAACAAGTTAATCGGGTTTGGACCGGGATCATTTTCTTCTAGTTTTTCTCAGGTTAATTAGCTCATCATTGTTAATTTGTTTGTGTCTGGGCTTTAATCACAGGGTAGCTGCCGTCGAAACGCACAAGTATCCTGCTAGTTGATATTTAAAGTATGGATTTGATTCATGAAAATGATTGTGTCTTGTGGTATTGAACCTCATGAAATGAAGTAAAAATAAGAAGATGGAGAAGATGAAGTAGGTGTTTAGAGAGTGGTTGAAATTATATTCAAAATGACATATATATTATGACGTGGCATACACATGGATTTTGTTTCAAAATGAAAATAAGGAAAAACATAAAATAATAACGAGTGACTTCTTGAGCAGCTAAAGTAGTACTAAACCAATACACCAAGAGGTTGAAATAAATATTTGTGTTTTAATAAACATAAAAAAACGTTACGCGAAATGATAAAAATCAAAATTAAAAATTGACAAGTTACATCTTTATAAATAGGGTAAATTGCAAATTATGTCCATAATGTTTCCCGAAAACGCAAGGAATATCACAAGTCGAAATTTGTTGCAAAACAGTCTATAATGTTTATGTTTTTTTGCAAAACAGCCACCGAGAGGCACTGTTTGCTAATGGGCGTTAGTGATCTCGTTAGTCAAGGCTAAACACAAATGAAATGACTAATATACCCCTTCATCTTTAGACACAAACCTCATTGGCTCCGTTGCCCTAACTCGTTACCACATTATCCCGACCACCTATTCATAAACCCCAAGTTGGTAGGCAACCAAATTACTCACAATCTCATTCCACTTGACTCTTTGACTTATAGCTCTGATTATATTACATCGATCGTCCTTGTGTCTGCACAATAGTGCATTTTCCTATTTACTTAAATTTTGTTCTTGGTTTTTAAAGAAGGTACATTTGTTGTTAATGTTATGGGGTTATATTTGTAGGTGGTCCTATGGGAAATTTGAAAGAAGTAGAGGTCGATAATAAAACAGAAGAAGAGAGTGCCGAGAGTAATACACGTGGTAGTGATTTAGGGGATTTGGATTATAATCCAAAGAATGATGAAATGTTTGATGATGATGAGTGTAGCACCCCTAACTCGAAACACGGCAGCTGACATGCTGGGGGCACTACGCAAATAGAAACCAAGCACATTTATAGCTAACGACCACAAGACGGGACGTTTATAAATGTTGCAAAACATATCATTCGAATTATAAACCGTTTAGAGTACAATGACTCTTAAATCAAAGTAGCAGCGGAAAAAGTAAAATAGAGTTTGCAGCGAAAATTTAACAAAGTTTAGCAGCGGAAAACATTTAACAAAGTTTAGCAGCGGAAAATAATTAAGACACACCAAGGTTTTACGAATGATATGAAAATAAAGATAGTAAAGATAATAAAGCTGCCTTGATAGAAAGATTACTTCGACCTTGCCACTCCATCACGCCCATGTCATAATGCTCCAAAATTAATTAGAAGTAGTACCTGAGAAACACATGCTTAAAAGTCAACACAAAGGTTGAGTGTAATCCATAGGTTTAAAATAATAAAGTTGAGCACATGGTTTTAATCATACGATATAAGCAACAAATGCAAATACCAGGGAAATCAAGGTAACACCCAATATGTAGAGGCAACACGTGCATACATACGGTTGATGGTACTAAGCTCATGACACACAAAAGTTAACCAAACCAATCGTCAGTAACTCTGTACTGGCATAAACAATAACCGCAGAACTTCATAATATAAAGTGCCCCCAAAGCCGGGTACTTGCCGATACCCAGCAAAATCAAAAGTAGTACACCCGCGTTGCCAAGCCCTTGGTCAACCGGGCGGGATGGTCAATCCTATAGGCCTATAAACTAAGTTCGCGTTCACTTGCAAGTGACTAATGGCTCATGATCTGAGGGTCTTTCAGGCAAGACAAGCTACTTAGCACATCGTCAGGAAATATATCATTCAGGAAAAGCATACCAAAAATACTTGTGCTCAGAAAACATTTAAAGCATGTGTCTCACCCTATGGGTTTATAAACAATTAAAATATAAGAAGCGGGGCTATGAATCACACCTTAACAATAGCAGTAACAGGAAACAAGATATAGTAACCAATCAATAATGCGTCACAGCAAATGAACCTCAGCACAACCTAATCAATATAAATGGCATAACTCAGAACTATACTCGAATGTCTCAATAAACAATGCTTGAATAAAAGTTTTGTAAATACAATGGCCTTTGAAAGAAATAGGTTTCGAAAAGTCTTGTGTGGGAGACAAGAAAGTTAGAAAAGAAATAAGTTGGCGAAACTACCAAATACGCAAGAAAGACGAAAGAATTCCTCGAAGGTCGAAAAGAAATGGAAAGAAAAGAAATGAACATGGAAGACACACTCAAATAATAAATAACAACACGTAAACCACAAGTCTCGGATTTTACCCGTTTTCCCCAAAATAACGTTGAAATAAAAAGGGTTTTGAAATAATAACTGATGAGTGTGTAAATACTCATCATTTTTGTCTTATATGAACTGCCAAAACATCCAAAAACACCCAAATACGCATCAAAATACACAAATTATCCCAAAAGTGTGTTTTATATGTTTTAGATGCAAAATGTTTAAAAACAAATGAAAAATGAACAAAGTTTGCACAATTGGCAGTTTCAGTCCCTCAAGTTTCAAATATTGACAAAACTAGTCCCTGGAAGTTTAAAATGAAATAAAAGTCAACCCAAGGCATGGAAAAATAAAAAATTATGAAAAAATGATCCTTGGGTAAAAAGTTTGAGAAAATTACACATTTGGTCCCTCAAAATCCAAAATTGGCATAAAAGGTCCCTGGAGTTTCAGAAAATGACAGAATTGGTCCCTGGTGGATTATTTTGGATAGAAAAGTCATTTATGGTCCTTGGAAAGTTACAAAAATCATTTTTAGTCCCTGGGTGAAAGTTTTGTGGAAAATACAAATTTGGTCCCTGAACTTTGCAATTTGACAGAAATGATCCCTGCAAGCTCAAAATTGGAAAAAGTCAAAACAGGTCCTCATACTATTTAACACTTGGCATATTCAACCCCATGGAATATTTTAGAAGCCTGCCAAATCCAGTCCTTACACTTTACCAAGATTTGCAAAAATGGCCCTTGTGAATTATTTCTATAAAACCATACGGACTCCTTTTTTGCTACTACTACCCAAACCAAAATCCAAGCCCACCTTATAACTCCTCCAAGCCCAAGCCCAAACACCAACTCCCAGCCCATCACATAGCCCACCCACCCATCCGTTTTAATAAAACTACTCCACCTCAGTTGACTTCGGTCAAACCCAGCTCCACCTCCCCACTAGCCTGCTAGCCCTGCAACTCTAGCTTCCATCATCACAATCTCTTCAACACTCCACCTCTCCCACCATCCTTATCTCCCCCCCCTTGCACACCAAACAAACACAAACCTCCAAAGTTCTTCCCTGGCACCAATAATTTCAAGAAACGGCCAAATCCCATATTTCCCGCCAAAAGCAACTTGAATGGGTGAGATGTGTTACAGAGATCCTAGGGCTCTAATTTGTGATGGGAAATGTTCAGTGGGTCCCACTAAACCCTAATTGACAATTATAAAAGAAAGAAGACCAAGAATGAAGAAGATTGTTAGTTATCAGTAGTGTAGGGTAATCGTCTTAATCTATTTTAGTTTCTAGTTATAATTGTAGCTCAAAAATTGTATTCTCAGCTTTTCAAAGTGTAATCTCAAGTTTTATTTAATTAAATTTCAAGTTTAGTTGTTTCAATTTAAATTATCTCAATGTACTAAAATTCTCAGTCAAAGTTCAATAACTATTAAAGTTGTTTTCTTGTTGTCTCATAAGCAAAATCTGATCAGTGTAAACTTACTCCCATCATTACAATTCAACTTTATTAGCCTTAGTTAAAAACTCTCAAAAATACAAATAAAATAGATAGAAATCAAAAGTGAGTTGAGATGAACAAACTTGCAAAGAAGAATGGTGAAAAATTGGATTTCCATGGTTTTAGAACCTCATGGGAGGTGTAGGATTATGATTCTTGGAACTTGGTACTGAGCATGGATCTTTTGTAAGAAATTTTCTCATAACTTGCAAAGTACTATAGCATAGCTTACATTAATGCTTATTACTGTTTGTTTATGCTTATTAGTCCTCTACTGATCCATTAGTAGTAATTTGGTAGCTTATGTGGTTATAATTTAGTTCGAAGCAAATTAATTGCTTACATTAGCTTGTAACTGCTTATTAAGATTGGATCATTCAAACTGCTTAATTTTGCTTTATTTTTACTTGAACTATCATAGTAAAGCTTTTTAAACAGTTAATCACCATAATCTTTGCTCAAATCCATAATCTCTCTTGAGAATTTGCAAACAGTCATCCAGAAGGGGTGTTTGGCATAGGCTGTATCAAGGGATCCTAGGGTGTTTTGGTTGTCATTAAATCTGTCATTAACTCACAATAGGTTACCTTAGTCCATTTCAGTCCTTAGATGTTGTTTTCAAGTGACCAGAAGTCAAAACTTAAGTTTAATCTCCCTCATCTGTTCACTGTTTGGTTTTAAGACCCCTAAGTACTCATTTTAGGTCCATTAGTTGCTACATTAGCTTAAAATCATTTCATATTAGAATAACATAGCATAACTAATCAGTGAAGCAAGTTCTAAATCCAAGAAAGTCAATCTGTGAGTTAATCTCAAAAAGTCAAAACTTAACATTTCAGATTTATTCAAAAGTCCAAGGATTTTTATAGAATTTTGTAGGGTGATTCAGGCCATGAGTTTTTGAGGATTTGTAGTCTACCACCTCACTTATTGATTCCCACATTGATCTTATTTTTGTGATTTTTTAGGTGGGCCCCACAACCCTCCAAAGAGGGCTGCAGGGCAAAGTCTGCTCTGTCTCAGCACCACTACCACCACCACCACCACTTGGTGGTGGTTTTCTGACCACCATAGTGATCCTCAGACCTTGTATTTGGTTCCCCTAAACCCCCCTCCTACCAGGGAAGTGAGATTGACCTTGGGTTTGACCTATATACCACTGGGACCCACCTAAATCTAAGCCTCAAACTTGTCCCTCTTTCTGAGTCATAATTGGTTTTGGTGTTGCTTAATTTGTGGCTTTTAGCTTATTCTGAGACCCAAGTGTGCTTTTTCCAGCTTATCAATGTTGCATTAACTTATTTGGACAAGACTTAACCATTGTGGGACCCACACAAGCTCATTTGAGCTCAATTGCCCAAACAGTCAACAAAAGTCAACTGTTTTAGATAAGGGGGTGCAAAGTGCTTAATTTTCATTTATAAATAAGTTGTTTTTACAAAAAGTTTTTGTTTTTAGGTATTAATCAAGTTTGTAAAAGAAAATCCAAGAAAAAACCAATTTAAAATAAGTGATAGTTTCTATTTAATTCAATTTAATTTTAATTTTCATTTTTAAATTTTAATTAAGTACTTAGCTATTTTATATTTTTATTAAATTCCTCATATATTAAAGTAGTTATAATAATTTTCTTAGATTTTTATTTTATCATTTAGTATTTATTAGAATTAATCTTAGTTTTATTAATTATTATTTAATAATTAGTTCAAAATAGCATAATTAGTTTTTATTAAGTAAAACCTAGTTTTTATATTTTTTATAGCTTTTATATGTTATTAAATAATTTTAGAAATTTTATTAGAATTTTTACTGTTTATTTGCTATTTTTCTTAATTTAAAATAGTTAATTAGGTAATTAGTAATTAATTAATATAAAAATCACAAAAAGACAAAAAATACTTATTTTTAATTTTAAAATTAGTTTTTAGTTATTTTATAATTTTAGAAATTTATTTTCATTTTTCTAGTGCTTAATTAATATAATATTGTATTTAAGTATTTTAATTATTAATAATTAGTAATAATTAGTATTTAATTAATATTAAATAATTAATTAGGGTTAAAATTTATTTTAATTTTCTAAAAATTTTCTTTTACCCTTAGGTTTGTAAAAAAGTCATTTTCACCCCCTGGGTGTTTTCAGATCTCATATTTCACGTTTTATTTTGTATGTTTACGTTTTATTTAAACGTGAACGTACGCGTTTTAGGTTTTAAACGTTTCTGGGTTTTCAAACTTTCCAGTCTTGTTAATATAGTTTATTTAAGCTATTATCTTTCATATTCCAGTAGTGTAATCATCACAACTCGCTTATACCCTTTCCTGTCCAAATTCACCCGATCACAAACCCGTTTTTATACCATCCACACCTCGTCGGGACATAACGACCCGGGGAAACCCTATACTTCCACGGAGATTGATTCTAGGCTGTTTGACTTTTACGGTTGACCATTCACAAGTGGTTGACCAATAAACGTCTGACGGTTTAGCAACAAATCAATAACGTTTGGTAAAATAATTTAAAGTTTATAAAGAATTTTATAAAATTTCGGCATGACATGCCCGTTTATATAACGTTTTCCCGAGTCAACGACTCTTTTATATTAAATAATATTAATATATATATATATATATATATATATATATAAACATGATTGGATATATCATTCGCGTAGTCCATTAGTTGTTTAGGTTTTATCGACCATTTTCTATTTGTTCGGGTTTCAGGTACGTTAAGATCTTTACGGGCCTAACGTACCCTACCGTCTCGTGTACCAAAGGGTCCATAATATCCAAATAACCAAGGCCGTAAATCCAATATGTCCAATTCAAGCTCACAATGCAATAAGAACGGAAATATGTCCGATATCAATCCATTTAACTATAACAATTTAATTTTAGATTTCATATTTATTATTAGCCGTTTTATTATTTACCATTTCTATATAAAACAATATGTCCCGAGACTTAGTAACCCATATTCAAAAATAATCATGCAACAATATCACAAACTCAATTCAACCCAAGTCCAAAACCAAGTCAATCCGAAAACTAAATCAAAACCAAAGCGAGCCATATCCGTCTCGGCTCATCAAATCCCATCCATAACCAATCCAAACACTACCTAAACTAGTCCCAACCCAAAAACAATCAACAACAACAACAACAATATAACTCACCCCCACCACCACCCATGCCTCGGTGGTGGTGGGTCTCGGCTGCCAAGCCACAAACAAACCAAACGGACCCTTGATAGTAATCCCAAACACCAACTACACTCCCTTATAACTCCAAAACATCAAAGGATAACCATAACACCAAACCCTCACCGAGTCAAGCGAGTTGACTCGGTGAGTCAACCGAGTCGCGGCGGGACGAAGCCAACGAGAAGCAAGAAAGATCCCACACAAGTTTTCATGTCAAAACAATATCAAAAACATATTTATAAAAGTTTTTCATATAAAAATCGGATTTAAATTAAAATCAAAGCTAGGGTTTTTAAAATAAAAAGGAAATAAAGAAAAGGGGCGGCGGGGGTGTGTTTTACCGGTGGTAGGATGATGGCGGGGTATGGTGGTGACCTTCGGTGGTGGCGGTGTCTGTTGTGGTGGCGCGTGGTGGCGCGTAGAGGGTGATTGGGGGAGTGGGGGTGGTACGATGGTGTCGGGGGAAACCCGATCTATTGATTGGTGTAAAGAAAAGGGGTGGTCGGAAAATTTTCCGGTGGCGGCGCCAGAAACTGCTGCTGCTCCGACGGTGGGCGGCGGCCGGATATTCAAGAGAGGGAGAGAGAGAATTTGTGAGGTGTGTGTGTGTGTGTGTTTAATATATGCAAAAATGAGAAAAGTGGGGTAATAGGATATATATGGAAATAAAAGTGTAGGGTAGTTTTTGTAATAAAGAAAAGTATAAGGTAAAGTAAAATGGGTAGTTTAGGGGCCTAAGTTGCCAATGTAGTAAACTTCTAACGATAAACGCTCCGGGGTTCAAACGACATAGCAAACGGACTCGAAAATTTACGAAACTTGCGCCATTGTTCACAAAATAATTGTTCCAATAAAATCAAGCATAAACTTCAGAGTTTTTCCCAAACTCAAAATAATTCAAATAATTTGGCAAATACAATACAATTCGAGTGTTCTAGGTTGTGCTGGGTCAATCAAGGAATAAAGTTCTCGTTTCCAATATATCTCACGTTTCTCAAGCCCAAATAATCACAAAATAAAAGTTTTAATGTGTCTCAGGTACGAAAATAAATATTTGGCTAGTAATAGGTTTTAGAAAAAGTACCGGAGGTTACAATGAGCATATACTTGAAGTTGTTCATGTAAGTATGAATGATTTCAATGTAAATCTATACCCTAGACACGATTTAAGTATACCTGATGTTAAGGAGCATTATTCAATGCTTAGAGAATATGCCCAAGAGTTGGTTAATCAAAATCCAAGCACAACTGTTAGGATTAATGTACAGCTAGAACCAAATCCAGAGTCTTCAACAAGAACTTTTAGAAGGGTATATGTGTGTTTGGGAGCTCTGAAACAAGGTTTCAAAGCTTGTGGTAGAGAAATCTTAGGATTAGATGGATGCTTCATGTCAGGTCCTTTTCCAGATCAAATAATAACAGTAGTTGGGGTTGATGCAAACAATGTGATTTATCCAGTAGCATTTGCTGTAGTTGAAGCATAAAATAAGGCATATTGGTGTTGGTTTTTGAAATTACTTGGAGAAGATCTTGGTATAGAAACCAACTTCAAATTCACTTTCATTTCTGATAGGAAAAAGGTATACATTTTATTCTATAATTTGTCATGTGTTTTATGTAAACTGAGAACAGGTGCAATTTTAATCCCATCCTTAATCTTAACTGTCTACAGGGACTGATACAAGCCATTGCAAGTGTGTTTCCAAGTGCTGAACACTGGTTCTATGTTCAACATATTCATGAGAATATGAAGTCATAGTTTAAAGGAGGTGTTTACAAGGACATGATTTGGAATGCAGCTAGAGCCACTACCGTTGTTGAATTCAGCAAAGAGATGGCTCATTTCAAGTCATACAATTTTGCTGCTTATGATTGGTTGATCAAGATTTCAGCTGAACAATGGAGCAAATCACATTTTCAGGTAATTAACTAACTTACACTAGACAAAACCATACTAATAATTGGTCATATACTTATACAGTGTGTAATTTGTCTAACAGGCATAGCCCAATGTGATCTACTCTTAAATAATATATGTGATTTGTTCAGAAAGGTAGTTATTTGATGTCAGAGATCAACTCATCATTACTTATCTTGAATATATCAGATAGTACTTGATGAAGAGGATTGTAGTAGTTCACAAAGTGATAGAAAAAATTGTTGGACCACTTACTCCTACTTTGACAGCCATGTTTGATGCTATTAAACAAGAAGCTACTGAATGTGTTGTTGATTGGGATAGAGGTTCTTTATAACAAGTAAATGTGCCTTACAAGGATTAGTGTCTTGTTAACATGGACAGAAGGGAGTGTTCTTGTAGGAAGTGGGAGTTGGCTGGAATACCATGTAAACATGTTGTGGCTACAATATACAACATGAATGTGAATGAATAGGAGTTGGTATACCTGAAGAGTGGGTTCATGTTGCTTACAGACTAGAAACATGGGCACATGTATACTCATTTGAGATCAAACCATGTAGTGGCAGACTTGTGGCCAGTTGTTGAGTCTAAAACAGTAATAATACCACCTATTAAAAAACCCCAAGTTGATAGGCCACCAAAGAAAAAGAAGAAGTCAGTTGATGAGCTTGCAAGTCAAAGTTGTTTAGTTGTTAATGTAGTGATCTTTGAATAATAGGAATTCTGTTAAGTTTCATGTCTTTTGGATTATAAGTGTAAACTCTAGCAGATGCAAGACATTCTTACCATTCACAGTTTTCATATAATAACTATATTTTTATTTAGTGTTTAGTAAATGTGATGTGTTTATGTTTGTTTAATCATGTTATGTTTACTGAGTATGACCTTCTAAAGTTAACTGTCATGTAGTGCATGTTTCCTTACTTTGAAATTATAAAGTCAACTGTCATATAGTGTATGTAAGGTGGGCATTTAACTGGAAATCGTGCAAATGCTCATGGATACACTCATGCCAAACACACCCTTTATCCAATGTAGTCAAAACTCCCATTTAGCAATTGCATTTTGACTTTCTAAAGTCAAACTGAAAATGCTAAATAGGAGTTATGTGTACACTTATGCCAAACACCCCGTTTCTAATAGTTTGTGCATTTGCAGATTATATGAAATTCATCAATGGAAATGTTAGACTAATTGGTATGCATAGTGGTCTAGTATGTTGCATCAATTTTATTGATGTAAATGTTGATGTTAATATAAGTTCACTTTAGCAATTTACAAACAAACATAGATTAGTAACATAAACAACCAAAATTTTATTGATCATAATAGTTGTTGATAACCATTACAAATTTCCCTATTATCTAAACATACAGTTAGCTAGAACCACTACTTTCCCTATCATCCATTTCCTTTAGATGTTTAAACACAACTTCAAGATTTTTAATCCTCGTTTCTAAATCATCAACCTTTGATAACCCGGTATCCGCAGCCTCTTGCTTCTCCTCCGTAACACCCAAAAGCTCTTCATAGTAGTACTTTTGTTCACTCAGCCAATTTAGAATCTTTTCTCTCAACTCCTTAAGTATCTTCCTATACAAACCATATTCAGCAATTGGTTCATCGCTAAATCCCTCAAGAACTAAATCAGAGAGAAAATAGTTGTAAAAAACTTTTGCCCACCCCTCTTCATCAGACTCAATGTACAAAGCCTTCCTGATGAGACGAAAGTGTTATGCTTTTAGGGGGTCATTTAAGCCCTAAGTCGTGATTATTTGATCAAATATTGCCTCAAATCGTTCCTTTGTCATTTTAGGTACTTTGGAGAAGAAATTTGGAAAATGAAGCATTTTGGACGTTTTTGGAGCGAAAAGTGAAGAAAATGGAAAAGTCTCCAAATCAAGCTGGAAATAGTACCTGACGGCGTCACGCTTTGGAGGTGACGGCGTCACGTATTGGCAAAGAGGTGGATAAAAAGTTACACGAGACGCGCCATAACGTTTTTGGGAATTAACGAGTGACGGCGTCACCAAGGCCGTCAAGAGCAATTTACACGTGACGGCCAAGAATGGAATATCACATGACGGCGTCAGATCTGGATCTAGGCAATCCGAGGAAAGCATTGGCGGCTAATTGACGGCGCCAGGATCATAACGTGACGCCGTTAGACCTGTAATCTCTATATATAGTTTTCTAACTTTCATTCATTAGAGAGAGAACTTTTGGGAGAACTTGGGAACAAACCCTAGGTTGAATTTTACAGGGTTTTTTCACCCTTCTTTCATCCATGTTTCAATAAAGATATGTCTTCCAATAATCATTCAATATGTCTATGTGTTGTTTGATTCTATCTTACGCTTGTCTTTACTTTAACATGCTAGGCTAGGTTTGTTTGTGTTTGCTTAGATGTTATGAATGCTTAGATGTTATGAAACCTAGCTATTGATTGTTTGTTATTAATTGTAATGGATGAATGATATCGATGTTAGGCTTAAGAAACCTGGAAAACTTCCAATTGGTAACATGCTTGAACGTCTTAAGAAACATGAATCAAATGTGTACTACGATTTTTATGGTTGTATTTAATGCATGAGTGACTACTAAGGAGGCCATGTTAGGAGCTAGTTTTCGGCTCGACATAGGAAGAGGTAGAAACTTATAGAGTTGGGGAAGATCGTACACGGCCCCACGAATGGTATTAAGGAATATAACCCGTCATCCACGCAATTGTAACAAACTATTCAACTAATGAAAGATAGCTAGGGAGTAGTGAAATCTAAGTAAACACGTTTCTTTTATTATTGTTTTTCTCATATTTACTTTCTTGTTATTTATTTTTATTGCATTTGTAGTTATTTGGGTTAGTTGACTAGCAACTGATTCCGCCCACTCTTTCAATACCCGAGATTTTTACTTGCTTTCTAAAAAACTATAAAAATACAAAAAGAATCATCCCTCACCTCTAGATCTAGTTTAATTAAGTTTTGATCCTAACGACACTATTCCCTGAGAGAACGATCAATCCCCCGGTACTTGCCACTACACTATACTACATCGGTCAGGTACACTGCCTGGTGGGGATTGCAAGCCTCTTGAGATCCCTTGAGAGGTAAAATCTTTTGCGAGGGCGCAACCCCCACGCATCACTTCCCCTTATCATTTTTTGCCATTGTTAGTGGTTTGGTTCGTTAGGATTATGTGTGTTTGGCTGGAAACAGGGTTGGGATATGTGTGTGTGGTTTGGTCGTTTAAATAAACAAGATAGATGCGGAAATGAATAGTCCCAAGGCAATTTGTTCAGTTACCATGTGTTTTAGGCGGGAAAGGGAGGAAGCACGCAAAGATAAGTTAAGACGTTGCAAATTTTGTCCTTGAAAAAAGTCGTCATTGGGAAACCAACTTGGCAGGTGTGGCTAGACAATGGCGGTAAACGAGTGAAATGGCGATAATACCCTCAGGGGTGGGGCCATTTAACGAGATCACTAACGCCCATCAGCAAACAGTGCCTCTCGGTGGCTGTTTTGCAAAAAACGTAAACATTAGTGGCTGTTTTGCAACAAATTTCATCTCGGGGTATTTGTTGCGTTTTCAAGAAACATGAGGGACAAAATTTGCAATTTACCCTTGTAAATAAGTGTTGCCTAATTTCAGTTGTTTTTGAGACGCAAGCACCAGCACCTCGAAAACAAGCGATATGAAAATGAATCAGTCAAACAAGCGTTTGATATTCATGCTCACGCTCGTGTTGATGATGATAATGATCCACGCGCCGATAAGAGTGGGAGGTTCAAAGTCTCCGGAGGCATTTGTTCAATCGGTTGTATATTCAAATAAGATCGCCATTTTTTCCAAATCTTACTGCCCGTAATTATTCTTTATTTCTATTACTCATTTACTATTACATATGCTTGCTTTTACAATAATTATTACTTTAGTAAATCATTTATATAAGGTTGTTTTTTGTAAAGTTATAAATAGCGTGAGGCGTGACGTGGCGTGGCGATGCCTTAGAAGCTAATAGTCTTTTGTAAGGCGCGACTTAAAGTGGCATATATCATATTTCATATATATCGAGTTTTTAAAAATTGTTATACATAATGAATTAAGTAAAAAAAACTATTTGTAATCTTTTTCAGTTCTTTCAAAAAAAACCTTTTTTCATAGGAGTTAAATTCAAAAAAGGCGCCACGCCTCGCGTCTTTTCGCACCTCATCTCACACCGTGCCTAGAGCCGACGCCCAACGCCTTGGTCTATTGCGTAACGTGGAGGCCTTGCCTCGCGCGTTAGCGCCGCCATGGCCCGCCTTTTAGAACCCTGGTTTTTTGTTATTCTAAACACAACCAGAGTCTTGTGTATATGATTGTGAGAAATACTTTTAATATAATATGTTTACGTAAATTTGATTGTCAAGTTTGAGGTATTAGGAGGCCTACTTGAGAAAGGCCTGCGATTAGGATTCACGTTTGTTTCCCTAGCTTGTCTTCTAGTAATGACTAAAATCGGAATTATTTTTTGGCGGTACACTTTTATCGTTTTCTTTTGGGATGACCATGGTTTCCGACCTTTTGGCCGACGGGTTCGAACCCACCTGTACCACACATATTCAAACTGGGTACTCAATTGAGACAATGATTAAATTTAAAAAAATACAGATAACACTTGTTAGAAACTTATTACCATCTCTTGGTAGACGTTCGTGTTAAACAACTTTAAAAATGTCTAAAATAGCCCATTAATATGCTTACTGTATTGTAATGGAATTGCCTCCTGTTGCATGTTGTAGTGTTGCCTTTTATCCTATCTGCTTCAACATGATTATTGTTCAGCAATCTTAACACGTTGTTGATGTTAGGAGACGTTGTACTACTAGTTTACAATAGAAAAATGTATCATATAGCTAAAGGCAGCACATTGTTGTGCCTACAATAGATTGAATTTAAAACGCTTTTTTTTTTTTGGCATCAATATTGGAACACTTATTGGGTGTTGTATGCCATGAGTTCAGGTATTGTCGGCGTGCCAAACGCATCTTTAGTGAACTAAAAGAGCAACCTTATGTTGTGGAACTTGATCTTCGAGGTACTTGTTGGAAAATCTTTATTTGATCACCAATTGTAAAATTTCCCTGAGTAGATTCTCACTTGGGACTCTATTGTCTATCATTTAATGGTCAAACACTGCTGATGTTTACATATTGCTGTTTTCAGATGATGGGTATAAAATACAAGATGTACTTTTAGAGCTGGTTGGTCGTCGTACTGTTCCTCAAATATTTGTGAATGGGAAGCATATTGGTGGTGCTGATGGTTAGCCTTTCTTTTATTTTTCTTATTTATGGGCAATAGTTGCGTTAAATGTAAGTAGTAAGTTTATTTTGTTTATATACTCTGTTCATGTAGATCTTGGAGTAGCTGTTCGGAATGGTGTGTTGCAAGATCTCCTGAGTACAAGTTGAATATGAAGGACAACTGTCAATCTTAATGCAGTGTTTACTTTTGTTCCTCAACTCTTGGGCATGTAAAAAGTAAATCAGTTACTGGTGAAACATGAATTGTAATAGAATGTCTTTTCTATTTCTGATAGATGATGTTCAATCTGATTTTTCACATGTGCGAGCAATGAATGTTATATTGCAATATGCTTACAAACACATATATGTATAGATCCCCTCAAACTGAATTCCGTGTCATCTGTCTATTTTTTCATGTGTTTTACCAAAAGCTTTGAACTTCTACTTGTATGTCCCATCTATATATAATTACGATCATGAAGCGATTGCGTAAGTGTCTGGTCTCCATGCCGACTTCTGGGCACTTAGTATCCTTTCTTTGTTCTTAGAAGCTGTTAAGTGGACGTCCCAGTGTAGTGACTTCAACAATTGCTCGACTTCCACTAATGTGCTGGGCTCGTCATGAACGATCAATTTCCCTCCTGGCCTCACAATTCTATCGACCTCTACAATAACAGGTGCAATGTCACACCTGCACCACATTATGTTTCATTTTGTTATTGATCATAATACAAAGTCATATTGTTTGGTGTATGTGTGTGCAGAGTGTATTTTTTTTCACTGGAGTCACCTCTTTTTCAGCACGGAGAATAGATGATCCGCATGGAGGAGATCATAAGTTCGTGGGTACGTGCTAAAAGATTCACACCAGTCATGGTAAATTCCAAAAAGACCCCTCTCAAATATTATTGGCAGTGTATCAGGAGAGTTTGTGTTCACAACATTCAACACCCACAGCTTTAGGTCTTTCAATGCTGCAGCAAATCTGTATAAAAATGCGTTAAAACTTAGTCAAATCGCAAATAATATCTTCTGATTGATCATGTGACTAGCGCTTTAGTCCTTCAACACTTACCCACCATAAACAGCTCTCATATCCATGACATTTCTTACATTTGTCCAGTTGAATCCCAAGTCACTCATATATGATTTGCTAACAACACGTTTCCAATGGACATAATCTGCTTTAAAATCATCTGGAGCTGGTTTCCCATTGATTCCCATCTGGGACTTGCTTAACCAGTATGGAGGTGTTTGAACTCGAGCTGGCCATTCTTCAGGCCATCGTGAACCCCTTTCTATGTCTCCTATAGGGATGTTATGCATACATGCATGTAGAGGAGTATACCTGCCAATTAGAACCCGAATATATTATGTTTATAGTCCTAACATTGACATATATTAAGGATATTGAAAAAATAAAGTTTACTCATGCTTACCATGCAGCATTAGGATCATCATCTGGTTTACACATTGGTGGTTCTTGTTTCTTTCGCCCATTGTAGCATTCATTTGATTCTGGTTTGCGGTAGATAGCAACAGCAACTTCATTAAGGTTATCTTTCTTGATGGTGACAAGCTCCCAACACATTGCCACCGTTAGAGCAGACATTTCTGAGTGAATATATCTATCTTGGTTAGATTAAGAATTTGTAGAAATTGGAGTCCTTTTTTAGAAGAGATTTCCAGATAATACCTTTCCATATTTGGGCATCCTCTCCATTTTTTCGGTAGACTGGTGTCGCTGACCAGACAAAATAACCTCCCGGGCGAAGCAAACGATTAAGCTCCAAAAGAAGCATGCCGCCTTAAGAAATAGAATACTGCCTTAGTGGTTTAAAAGTTACAGAGTTTAAGCTATTTTCTTCTTCATTTTGTGTGTCACATCTTTAAGTTAGACATGGAATTTCGACTCATGTACTGATAAACAAGTTTATTCTTATTATGTTTTGTCTCTGATGGGTCGAACGGGTAAAAAGAAAAGCCAAAAAGTGGTTGAACAGGTCAAAAGTCACTTTTAGTGTCTTCTTAATGAATAAAACCTGTTAATTTATTCACATTATTTCATTCTTAGTGAAATAATATATACTTTTCAATCAAATTTGATACACTAATATGTGATAAAAAAAAATATATTTATGGACAAAATGTGTTCCGGATCAACCCGACGCGTAATACAAAAATCATCCCTTGATCAGTTACCTAACTTGCCCGATGTTCCCATTGTGGCACTAGCAATCTAAATCAGACCCATGAATAAAATGTTAACTGGGAAATAGGACCCATAGATGGAAAGATATGTAGAGAAATGTTAGAATTATGTGAACCTTCTCTGTGCCAGGGTACTCTACAACGAGCACAGTGTATGAGATCATAAGCGTTGCTCGGGAATGGAAGGCGTTGACTGCCCATGACAGCAGAAATTGCTGGTATTCCTCTTTCGAGAGCAAACTGAATTTGAGCTTCATGTTCATCTTTAGGGGCTAATGACATCGCAAGAACGTTTCTCTCGAAAAGGTAACCTCCAAAACTTGCTACACCACACCCCACATCTAAAACTACTCTAGTGTGCTTTCCCCATTCAATCTCAGGCACTGCCTGCATTGTGAAAAAGTCGTTGAATTATTAGTTGTGAATATTTTAAATGGTTCGTATGAAATCTTTTTGCGCATATGATGAATGGGTTTATTTTACCTGTTGTAGCACATCAATATAGTGTAGAGCACCGTTGATAAATTGAGTTCCACCTCCCGGGAATGTAAGGAATTCCCCTGTCACCTTCACCCAGTTCTGGTGTCCTTTTACATTCGCCAGTGACCTATGTGGTACATTATGGAACCATATCTGCCATTTACATCTTACATTTTAACATAAGACCAACTATTTATCCAGACTTTTGTTATGAAAGCTACAAAGAGCAATGGCCTTGTGGAGCTGGCAATTTGGATCACACTTTTTTTCTGAATTAGTCGATTTAAGCTATGCTAAAATTTTCTATCTCGAATGCATCAAATAGATTTTTTGTTATAAAGGAAAAGTCGAACAAGTTGAAAGTTGCCTAAAGTGTATATGTAGTTCAAAGAACCTCGTAAATGGCTTTATTAACAAGTATATAAAAAATTGAGAAAAGATGGTTGTAACCTTATCTTTACTACTGAATTTAAAAATATTTGTTCTGACACGGAACCGGTACACAACCCACCCATTTTGTCACCTCTAGGCTATGTAAGTAGCAGGACTATACCTTATCTCTGCTATGAGGCCATGGAATAGGTGTCTTATAACCTTCCGGTTTGGGGACAAGGCACATTGGAGCCTCCTCTGGGCAATGCCTCTCCCTATGCTCAAAATGTTTTCTACTTCGCAAGTTCCTGATTGCTTTTTCATTATCTAAACAAGGTACATAGTCTGTCCCACTCGTAACATTGCACAACTCCCACATGTGATCAGTTGCCACATTGCTTCTGCCTTGTTGCCTTTCCTTCTCGTTGTCTGACTGACCCGCTTGAGTTACCCATCCCTTCGTTGATTCATTTGACTCTTTTGGAATTGTACCAATGTCTACCTCCACCTTTGAATCGTTATCCGGTGTTGTGGTGGTTTTGGTCTTGGCAACTTCCACTGGCAGCTTCGTCTCATTTTTTCTTATTAAAGCCTTACTCATTTCTTCATCATCTTGCTTCTGTTGGTGTTTATCCTTTATCCTTTCCTTTTCTTCCTCTGTTACATCGTGTTCATCATCGTTCACCATACCCCATTTGTTATCGCCAACTGTCATCTTCCTGATACCCCATTTGTCATCACCAACTGTAATATTCCTCTGTTGGTTTTTATCATCGTTCACCATACCCCATTTGTCATCGCCAACTCTCATCTTCCTGATACCCCATTTGTCATTGCCAACTGTCATCTTCCTCTGTTGGTTTTTATCATCGTTCACCATACCCCATTTGTCGTCGCCAACTCTCATCTTCCTGATACCCCATTTGTCACTGCCAACTGTCATCTTCCTTTGTTGGTTTTTATCATCGTTCACCGTACCCCATTTGTCATCGCCAATTGTCATCTTCTGTTGATTTTTATCATCGTTCAACATACCCCATTTTTCATTGCCAACTCTCATCTTCCTAATACCCCATTTGTCATTGCCAACTGCCATCTTCCCCTGTTGGTTTTTATCATGGTTCACCATACTCCATTTATCATTGCCAACTGTCATATTCATCTGTATATCGTTTTTCTTTTCTCGATGGTCGATTTTTCGTTTATTATCATTATTTGCATGAGGGATTTCGACCATTGGGACTCCCTCAAGATGTTGATTTTGAGTCATTGCACTTTCCTCAGACAATTGAACCTCTTCTTTATCTTTCTCATCTTTTTCAACATGCAGATGTTTCTCAACTTCCAATGTTGTATTGCTTGGTTCAACATTTGTTGCTGAACCTTCATCCCCTTGGATGGCATCTTTTGGCAGATTACCAGGATTGTCTTGAAAAGCAGGAGAATCAATCGGGATTTTTCTGGAACGGATTTGGGAAGAAGTAGAGGTAGAATGTTGCGAGAGTCGGGCAAGGGACTTGTTTGGGGAGACATAGGAGTTAGAAGTGAGCATCCATATACCTAAAATAAATATGCCTACAAACACGAAAGTGGTGACGGTGGATGCATATGAACTACCACCAGAAGATCGTTTGGTAGTACGGTGTTTCCCCGGGGCCATGGTGGTTGCATAAGATAGAAGAAAGTAGTAAAATTTGTAAGTACTTAGTTGGAGGCAAGAAATAGAAACAATGTAAAGATCCAAAATACAAGGAGGAAGGTAATTGCATTTCTTGCCACATTCTGCATTGCCCATTTTTCTCTCCTAGTCCTACTCCTACACATTATTTCTACCATTTCTCAAATAAGGTCTATAAAACAACTTATCCAAATTTTGACCAATATATAATAACTTAACATATTGTGTATTTTTATATCTATGTATAACGTGTATTGTAAATTATGTGTGGTACACTTTAGGATAGAAGGTAATTGATGCTAGGATTTATCAACTAGTGTTGGTACGAATGTCTTTCTAAATTATATTGAAGAGCTTATCAAATATCAATACATGATATTTTCGCCCATATTTGATCTACGATTGTATATTGGTGTCTTTTTTTTATCAACATTTTGGAAGTTATGGTTCATTTTAGCTATTGTATAATGTTAAGTTTAATATAAACTCTTTAATATTTTGAACAATACAATATTATCTATTAAAATAACTTAAATGTACAAGATACAACGGACCAAGACCAAAAATCTCATAAACAACTGACCAGAAAAGGAAGGCTAAGCTGGTTTTTGTTTTGGTTTTGGTCGAGTCTTTGGTTGCTCACCCCTATTTAAGCAGTTATTGTGGATAAACTATGTGCCAATACTCAGTTAAGACCATAAAGTTTACTTGTCTAAGTTAAAAAGTTGCGCATTGTATGTCTGTTTGAATAAGACATATACAGTAGAACTTTAGTCCTTAATTGGCGTATTAAAATGTTGATTTATTGTATTTATCACAAAAGAATCAACCACTCAGGGTCTCAGATTTCTAAACACAGGCACACTCAAAGAAGTGCAGTTTTGATAACTGAGCACCTATTTTCAGTACGGAAGTTAATAGTTACATTCAAAGTCATAGCTTCAAGAAAAGCTTTATTTCTATGTTCAAGTTATCATCCATCATTAACATGTTTTTCCTCATTTTGCAGTCCGATAGCACTGCCACAAAGAAAGAATCATTGGTTCTTTTGTACTCATTTCAATTCCGTCAGGGAAACCAAAGTAAACGGTAAAGGAACCATTAAATCTAGCGACAAAGTGATAAAGACCTTGACACCCTTATACTTCCTATGAAATGTGTTATGAGACAAAAGGAGTCCATTGTATACAAAAAACCTCTTATACTACAATCATACACCATAACCAGCTTAATGGTATAAACACACAGCTCCAAGAGTCTGCTACTAGAGCTAAACCAAACTACCAAAATAAAAATTTAGAAACAGTTCCATGGTTGATTAAAGAACTCGCATTTGTATATAATCTCTCTGGTCAATCTTCTAACAAGTGTATATGAGATTTGTGTCTTGTCCGATGAAATCTTTATAACGGCACCATTTCTGTCATGAATAGCAGCACCCGGTTTTTAAATGTGACCTGATGGAGCTCGAGGTTTCCCTTTCACTGAATTTAAGTGTTGAGTGACGAATATAACTCCCATCACAACGATTAGGCACCCAACAAGTGTACTAAAGAAGAGAGCACCTGGTTGCCTTGTTTGAACAAACCCATAAACCCCATTTGAAGTCACGACAATTAGATCCGTTAACCCATCGTTTGAGAAATCCGCATCGACCAATGCATGAGTTGGTGGTGAAGGAAGGTCGATGGATGCCTGTTGACTTCCACCAGGAGATATCACTATAGCCTCTTGATCTCCTGCTGCTAATATAAAATGCTGATTATCATGCATCCGTAAATTGAACGTTTTCAAAGTTGGGACCACATAACCAGCATCCATCATCCCTGATGGGGAGGGGAGGTTTGACCATGTTGCACCCGTCAACAGCTGCCATTGCCAAACAGCTTCATGCCCATGTAGCCCAGGAGCGTAACATGTTACCTGCCACACATGATCACACCCCTTAGTTTTCAATAGTTTGTTTCTAAATGATGAGTAAATTACAGAAAGCGACCCTGTGATTTGGTGAAAGTAGCAGCCCTTAACTCTTAAATGATAACTATGATGAAAAATATACCTCTCCACGATTTGTTAGAAAAACAATGTCTCCATGGCTTCCCTTTCGATGTTTATGGCCATCATTTGTTGGGATAAGGATTGGTGTTGCTACCTCAAGTGAAGTTACATCTAGAGCTCGCCCATATCCTCTAGAATATTCTCCATGAGGAAATAAGTTGAAATGAGAGTGATGACATATAGAAACATTAAATAGTTGTTCTCGTACTGGTACACCAGAGGTTGCGACAGCCCAACAAGGTTTAAGTACTTCCATTGAACCACTAACAACAGTTTGCTCAGCACCATTTCCCCCAACAGCCTGCATACGTGACAAGTTTTATGCAAAGGACCAGATAAAAATAGTAACAAATATCATAATCACAAAGCTACAAACCTGGACATGATCAAGTACTCCATCTCCATTAATATCAGCATGCAGGCCACCTTCTTGAAGATGAAGCTAGAAAAACAATTTTACAGAGTAAATTTTGACGAAAATTTGAATCAGATATACGTGGCAGGAAATAATCAATTAAAGAATATACAGCCGTCCTAATGTTTAAGTGATAAAGAATTGGAATATACAGAAAGGCCATAGCACCATCCTTATGGCACAGAGAAGATGAGAAATATCAATACAAGGTTATTTTTTAAAGTGAAAACATGTTGTTTTAATATAAATATCAGATAAAATGCTAACTTCTAAAAAAGATTATTATGCACATTTTATCATTATATGCATTCTCACACATGTAGACTAAGCAACTTAATGGTGGATATCACAAATAAAAGTGAAAACTGAAAGCATTGCATGCCAATTTAAGCCATAGTGACTTGTGTAGTAACTTATTAGGGGTAATAGGGTAAACTTAAACACTTTCTACTTCTATTTTTAGTAGTGGACAATCTTTTGGGGACAACCCAAAAATTAAAGGTGGACAATAATATTGGGACAGGGGGAGTATCATGTTACCTTGCATAATGTGCGACCAGACGCCAAATGCAAAACCTCAATCCCTTCCTTTCCATGAGCCACCACAACATTAGGTACCCACCAAAGCTGTGTGTAATTTGTAATTGTGGGAACATAAGGTGATGCCTGCATCAGTCATAAGAAGACTGTCAAATCAATCATAAACATCCCTTGGTAACACGAAAAGTGGCTCTAAACTTTTAGACAGATCTAAACATGTAAATAATACCAGGAGGTAAACCCTTGCCACATATACCAGGCCTGGCCTAGAGGCCAACTTTAAATATCTATTAAAAATTACTAAAAGATTGGATAAATACCTTGTTAGTCTTTGCTGAATTGGCAAAGTTTGCAGCTTTTCCAATTAAATTAGAAATCTTTTTGGACGAATCCTTCCCTGGAGGATGGTTTTCGTCAGGTTTGTGGAATGGGAAGCTTGAGGCCTTTCCAGGAGTTTTCTTCACTGCCTTCCTTTTGTGGCGCCTAAAGTGTGCCAGCTTTAGCATTGTATCCTCCCGCCTATCCTGATTAATAGAACATTTTTCAGGTGATTAAAAGAAATATGAAATGGAAATAAGGAAAAAAAAAAAAAAAAAAAAAAAAAAAAAAAGGCCTTTTGTATTCACCCAGTTATGTGGCATAACTCCAAGAACTGATTCTCTGAATTCCCTGCATTCAAACTACAGTTGAAAAGGTTGAGCAACAATGACAGTATAATTATCAGTATAATAACAAAATCGCATTGTAGATTTGTGTACCTCTCCTGGTTGACGCCTGTTAAGAGCGTGAACATCAAGCTTATAATTATGTTGTGGAATTAAAGGAGATTCTTCTGAAGGGCCTGCTTCAATGTTCTTGTATTAAGAATACACACAAGTCAGTAAATGGGAGAAGGTACTTTACATGGGTATCTATCAAGTGTCCAGTCCTCTAATATAAAGATTACCTCATTTTTTCTACTCCAACGGAGTGTACCAGTTCGGCCGGCAAAAGCATAAAATGCAAAATGACGTAGATCCACAGTTCCGGGAGAATCTGCAGACTATATGCAAAATCCATAACTTCCATTACTATACAGACTAAGATTGAGCATTTAATTTCACGAGTACCTCAAACCAAATGTTATATTAATACAAAATTCAATTTAAAACTCTTACATCCTTTTCGCTTGCGCTTCTTCTATGCTGATCAGCACTTTCCTCAGCCATCTTAATTTCTTCAAATGGGTCTAAATGCATCTGAAAAAATGCAGATAATAATGTACCTACTAAGATTAGTCACCATCTTATTTCATAATTATGACAAGCTAAACAAAAAGTTCAATCCATAAAGCAATAGAAATGACAACAACCCAACAATGTTGTAGTAATGTAAAGAAAGAACAAAACAGATCCAAAGACATACATGTGGCTGCATCTCCATACGTCCTCCGACGATCACAAGCCCCGCATCTCCATGTTTTAATGTATAATTACTTACAGATATAGTTATCTCCCTATGGTGAGCATTATGTGGGAAATCCTCCTGAAACCACCAGAATGTTTATCAAACAAGAAAGTAAAACAAAACAGACAAAACGAAAGGAAATATCAATTTGACTAAAATGCATTCTATGCTCACCTGAACGTTTGTTTCCCATAACTTTTGGAGGTTGTGGTCAAAACACATAATTGACCAACCTGATGTCACAACAACCAAGACCTGTTTTTGTACTTGACCACGTTTGAAACTTCGGTCAACCACCCCTGTTGCCATGGCCACTGCCCGTCTACCAGAGGCAACACGGATCTTATCAGGTAACAGGGACACCTCTGCAAGAACACGAGCTTCGCTAAATCCTTCATCTACACGCCTAGAGTGAGGCTCCAAAACCTAAAACAATATGGAAAAAAGTAACTACATAATATCATGACATTGTGTTTTTGGTCAACAACTGATGCCTAATTAGTAATTTAGTAAACTATCAGACATAGAAAATATGTACTGAAATGGAACATAACCGATTAACCGACTCTAAAACCCTAACCAAGGTGCTGCGCCCTTGGACTCCCGCCATCGTGGAGGCTCATCGGGGTCATTCCAAGAACCATCAGTCTCCACAACTCAAAAATTTCCTGTTTTGGTCATCCTCTCATCCTAATCCTACCACTGTTAGCTATGTCAGATATTAAGTTTCCCCACTATCATATATTAAGTTTCAGGATTTGAAGATAGATCAAAGATTAACTGTTTCTGGAACCAAACATTTAAAAATGGCTTCAGCCCACCTTTTGTGGTGTCTGCAATAATGTTCTGTAAATCTGTTTCTGGTTTTTTGAAGACTTAAATAGCCACACCTGATGGGATGAAATTCATGCCTGCCTTAACCCCCCATTTGTCCACATTTGCTAATTGACTAGGAATACCTAAGGCTAGGGAGTTGTACTCAATTACTCATACCCTCGAGGTTAACATATGAAGGGCCCCAAAACTAAAATAAACATATTACTTTCAAACTTAACCTCCGGGAGATCACATACTAGATACCATTGTTCAAAGTACCACGACAGCCTATTATTATCTTATATGTGGCCAAAATACGCAGTGTTACCTACAACATAATCTATCATCCATGGATATTACTATTTAACAACGAAAATGGCATATATGAATTTCATAAATGAAATATTACCATGGTTTGTGAACTTTGCATATGGAACACTAAAAAAAGTCATCCTTTAAACAATTTAACAGGTATAGAAAACGTAAAGATTCATAAGCATTCATAGTTTCATACCAACTCTGATGTCTAAACAGCAATCTCGCAGTTCTTGCACAAACAAAAAAACAAAAAGAAGAGCCTAGAAATACAGCTGCTAACAGTACCCATCAATCTTAAAGTTACAAGTGCTAAATTATTACTCCGCTCAAACACACCTATTAGAGATATCAAAACTCAAAAGGCACTACAACAATAAAATTGCCTCAATATTTATTTGGTTTCTGCGCCAACTATAAACTGACATTGCAGCAAAACTAGATATATTTTGAAACTAATTCCTATGAGTTCACAAACACACCTACATGAGTTCAATCTTGGGGTTTCATGGATGCTTATCGAAACATCCTATGTGCTTATTAGTTATTACGTTTTGATACATCACAGGTGTTTCAGCGTTTTAGATTGCTTATCCAAACTACTATCTAATCATACACGAAATGAATAATCCGTATCATATACAACGAAAACGAAAATAAGACGGTAATACCTGAATTTTAGCATCATGAGTAGCTATAAGGACTTCTTTCTTTCCATCACCATTAAGATCAGACACAATCGGCGGCGGTAACCGTTCACCTTCATATTTAATCGGATACTCGTCTGATAAATGATACCAAGCTTCTTTAAACGCAAAATCACCTTCATGCTAAATCAACATCACACAACAACACTAATTAGTTTCACTAACCACCTCATTTCAACGACAACAACAAATTAACAGCTAAATATCATCTACGCTTTTTAAGTCGATCATTTCACGAAATCGCCGTCAGTTACACGCTAATCGCACAAACTAATCAACTAATTTCACATATAACTGCAAATTTATATAAAATTAACAGCTGAATAATATCTAATTCGCTTAATTTCACAAAATCACCGTCAATTACACACTGATTACAGATTAATCAAGTAATTTATATAAAACTGATAAATTAATGACAGTTACATGTTAATTAGAGTCAGTTCATCAATTAATTTTAACTGTAATTGTAAAAATTAGGGTTTTGAGTAACCTGAAGAGAGAAGAAAATAGCGAAAGCAGCGAGCATGAGGATCGCTAAATCGCGTTTCCTCATCTTTATAAATTTCACCGTTAAATTAGTTGACTGATTAGTGAAATTAGGTAATGAGTTGCAGGTTTTGGGAGTGTTTGGGACGGTGTTAATTGACAGCTGATGCGACTTGTTTGTTTTCTCAATTTTGGTCCTTGTATTTGTGTAATCGACATAAATGTCTCCTTAGAGTTAGACTTAGGGCATGCTTGGTTAGATGTATTAGAGGGTGAGGAATGAGAAAGGTAATGATTACTTATGTCTGGTTTACTATTATGCAATGGACTATTATCCTACAAATTGGGGGTTATACAATTTAATATTACTCATTGCATTCCTTAGCATTCCCTTTACCTTTACTTTTCATATTCCTCTATTTGAACCATGTGCATCGTTAAAGGTTTGTTTAATCTCACGAGGCTTGGTTGGTCGACTACCTTGTACAACAAGTAATTGGTATTGACGAGGAGTACTCGGATTGGATTTTTATGTAATTATATATAAATTTTGAAATTATATGTATGACACAAATGTAATACTTCAAGTCATACAAAGGTTACAGATAATTTAAAGCTTAAACATAAACATTATTGTTTAAAATAATTTAGATCCGAGTAATTTGACCGCGTTATCCGAGTTCTGACAAAGTTGGACTGAGTAAACAGAGTACTTTGGCCAAGTAGCCTGAGTTTGGACATAGTGTTGAACAATTCAAGTAATTGGCCGCCTAGGCCTGGGGTTTACAACATTGCTTCAATTACAACAAGGTAATAAACGTACCGAATAACCCCCTTAGATGTATCAAAACGAGTACATATGTTAATTCTTTTAAATCAACAAACCATTGATGGTGATGTAATCCCAATGCAGGGCGGCTCAAGCTTTGTGGAGGCCTAAAGCGAAATTCAAATACGAGACATTTCTGAAGTTTTCATTTTTTTTTTCTCTTTGCTTAATATTAGCTTTTCGATTCATTGGATTTATAGAACATCCAATTATCTAACCAACAACACAATGAGAATATAAAGTGTTTATTTAAGATAGAGAAAAATAATATAAGAAAGAGAAAAATGCTAAATTAATTTTGTGATTATATTTTGCGTTATTTAGTTACACGTTTAGTTGTCTTCATGCTTTATAAGTAGAGATATTAGAGATGGTTAAGCCAAATAATTTTAGTTTGAACAACCAACCGCTTTCTAACAAACTTGCTTCCTAACAAATTAATTTTAAAATCTTTCCATAATAAGCAAGAAAAAAGTCTGAATTTTAAGCCTTTCTAATTATAGAATAGTTCCAAATGCATTATAATATAGTATAGATAAAAAGATGGATATGGTCGTGTTTCTTAAACTTAAATAAAGACTTAATGGTACAGATTTAAAAATATAAACAATAAATAAGCAAACACCGTTGATAATTCTAGCAAGTTTAGTAATAGGGGTCTTTCATATATCGAGACCTCAAGATGATGCCCAAGAAAATATATGACCGACTATATATTCATAAAAGGCGTTAGAAAATTAGGGGCCTTAAATATTTGAGGGTCTAAAGCGATGGCTTTAATAGTTTTACCCTTGAGCCACTACCGTCCCACTGAGAACACAGAGAAGTGTTATGCTGTCATGGATATATGTAGTTGCTTACTACGAACCATATAAAACATTCGATCTTGTTGCATTATTCATGCACAAACCCAAAACAACAATAACTTATTCACTAGTTACCGAAAATAGTTTTTTTTTTATCCATACATCCATCACTCTATGTAGTACACATGTTAGTGAAAAAAAGAAGAAGTAAACAAGCCCTTAATCCAAATTCAGTGTTTTAACCCTTTCAATTAGATTGTTGATTGTAATGGAGAATGCATCTTGAAACAAATCAAGTTTTGCTTTTTGATCCCCATAAACTAATTTTGGTTCAACTCATACATTATATATCTTCTCATATCATCCCTTTTCTTCATTGTCACCTTTATCAATATTTCCACAACATTCACTTTCATATCTTTCACATCTTCTTGATCAATAAAAATGAGTATTTTGTGTGATTTGGAGGCAAATGCCATGTATATTGATAGTAAGCCGTAAACGGGTCAAAAATAACAGGGATACACCCTGATGTTAATGAGTCAAACACTGATTTCCTAGTAGCGCTATCTCCCGGAGGCTGAAGACAAAATTCAGACTCCCTAAATAGCTCTATTAACGAGTGAGGCTCATCACATATGCCTAGCTTACAGTCAAAGAACTTGCATTTTTCTTTGGTTGTTGATGTGCATTGGCCTATCAATATAGACCTAATGTTGTCTTTGACCAAAGGACGAGCCGCACCAGCAAAACTAACGAGGTTTCGCCTGTTAGATGAAATGATTTTACGTTGCCATGAATGGATATCTTTGTCAGAATGTGGGTGGAAATGAGTTGGATGAGGGATTTCAACATCGTTGATCTCCCACGGGTGTCGTTCGATCATGAGCTTTATCGGGTTTTGCATTTCATCTACTTCAAGAAATCTAGAGCCCCAATTAGTGCGATTATTCCTTCTAAAATCCCAAGTAATTTTCCCCAAAACAAAGACATGATATTTTCCTAGATTCTTATCCCATGACTTTTGCATTTGTAGCCAGTTTATAAGCTCAAAACCTATAGCATCTTTAACTTCGTTAGAGACATTCTTGAAATGCCATCTCATGATATCTAATCCACGTTAATATGGAACATAGAAGAGTTTTGCTTTGTTTTGGTCGATAACACGACACGGGTAGTTTAAAACTCTAGAATGGAAAATTAGTTCCAATGAGTATTGATGAGTCCCGAACCAACGGTTTCCAAGCTTAGGGATGAGTTCGCCAATTCCATTGTTAGTAAAATACTTACACATATCAACCCTCTGGACCATGTCATGACACCAACTCACCAAGTCTTTGTTGAACTTCGTTGCCAAGTCATAAACATAGATTCCCCTTCCATCGCATTGACTTTGGTTTTGATTCCGGTTTGTGATCCATGATCTATGGACTCGTAGTTGCTCTTCAACAATTTTATTTGCTGTCTTAATCTTCTCAATTCTATCGTTAATGATTCGTGTGAAAACCAATTATATATTATAGTAGTATAGTATCGAAGTGATCCGCAAGAAATACGGATCACCCGAGTCGTTTCCAAGTGAAGGTGAAGGGAATCAAGAATATCGATTCGTGTAAATCGTGTAGTGAGAAGTGGTGGAAAAAGAAAATAGTGATCACATAATTCAAATTATGATAAACAAACACGAATTATGCAAGGGGTACAAGCTAAGGATGCACCTAAGTTAAAAACGTAAAAACGGAAAAGCAAATACGTATATTTAAAACGTAACGTACAAATTTAAAACGTGACTTTAATTTAAAAATGATCCTACAAATGTGAAATAACTTTATAAAAATTTTAAACTAATAAAATAAATTTCCAGAAAAAGAAAATATTTTTTTTTGACTTTTTATTAATTTTCTATGAATTTATTTATATTTTTGTATTTTTTAATGATTTAAAAGGTAAATAAATGTGAAAAATAACTTGAAAAATACAAATTAAGTTTAAAAAAATCTAAAATAACTTAAAATTAATTTTAAAAAAGAAAACTAATTTTTTTGGATTTTTATGTAATTTTTAGGAATTAAAAGTAATTAAAAATTAATTAAAAATGCTTAAATACTAATTTAAAGTATAAAAAGTACCAAATAAGCTCAGAAAAATTTGAAAAAATTCAGAAAATTCTAATTTAACATATTAAATCTAGTAAAAATAAAATTACTTAATTTTGAAAAACCTAATAAGCAGTTTTAGAATAAGCAGATTCTAAATAAGCACTTTTAATAAGCCAATAAGCACTTTTAACTACAAAAAGCTCAGGAACAGTGAATGCAACATATTCAAGCATAATTCAACCTAAAACAACCAGAAAAGCAGTCCACATAAGCAATAAGCACAAATGGCAGTTATACTATTTGACAGAAATAAGTGGAAACGTCCTTACTTTAAGCAGCCTAATAAACACTCTAATAAACAGATTTTTGAAAGGTTAAGGGGGCAACTACTAGACCACCCGGCATAGAACTCATAAAACACAAAAGCCCTAATTCTAATTCACCAATTGACCTCTAATTGGTGCCTAGATCAGCAGTGAACAAAACAAGCAAGGCTGCAACAGTTGACATTTTAGTTGCACAAGAACTTTGATCAATGCCAATTTCAAATGCTCAGATCTTACCCTAGATGTTATACTAACTAGTTTAAACACTAAAATCACAACTTCAATCACAAATATCAAGGGTTCAAGGATCTGCAGATGAACAGTAACACCACAACAAGCAACAATGAAATTTGAAGCTATCTTTGACTTTTTATGCTTAACCCTACCAATTTTATACCTAAGTTATCTATTATAATGCCTAAGTGACCAATTAGTGCAAAGAAACAAGCAAAGAAACACCCTAGGCTAGCAGTACTCTAATCTACCAAACACCCTTTAAAACTAGCAAATGCACTACAAGTATGATATTTAACCTTAAGACTACTGATTTTATAGATGAAACAGTTTACTTAGTTAATATTAAAGCTAATGGAGCAATCAAAAGCATCACAGATCACCAAGAACATCAATGAGAAGTTGAGGCTAATTCAAGACAGTTAAAATGTAACATCATACTAGAACATAGATGAGCATTACTTAACACATAACAAGCTACTGACAACTCAAATAAACAACACAAGCAGCAACCTATATTAAATTTAACAAATTATATTACTCAATATGAAATAAGCAATAAGAGTACTAAAATTTAAAATGATAAACTTACAATAACCTTCCCCTCAGCTCAAATAGAGGGGATTCACTAAGCTAGCATGCCTTTAAGACAGACCACTGGACACCTTATGGCTGCCTTTAAACCCCAATAAGCTCAGCTTATTGTGATAAGCTGAGCCAGTTGATTTTCGTTGACCAATGTGATCTTTGAGCTTTTAGAATTGTTTAGGCTAAAATCAAACTTATAAGAGCTAGAAAAGCTAATATAAGATGATAACTACTGAAAAAGAAGCTATTTGAAGCTTGGTTTTGCTAAAAGTTAACATTTTTATATATATATATATATATTTTTTGGATTTTTTCAAAACATTTTCTGATTTTTTTTTTTCTTTTTGTAAAGGATAAGTAAATGAAAAAGACAACTTACTAACAACTGAGATAAGATTAAAAGAGAGATTTTAAAATAAATATTAAGCTACTTCAATAAATTTAAAGCTAAAATGCTAATAGAGTAAATAAATTGAACACAAACTGAAACTAAAACTTTCATTAAATAACTGAAATTACACTAAGAATACATTGAGAAATGATTTTGACAGCATAACTTTATAAAAAACTACACACCAAAAACGTATCAGGAGGGGGGTTTATATAGGAGAGCAGAGGTGAGCTAGGGTTTTGACTAAGAAGGATCCAGAAGCTTGTTTTTGGCCACATATCTTCAATTCTTATCATAATGTCGACATCCCACCTCGTCCTTAGCCATATGATTGAGCCTTATCTCCTTGCCACGCCACAATAACCAATCAGAGAGCTAGATTCTGCCATGGTGGAGGATTTATGACACCATCTGACAACGTGTCAGATGGTTTCTAGAAGGTGAAACCTCGTACTAAGCATCTTGGTGAAAATGAGAGGGAGCAGGGTAATTGTTGTGGGGATGAAAGGGGAACAATAAAACGCGCGTTTAGTTATTTTATTGTTTGTTTGACTTGTGGGTGGATTGGGGGTTTGACCGGGTTTTAATAGGGTGGGTTTGGATCGGGTTGGATCAGTTGGGTGGTGGGCTTGTGTATTTTTGGGCCAGCAGTGGTGATTGGGTTAGTGTTTGTTTATTTTGGATTTTTGGTTAAGTGAATGTGGTGGATCCGGTTTTGAGTAGTAATATCAACCAAGGGACCAACTTTCTATTTTCTGAAAATATGAGGACTATAGCTGCCATTCTTCAAAAGTTTCTGTCAAGGGCTCTTTTTGTAATATCTTGAATACTTGGAGGGCCTGAGTTGTCATTTCTTCAAAAATGTTCACCAAAAGGTCCAAAATTGCCAAGTCTTGAAACTTGAAGGGCCAAACATGTAATTTTCTCAAACTTCTTCAAGGGGCCACTTTTGTGATTTCTGAAACTTTGAGGACTCCTTATGACTATGTGAGCTTTGATTTTGACCACTAAGCTTCCCCGGCTCCGGCTATTGATACTTTTCCAAATCTCGTGCTCGTTTTGTCATTTTCTCGTGATTTTTCGTCCTTTTCTTAAATGTCCGTTCCTGCACATTCACAAACACAAAAACATACAATCTTTGGCAATTTTGGTTCGTTTTTGGTTTATTTGGTCCTTTTATGGCTCAGAAAAGGTGAGTGAATAAGCACTCACCAAAATCCCCCGGACTAAAGTATTGCCGTGTCCTCACGCAATGTGATCAATTCACGCTCACGAGATAAATAATTTCATAACTCTTTCTACTAACTTTGTAAAGTAGCGAGGAGGTTCAAAAGAAGTTATAAAATCATTTAATCCCACAAACGCTCCGTTTTCCAAATATTTTCCCTTATTCTACTTTCATTACTATTTTTGGACTTTTCACACTTCATACTTATGACGGTTTGTTGAACTTTCATTATTTTTGCAATAATTTTTAGGGTCTGCGAGTAGAAACACTTCTCATGGAAAAGTGACCATACGGATAAAAATCGTCATTCTTGATTTTTCACGAGCTCCCAAACTAAGCGTAAAAACGAGATCACAACTTATCTACAAGTTTGATGCTAACACTACTCATAAAAGTTACTCGTGGAAACTTCTTACTCCCATGTCCTAAGTTTTTGTATCTCAATATTTACTTTGTTGAGAAATGAATCGCTTCATATTTTCTAGTTTCAATAATTTTTAGTCCGATAGTGACACCTAAGTTAAAACGATAAGTAGTTATTCATTTTCTCTTAAGAACCACTGCAATAGAAATTCGGTCCACATCAAGGAATTTTGGTACATACAACATCATAAATATAAGTTGCGGAGTACTACACGTGCACCTCATGTGTCCAATTTATAACCATTCACATGCACCTCACGCGCCAACAACTTATTTACATCCAAACTCTTATTCAACATAACTTTCAACTTTCATTTTTTTTCATCTTTCACTTATTTCACTTTTCTCATATTTTTCATACTTTTCTCTTTTTTCTTTCTTTGACTTTTCTCAATACATCAATGGAAGCTTATCGGGTAGCTCCAAAACCACATAGATAATCAACTTTTGACTTTTGATTTTTCACTTTTTGCTCTTATTTTAGATGTTCCTTGATATGTACCCAACTTCTAAAGCAAAAATTCTCTTAAGAAAACAAATAACTAAATATTATTCAAACTGAAATACCACTAATTAACCTAGAACATCTATTATATATTGGTGACGTATCTGATGGGAGTAAAAAGCCACGAGTACCTCTTATGAGCTCTAAAGAGAACCACTACTCAATGTTTAGCATTAATCTTGTAAATAAACTCTATCATTTCTCGTTCTCTGCAAATTTAAGACCTCAAATAATGAGATTAGCATATGCTTAGCCGATAATCAGCCACACATATATAAAGTCAAATACGGGCACTTGCAAACTCTTGGAAAGAATTCGCGTTTTGTAGCTTCTAGTGTAAGTGACTAGCGAAAGCTTTTCAAGTCGTGCATGTGTAAAGTCAAGTACGGGAGCCAACAAAAGAGTAGCTCCTTGTGTACAAGGCTAGCACAAACTTTTATGATTATCATTGGTTAAGGGAACAAGCTAGGGCTCAACACGCCCGGTCAAGTCAAAATATTTATTCCTACTCTCGCCAGCAAGAAAGTCAACAAGGTGTCAAATCACTTATTCAAACTTTTATTATATTTTTGCACAACTCTTTCAACTTTTCTCATTTTTTTTTTGTGCTTTTTCATGACTTTTTCATTCACTTCTCTTCAAAAATTTTGAAATTTTTCAATTTTTTTCATTTTTGGTGGAAAAACGGAGTTGCAAGAGTACACGACATGGTAAAAAATGCAAGGTCAAATCGAATCGAAGATTCACCCTCCTCCGGACTAGAATTGAACATTGTCCTCAATGTTTTAATGGGTAAAGGTAATCCTAACATAAATCTAGGGCCGTTTATTAATTATGCCAAAGAAAACGTTAGTCGATAAGATTTACGGATATTGGATTTCCAAAAGCATCGATGAATGAGACTCGAGTGGAGAGAAATACAAAACCACGAGCACGAGAGTCATCATAAATTGGGGACAATCCTAGACAATCATACACAAACAACCACGAAACACAAGATTGGAAGAGGTACCCCCTCCTCATATTATTTATTAGAAATAAGAAAATTAAGAAGATGAAATTGGATAAGCATGGGTTGCCTCCCACGAAGCGCTTTGTTTTTGATTACCGAGTCACGTAGCTTGACTCGATCCCCGAATTCATTCGTCCTTGGGGAAAGTTTGGAGATCCGGAACTACCATGGTTGGTACGTCCCCTCCGAAATAGTGTTTCAAACGGTGACCATTCACCTTAAAGTTGGGACCATCGGGTTGAGCCAACTCAATGGTACCATAAGGGAATACTTGTGTTATGGTGAATGGTCCAGACCAATGGGTTTTAAGCTTACCCGAGAAAATCTTCAAACGAGAGTTAAAAAGAAGCACTTGATCACCAACGTTGAAAACGCGGTCTTTGATCTTGGCATCATGAAGTCTTTTTGTTTTCTCTTAATAAATCAAAGAATTTTCGTAAGCTTGGTCACGAAGTTCGACTAATTCGTTCAATTGAACTTTTCGGTGATCACCCGCGGTTTTTAAGTCAAAATTGGCATGTTTTAAGGCCCAGTAGGCCTTGTGCTCAAGTTCGATGGGCAAATGACAAGCTTTCCCGTAAACCAGCTTATATGGAGTGCACCCAATGGGTGTTTTGTAAGCGGTCCGGAAAGCCCATAAAGCATCGTCTAGCTTATCGGCCCATGAGGCACGGTGCTCTCCTACGGTCCTTTCTAATATCCTTTTTAAGCCACGATTGGACACCTTCACTTGACCACTCGTTTGTGGATGATAAGCCATGGAAAGACGATGTGTGACACCATATTTAAGCATAACTTTAGCGAATTGGTCATTGCAAAAATGGGTCCCACGATCACTTATGATGGCTCAAGGTGCACCAAATCGGGCAAAGAGACTTTTTAAGAATTTCACAACTACTCGGGCGTCATTGGTGGGGAGCGCCTTCGCTTCAACCCATTTGGACAAATAATTGACGGACACGAGAATATACTTATTTCCTCTTGATGACGGGAATGGACCCATGAAATCGATGCCCCAAACGTCAAAAATTTCACAAACTTGAATAGCATTTTGTGGCATTTCATCTTTTTGAGAAATTTTCCCTTGATTTTGGCAAGAATCGCATGATTTCACCAATTCATGGGCATCCCGATAAATCGTCGGAAAAATAGAAGCCGGAATCGAACACTTTCTTTGCGGTGAAGTTGGCACCATGATGTCCCCCCGTGGGTCCACTATGGCATGCCATAAGAATTTCAATGGCTTCCGTACCGTGAACACACCACTGGATCACTTGATCCGCACAGACTTTGAACAAATAGGGGTCGTCCCAAAAATAATGTTGGACATCTTTAAAGAATTTCTTCTTTTGTTGAGACGACAACCCTTTTCTTATGAAATTCCCCGCATGGTAATTCGCAAAATCGGAGAACCATGGGGTACTTTGGTCAATATTAGACACACTCCCAAGTGTCTCGAGAGGAAATGCATCGTCGATTTCCTTTTTCTCAAGAGCACTTTGATGGGGGTTCTCAAGTCGTGACAGGTGATCAGCAGCAAGGTTCTCAGCTCCTTTTTTGTCTCGTATTTTGACATTAAATTCTTGGAGCAAAAGAACCCACCGCATTAAGCGTGGCTTAGCATCTTGCTTTGCCATTAAGTACTTTAGGGCTGAGTGATCCGTATACACTATGCATTTCTTAAGGAGCAAATAAAACCTAAATTTTTCAAAAGCATAGACAGCCGCTAACATCTCTTTTTCGGTAGTTGTGTAGTGATGTTGGGTGTCATTCATGGTTTTATTTGCATAGTGTATCGGTTGAAAATACTTATTCTTACGTTGCCCCAAAACTGCACCAATGGCATAATCACTTGCATCACACATTAGCTCAAATGGTAAGCTCCACTCGGGGGCAACTAAGATTGGTGCCTCCGTTAACTTCTTCTTTAAAACATTAAATGCTTCGATGCATTCATTCGTGAAGTTAAACGGAGCATCTTTCTCTAAAAGGTGGGTCAGAGACCGGGCTATTTTGGAGAAGTCTTGTATAAAACGTCAGTAAAAGCCAGCATGTCCAAGGAAACTTCGGATTCCTTTTACGGTCGTAGGATGAGGTAGCTTAGCAATGACATCGACTTTTGCACGATCTACCTCAATCCCAGATTTGGATATCTTATGGCCGAGGACTATGCCCTCTTTAACCATGAAGTGACTCTTCTCCCAATTTAGAACCAAATTGGTGTTTTCACACCGTATCAGCATTTTCTCTAAATGGGAGAGGCAAGAGTCGAAAGAATTTCCGTAGACGGAGAAGTCGTCCATGAACACTTCCATGGTTTTTTCGATCATAACCGAGAAAATAGCCATCATGCACTGTTGAAACGTGCCTGGAGCGTTACATAGGCCAAAAGGCATTCTACGATTGGCAAACGTTCCATACGGGCAAGTAAAAGTGGTCTTTTCTTGATCCTGGGGATCAATGGGGATTTGAAAGTACCCAGAAAAGCCATCCAAGAAACAATAGAACTCATTTCCCGCTAACTGTTCAAGCATTTGGTCCATAAAAGGGAGCGGGAAATGGTCTTTACGTGTCGCATCATTCAACTTGAGGTAGTTGATTGATGCTAAACAGTCAACTTAAATTGACCAAGTAAATGGTCAACAAAGTCAAACTCTCTAGACCAATACTCCGTGGATAGTATAGTGTGTCCCTGGGTCGTTAAAGTCCCAGCAAGATTGAAATGGTGTTATTTGAAATCGTTTATGAGTGAGTGGCACTGAGGACAGTAGCCCAGATGATATGGAATTGATTTTGCTACTGTTATTTTGGTATTTGTACAATGAGATAATATTCACAAAAATCAAATATACATGTATATGTACAAATTCACAATTTGATAACACGTAATCAGACAGAAAAGTGGGATTTTGTAAATTACAAACTACAGGGGGTGCTTTTGAAACTTTTGAAACTTAAAATTAAAAGAAAATTGAAATTGAAAATGAAATTATAAAAATGATTATTTTACTCTTTAAATATTATTTAATTAATTAATCTAATTTAAATTAACTAATAATTATAAATATTACAAATTAAAAAATTTGCAAAAACAATTTCTAAACTTAAAATAAAACTTGAAGAAAGTATAAAAAATAAAAATAAATATTTTTGTCTTTTTATGGATTTTTTATTAATTAAAAACTATTTAACTTAATTAAACTAATTAAACTAACTTAAATTACAATTGATACTAATTTAACTTAGAAAATTATGAGAAAATTTATAAAATTATTTAACCATCACAGGAATCCTAAAAAATTATACAAACTTCTAAAAATTATGTTTAAGGCTATTCCACTAATTAATTACCTTTTAATTAACTTAAATCTAATTTAAATAATTAAAATAAGAAAAATGGAAACTAAATAGTAGAAACTAAAAATATATTTTCTAAAAGTCTTAACTAATTTATAAAACTTAGAAAAATTATAAAAACCTACTGTTGTTAATAAAAATCTAAGAAAACTAATTAATAACTAATATTACCTATTTAATTAATTAAACTAGTTTGAAATCTAATAAATAGTAAACAGATTAGGAAAAATCTAAGAAAATTATTTTAACTACTTAAAGGTACTAGGAAATTAAGAAAATTATAAAAATGGACAAGTGCTTATAAATAAGCTGAAAAGAAAATTGAAAAAGATAGTTTCTATTAAATAGAAGCTATCACTAAATTTAAAGTTGGTTTTTGTTGGTTTTTCTTTTTCTAATTTACTTAACTACTGAAAATAGAAAACTTTTGTGAAAACACTTTTGAAATAGCTTATAAATAAGCTATGTGCACCCCTTAAACCAAAATTTGACTTATGTTGACTAAGTGGACAAATAAGCTCAAATGAGTGAAAGTGGGGTCCACATTGGTAAAACTAGGTACAAATAAGTTAAACAAACTAGAATAAGCCAGAAACAACAAGCAGTGATCACAAATAAGCTGATAAGAACCAATTAAGCACTTTTGCAAACTGAAAGTTAACTCAGAATGGGGACAGACTTTGGGGTGGATTCCAGGTGGGGTCCACTTGTTCCTAGGTCAAACCAAGGGTCAAACCTTGTACCTTGGTAGGAGGGGGTTGTTAGAAGCTAAAATGAACCACTGGGGTCCACTGAGGTGGGCTGCAGCCACCACCAAAGTGGTGGTGGTGAGATGGTCTATCTGGTGCAGGGGATGCCTTCTTCCCTGCAGGTGTGTTCCAGGGCTTGTGGAGCCCACAAAAAAATTTACAAAATTTAAGCAACAATGGGAATCAAAATTTGAGGTGGTAGAGTTTAACTACAACAAGTTTCAAATCCTCAATCCAAACACATAAATCACAAAAATTCCTTGAATATTTAGAAAAATCTTAGATTCAAACTTTTGACTCTTTGATTAAACTTGGAACTTTGACTTTTATGAACTTCTAATGGACCCTAGTGATTAATTATGTTATAGTAAGGTGTAATGAGACCTAATTAAGCTAAGTTAATCAACTATGGATTGATATGAATGGTTATGCTTCCTAAAAACCAAACAGTGAACAACTAATGGGGTGATGAGGGTGATTATTGACTTCTGAGTTCAAGGGTGTTGTTTTAAAGCTTAATTCAACCAAATGTCACCTTATGTAGTATCTTCAAACCAAGAGAGCATCAAAACAACAACAACAACAACACAGTGGAACTTTCAAATCCAAACACCCCTTTATAAAACTGTTTTATTGATTTATGAAGCTAGAGGCTGTGAGATCTTATGAGAATGTTCCAATTCAACTTTTTATCAAATATTAAACCTAAATGGGCACCTAGAAACAGATAGCTAATACCAACACACAACAGAATCACTTATGCAATATTGACTGTTAAACTAAGATTTTAAGTACTACAATATCTAATGAAAAAGTTTACTAACTTAAGCTATAAAATGCTCAAACAACACTGATTAAGCACAATCAAAACAAAATAAGCAAGAATACAAGCAAGCAATTAGAAACTAAGTTTTTTAGAGGAAAATGTAAATGAGCAAAAGCTTACAAGACACCCCTAGCATGAACAAGAGGTTTTCCACAGATGCCTATCTTTAGATAGGCCAACTTCACTTCAAATCTTGCCCACTAATGCTTCTCAATACCTGAAAACAACTCAAAAGCAAATACAGTTGACCAATATTGACTTTTTTATATTTTTGATTATTTTCTACTAACACTGGTTTTTAAGGTCTCTAAAAGCTTCAATAAGCTTTGTGGAACTTAAGTGTGCTTATCTCAGTCCATGGTTCTTACTTCAAGTTACAATTGAGCTCATTGAGAATTTTAGAAAATTAAGTAAATTGCAAAAACATGAAACAGAACTGAAACTTATAATTTTATAACTTCAAAAGTTTAAGAGTACAACTAAACAGCTACTACAATGCTTTAATTAAGAAAATTACAACTGATTTTGAAATCTAAACTTAATTTGACACTAAAATTGCTAAATAAACTACACACTTGCTTCCTTGCATCCTTCTTCCTTTTATAGCCCATGATTAGGGTTTCCCTACTCCTCTGATCAAATCCCACAAGTTTTCTGAGCCATTGGATGTCTGAGATGCTTCAATTTGATGCCACGTATTTTTGGCGGGAAGAATTGGTATGTGGGTTTTGGACTGTTTCAGGCAAGGGGGTGGTGGCATTTAATGTTGATGTGAGGGTAGGTGCAGGGATGTGGGGAGGTGATGATTAGATGTGCAAGTGGTGGTGGTGGTGGGCAATACCAGGGTGGTATAGTGGTTTGGTGGTTTGGCTGAGGGAGAGGGAAAAAGGGAGCGTTTGACCGGGTTTGACCTAGGTCAAAGGTTTGACCCCGGTTTATTAGTTTGGGTGTGGGCTGAGGTTTCAATGGGCCTAAGGAAAAAGGGGT
The DNA here is from genome assembly GCA_030686995.1 of Artemisia argyi. Taxonomy (NCBI): domain Eukaryota; kingdom Viridiplantae; phylum Streptophyta; class Magnoliopsida; order Asterales; family Asteraceae; genus Artemisia; species Artemisia argyi. The sequence goes on from CM060708.1 coordinate 222,075,158, forward strand.
TGGGCTTAGGATTGGGTTTGGATTGGATTTTGTTTTAGTTTGGAGTAGTATTATTTTAGGCCCGGTTTTGGTTTTTGATTTCACAAGGACTATTTTTGTAATTATTTGAAAGTTGGAGGGTGAGACTTGGCACTTTTCCAAAGTATTTCAAAGGGTATATTATGCCAAGTGGTGAATAGTACATGGTCCAAATTTTGACTTTTCCATTTAATTTTCACCAGGGACTATTTCTGCCAAACTTTCAAACTTCAGGGACCATTTGTGCAATTTCACCAAACTTTTCCACCAAGGACCAATCCTGCCATAAAAGATTAGTGCAAGGACAAAATTTGTTTTTCTCAAAGTTTTTAATATCCCAGGGACCATTTTTGACAATTTTCAAAGTCCAGGGACTAAACTTGACATTTTGTGAAACTTTGCACCAAAGGACTAAATGTGTCACTTTTTGATTTAAAAGGGCCTTTGGTGACTTTTTCAAGTTTTTAGAACAACTAGGGACTAGATTTGACAACTTTTGAAAGTTGAGGGACTGAAACTGCCAATTTTGCAAACTTTGTGCGTTTTCATCTGTTTTTGATTATTTTGCATTTGAAACATGTAAAACACTTTCCTGGGATATTTTCATTATTTTGATTCAATATTGAGTGTTTTTAGATGTTTTGGCAGCTCAGAAAAGGTAAAAATTATGAGTATTTACACACTCATCAATCCCCCACACTAAAACATTGCTAGTCCCTAGCAATCTTTTGAGAAAAACTTGATGGATTTGAAAATCTCTTTACCAAAAGCCATCACTTCTGGAGTAGCCAGGTGTAAGAACTGTGGCACACCTGATAACCGTGTGATTTTGAGCAAACCACCAGCTGTCAACGGATTTGATTAGTCTTTACCAAAAGCCGTTTGCTTCTGGACTAGCCAGCATCTTGATGGACTAAGTCAACATCTTGGTGAGCTGATTACCAATTATGGATTTTCCACGGCCTTTACCACAAGCCATAATCTTGTGGGCTAGCCAACTCATTTGCTTTATGGGATATGGGGAGTTGAGGAACCATACAATTTTTGGCAAATTGCAAGCCATCAACGGGTTTGAGATGTTTTTACCAAAAGCCGTTTGCTCCTGGACTAGCCAATCCATTTGTCATTTAGACTTTGGCGGACTGATTACCACAAAAATTTTGAAATAAAGTGAAAAAATTTTGAAAAATTTAGGCCTAAAAATGGGGGTACTTAGAAAGTTTTGTGATAAAATTCGTAAGAATTTCCCCCTACTCTAGAATTGAATATTGTCCTCAATATTTAAAGTCCCGGCTATTATGCCGAATCTCTGAATGGAAAAAGCTAATATTCGAATCTAACTGTGGAAATATCGATTTTATTTTTCACTTTATTTAACAGTACATATAAACATTTTTTTTTGAATTGAAACTTATATACATATTTACTTTTCAAAAGGTGGGGGACGGCCACTCCCCCACACTAGGGTGGTAGAAAGTAGAAAGAAGTCAGAAATACGGGTAAAAACCCATATATGTTGCTAATTTTTTGTTCACCGAGTCACTAGCTTGACTCGATCCCCGAATTCATTGGTCCATGGGGAAAGTTTGGAGATCTGGGACAACCATGGGTGGTATGTCCTCTCCAAAATAATGTTTCAAACGATGACCATTCACTTTGAAGTTGGGACCTTCGGGTTGAGATAACTCAACAGTCCCGTATGGATATACTTTAGCAATAGTGAATGGTCCAGTCCATCGGATTTTTAATTTCCCCGAGAAGATCTTTAACCTTGAGTTGAAAAGAAGGACTCTGTCACCGACGTTAAAAACGCGGTTCTTAATCTTAGAGTCGTGAATCTTCTTTTTCTTTTCTTTGTAGATCAAAGAGTTCTCGTAGGCTTGATCACGAAGTTCGTTTAATTCATTGAGTTGAACCTTACGGTGATCACCCGCTTTATGAAGGTCGTAGTTAGCATGTTTCAAGGCCCAGTAGGCTTTGTGCTCGAGCTCGATCGGTAAATGACACGCCTTCCCGTATACAAGCTTGTATGGAGTACACCCGATGGGTGTTTTGTAAGCTGTACGGAAGGCCCAGAATGCATCATCTAGTTTATCCGACCAGGAAGCACGGTTTTCACCTACTGTCCTCTCAAGAATCCGTTTTATACCACGGTTGGAAACCTCCACCTGCCCACTTGTTTGTGGGTGATACGCGGTAGAAAGACGATGAGTAACACCGTACTTAAGCATGACTTTTGCGAATTGATCATTACAAAAGTGAGTACCGCGATCACTAATGATGGCACGTGGAGTTCCAAAACGAGCAAAGAGGGATTTCAGAAATTTTACAACAACTCGGGCATCGTTAGTGGGTAAGGCCTTAGCCTCAACCCATTTTGACAAAGAGTCAACAGCCACGAGAATATACTTGTTTCCGCGGGAAGATGGGAATGGCCCCATAAAATCAATGCCCCAGACGTCAAAGATTTCACAAATTTGAATGGCATTTTGTGGCATTTCGTTCTTTTGTGAAATATTACCGTGACGCTGACAAGCATCACAAGCTTTGACTAACTCGTGGGCATCCTTATAGATCGTGGGCCAATAGAAACCGGAATCAAACACCTTTTTGGCGGTGTAGTTAGGACTATGGTGGCGCCCGGTGGGTCCAGCATGGCAAGCCTTGAGAATATCAGCGGCTTCTTGTCCGTATACACATCGCCTGATGACTTGATCGGCACAGATTTTGAAGAGATAGGGGTCGTCCCAGAAGTAATGTTTAACATCTTTGAAGAATTTGTTCTTCTGTTGGGATGTCAACCCCTTCACGATGAAGTTACCCGCATGGTAATTTGCAAAGTCGGCAAACCATGGGGTAGTAGAGTCACCACGAAAAGCAACCGCATTGAGTGTTTCGAGAGGAAATGTTTCATTTATTTCCTTTTTCTCGAACACATCCTGATGAGGGTTTTCTAATCGTGAGAGATGATCAGCAGCAAGGTTCTCAGCTCCTTTTTTATAATGGATAATGATATCAAATTCGTGGAGGAGGAGAACCCAACGGAGAAGTCTCGGCTTTGCATCTTGCTTTGCAAATAGGTACTTCAAAGCCGAGTGATCCGTATACACCACGCATTTGGTCAGGATCAAGTATGGCCGGAATTTTTCAAAGGCATACACCACAGCTAGGTGTTCTTATTCAGTGGTGGTGTAATGACTTTGGGCCTCGGTCATAGTTTTGCTTGCGTAGTGTATAGGCTGAAAGTATTTTGCTTTACGTTGCCCCACGACCGCACCTATGGCAAAATCACTAGCATCGCACATAAGCTCAAAAGGTAGGTCCCAATCGGGGGCAACAAGAATCGGTGCCTCGGTAAGCTTTTTCTTTAATGTTTCAAAAGCTTCGATGCACTCAGGAGAGAAGATGAAAGGAGCATCCTTCTCGAGGAGATGAGTCATAGGCCAGGCAATCTTAGAGAAATCTTTGATAAACCTACGGTAGAAGCCGACATGACCCAAAAAGCTCCTAACACCTTTTACGGTGGTGGGATGAGGAAATTTAGCAATGACATCGATTTTGGCTTTGTCAACCTCAATCCTATTTTTTGAAATTTTATGGCCGAGGACAATGCCCTCATTGACCATAAAGTGGCTCTTCTCCCAGTTGAGACTTAGATTCGTTTCTTTGCAACGTTTAAGCATTTGTTCCAAGTGGGAGAGGCAAGACTGGAATGAATCCCCAATGACTGAAAAGTCATCCATGAATACCTCCATGGTTTTCCCGATCATTTCGGAAAAGATAGACATCATGCACCTTTGGAACGTGCCTGGTGCATTACATAAGCTGAAAGGCATACGTCTGTAAGCAAAAGTTCCGTAGGGGCATGTGAAGGTAGTCTTCTCTTGATCCTGGGGATCAATGGGGATTTGGAAGTAACCCGAAAAACCATCGAGGAAGCAGTAGTATTCATTCCCCGCAAGTCTTTCAAGCATCTGGTCCATAAAAGGGAGAGGAAAATGGTCTTTACGGGTGGCTTCATTTAACTTTCGATAGTCAATACATACTCGCCAACCCGTGACCAAACGAGTTGGAATCAACTCGTTATCCTCGTTGGTGACAACGGTAATGCCACCCTTTTTAGGAACATAATGAATTGGGATAACCCAAGGACTGTCAGATATAGGATAAATCAATCCCGCATCAAGAAGTTTAAGAACTTCTTGTTTGATAACTTCGTGGATTTTGGGATTTACCCTTCTCTGTTGTTGCACTGCTGGCTTAAAGTCATCCTCCATTAAGATTTTGTGTGTACAAAAGTCCGGGCTTATGCCCTTAATGTCGGAGAGTTTCCAAGCAATTGCTTGCTTGTTTGCTTTAAGAACCTTTAAGAGTGCAGCCTTTTCCTCATCTTTTAAGTCTTTAGCAATAATGATGGGTAATTTATTATCACCCTCCAGAAATGCATATTCTAGATGAGGAGGCAAGTCCTTGAGCTCAACCTCGGGAAAGTCTTCAGTTATTTCAACATTTTTGACTTCCGCTTTATGAAGTATTTTTGGAGACGGAGAGGGTGAAGGATCGTCATTTAACAATCTTTCAAGGAGAAGAATGTCCCCCTCCGGGTCAAGATAGTTTTCATCAACCCCACTCGGGATTGAGCTATCTTGAGCAAGAAAAGCCTCGACCTCTTCCAGAAGGATGTCACTTCCCTCAAACGGAGTGAGGGAAGGGGAAGAGTCGGAAATGATAGGATCAGTATAAGGAGTGGTACTGCCAATCGATGAGAAACCAAGGACTTCTTGAGAATACTCCTCAGACGCAACATCGATGATGTCAATTCGGTTAACCGTTTCAGCGTCATAGTTGGAGGAGTATCTTGAAGTCTGATCAAGATTAAATGTGATGGCTTCACCATCAACACGTAGAGTGATTTCTTTTTTGAATACATCGATTAAAGCACGAGCCGTTCTTAAGAATCCCCTCCCGAGAATGAGAGGAACTCTTGGGTCAGCATCGAAATCAACAATCACGAAATCTGCCGGAAAATGGAACTTTCCTACTTTCACGAAGATATATTCGGCAATGCCGAGAGGACGGGATATAGTACAGTCTGCAAGCTCGAGTGTTATGCAGGTCGGAGTGAGAGCAGGAAGAGAGAGTCTTTTCCAGACTGTGTAAGGCATCAGGTTAATGCTTGCGCCAAGATCGGCCAAGACAAAGCATTCAACCATCCCCGGGAAAATACAAGGAATGAGAAATTTTCTGGGATCTCCAAGCTTTTCGGGAAGCTTTTTCAAGAGCACTGCTGAGCAATGCTCATTAAGTGGAGTTTTTGCCATTTCACAGAGTTTTTCTTTGTTGCTTATCAGATTTTTGATTATCGAAGCAAACTTAGGCATGAGAAGAAGAGCGTCCGCGAAGCTAATATCAAAGTGTAATTCTTGGAAAATTTGATAAATTTTTCCATCTGATGGTTAGCTTTTTCGCGGTTCTTTTGATCATTCATACGTGAAGGATATGGAGGATCATTCTTTGGGATTTCATCAGAACTCACAGGAGGATTAAATACAACTTTCGGCTTACGAGCCGGGACCGGGACAACTTGAGGGTGGACGTTGTTGATACCTCCGTTATTCGTAGGAAGTACCATGTCTGTGGTAACCTCAGGTTCACGTTCCGCTACCTTAGTAGGAGGAGAAGAAGAGGTAGAGGGAATCGCGGGTCCATTGTATGATACCCCACTTCGGGTGGTGATCGCTTTGACATCGCCCCTCGGGTTAGCGATTGTGTTGCTCGGTAGTGTACCCGGGCCCGAGGGTCGATTATTTAAAGACTTCTGAAGCTCAGAGATCTTGCTGATCAATAACCGATTCGTTTCCTCTTGTGCTTTCATGAATTGTTTTAGCACTTCATCGGAGGAAGACGAGGGTGGAACAACGTTTTGATTTTGAACAGGAGGATTTTAAACACGGTTGTTTTGAAAATTCCCTTGATTTTGATTGTTGTTACCCTGAAAATTGTTTCTCTGATTGAAATTACCCTGATTGTAATTTCCTTGATTTTGGTTTCTTTGAAAATTTCCTTGAAAACCTTGGTTTTGATTGCCATTTTGAAAATTGTTTTGATTAAACTGGCCTTGATTTTGATTCGGGTTTTGGAAATTTGAGTTTTGACCTTGGTTAAAATTCTGATTCGAGTTACGGTTTTGATTTTGGTTAAAACCGGGAGGTCCGAGAAAATTGTTGGAACGATAGCTTAAGAGGTTACGGTCCCCTTGCGGTTGGTAAGAATTACCCCCCGTGTTGTAGGAACCGTGAGCAGCATAAACGTTCTCTTGAGGAAAGCCAGCAGTAGCTGGACACTCAGAATAAAGATGTGGGCCCCCACAAGTTTCACAACTTCGGGCCACGACTTTCACTTGTTGATTTTGAACCTGATTTTGCATCGTTTGGTTCATCCTCAACACAGCCGTAGAAATATCATCCATCTTTTTGGTAAGAGCAATTATTTCAGGAGATGATGATGAAGGAGTAACTGAATTACATGACGCATCCCTCTCCGCAGAGGAATCCCAAAAGTTATGGTGGGCAATCATGTTCTCAATCAAGTCATAGCACTCCTCGGGACGCCTTTTCATAAAGGTCCCACCAGCAGCAGCATTTAGAATATCCCGGTGCCTCAATGTCAGACCATTATAGAAGGTATCTATGATGGTAACTTGCAACATATTGTGGTTAGGGCACCGATCAATAGCTAGCTTATAACATTCCCAAGCCTCAAAAAGAGACTCATCGGGACGTTGCCGGAAGTTGCTGATATCATTTCGTAACTTGGTAACCATGGAAGGTGGAAAATATTTTGCTAAAAACTTGGTTACCATTTCATCAAAGGTACGAATAGAATTCTTTGGGAGTCGGTCAAACCATACAGTGGCATGATGAGTGAGAGAATAGGGGAAGAGATACAGCCGGAGGGCATCATCGGTGACACCATGCTGTTTCATGCTTTGGGTGACCGTAAGATATTTTTCAAGATGCTTGTTAGCATCGTCACCCGGTAATCCGTGAAATTGACACAAATTCTGGACTTGTTGGATCATGTGGTGCTTGAGGCCAAAGTCCGTAGCCTCAATAGTGAGTGGTGCAATAGGCCCACCCCGCCCTTGCATGGTAGGCTGGCACAGCTCCTCCATCGTTCGGAGATCGGGAGCTGGCACATCCCTGGGAGGGTCAGGGGGCGGTAATGGTGGTGGTGGCCCAGCGGCCATTTCGGTCTTTGGTTCTTCTGTATTAAAACGTAGCTCGGGTACGTTTTTCTGGTTTTTACGTTTTGTTTGTGACCGAGTGCGCATGCACTAGAAACAATTTTTCGAAACAAGATCGAGGCAAAATCACAGTGAACTTAAACCAATTATCACAAGTGAATGGCTTCTTTAAAAAAGGTACACCACTCACAGGGATATAAAGGCAAGTTTTTATCTTAAGTTTGGGAACTTATTATGTCCACACCCCCAGTTGGTAGGTGTTCAGCCTTGGTTTGCGGTGGTAAGCTTTTATGTATTTATTAATTTGAAAAACTGCTTTAGGCATATGGGTGTGTGTGCAGAAAACTTGGGAAATATTTTTGGAACTGATTCGTTAACCGAAATCGTTCTTTTAAGATTACTCGCAGGCTGGCGGGAGGAAGTAAATAGGTTTCCTCTTCAGTTCGCAATTTAATGTCAAAACTTACCTTAAACCAACTGTTTCAGGTTGTAATCTTAAAGAAAACGAAGTAATTTAACTTCACAGTTTGTTTTGTTGTTTTTGATTTTTTTTTTTTGTGTTTTTAACACTTTAGGAAAAGTGTTAATGAACTTTTTTTTTTTTTTTTTTTTTTTGGTGTTTGGATTTTTTTTTTTTTTTTTATATGATTATATTTTTACAAAAACTTTTTACAAATTTGTGTGAAATTTGTACAGGGAGGGTTTTGAAAACCACTAAACTTAAAACGATTTTTAAAACACGCAACAACCTCCCCGGCAGCGGCGCCAAATTTTGATTGATGCTAAACAGTCAACTTAAATTGACTAAGTAAATGGTCAACAAACTCAAACTCTCTAGACCAATACTCCGTGGATAGTATAGTGTGTCCCCGGGTCGTTAAAGTCCCAGCGAGATTGAAATGGTGTTATTTAAAATCGTTTTTGAGTGAGTGGCACTGAAGACAGTAGCCCAGATGATATGGAATTGATTTTGCTACTGTTATTTTGGTATTTGTACAATGAGATAATATTCACAAAAATCAGATATACAGGTATATGCACAAATTCACAATTTGATAACACGTAATCAGACAAAAAAGTGAGATTTGGTAAATTACAATTTACAAACTACAGGGGGTGCTTTTGAAACTTTTGAAACTTAATATTAAAAGAAAATTGAAATTGAAAATGAAATTATAAAAATGATTATTTTACTATTTAAATATTATTTAATTAATTAAACTAATTAAAATCTAATTTAAATCTAATTTAAATTAACTAATAATTATAAATATTACAAATTAAAAAATTTGCAAAAACAATTTCTAAACTTAAAATAGAACTTGAAGAAAGTATAAAAAATAAAAATAAATATTTTTGTCTTTTTATGGATTTTTTATTAATTAAAAACTATTTAACTTAATTAAACTAATTGAACTAATTTAAATTCCAATTGATACTAATTTAACTTAGAAAATTATGAGAAAATTTTTAAAATTATTTAACCATCACAGGAATCCTACAAAATTATAAAAACTTCTAAAAATTATGTTTAAGGCTATTCCACTAATTAATTACCTTTTAATTAACTTAAATCTAATTAAAATAATTAAAATATGAAAAATGGAAAATGAATAGTAGAAACTAAAAATATATTTTCTAAAAGTCTTAAATAATTTATAAAACTTAGAAAAATTATAAAAACCTACTGTTGTTAATAAAAATCTAAGAAAACTAATTAATAACTAATATTACCTATTTAATTAATTAAACTAGTTTTAAATCTAATAAATAGTAAACAGATTAGGAAAAATCTAAGAAAATTATTTTAACTACTTAAAGGTACTAGGAAATTAAGAAAATTATAAAAATGGACAAGTGCTTATAAATAAACTAAAAAGAAAATTGAAAAAGATAGTTTCTATTAAATAGAAGCTATCACTAAATTTAAAGTTGGTTTTTGTTGGTTTTTTCTTTTTCTAATTTACTTAACTACTGAAAATAGAAAACGTTTGTGAAAACACTTTTGAAATAGCTTATAAATAAGCAGTGTGCACCCCCTAAACCAAAATAGTTTGACTTATGTTGACTAAGTGGGCTAATAAGCTCAAATGAGTGAAAGTGGGGTCCACATTGGTAAAACTAGGTACAAATAAGTTAAACAAACTAGAATAAGCCAGAAACAACAAGCAATGATCACAAATAAGCTGATAAGAACCAATTAAGCACTTTTGCAAACTGAGAGTTAACTCAGAATGGGGACAGACTTTGGGGTGGATTCCAGGTGGGGTCCGCTTGTTCCTAGGTCAAACCAAGGGTCAAACCTTGTACCCTGGTAGGAGGGGGTTGTTAGAAGCTAAAATGAACCACTGGGGTCCACTGAGGTGGGCTGCAGCCACCACCAAAGTGGTGGTGGTGAGATGGTCTCTCTGGTGCAGGGGAAGCCTTCTTCCCTCCAGGTGTGTTCCAGGGCTTGTGGAGCCCACACAAAAATTCACAAAATTTAAGAAACAATGGGAATCAAAAGTTGAGGTGGTAGATTTTAACTACAACAAGTTTCAAATCCTCAATCCAAACACATAAATCACAAAAATTCCTTGAATATTTAGAAAAATCTGAGATGCAAACTTTTGACTTTTTGATTAAACTTGGAACTTTGACTTTTATGAACTTCTAATGGACCCTAGTGATTAATTATGTTATAGTAAGGTGTAATGAGACCTAATTAAGCTAAGTTAATCAACTATGGATTGATATGAATGGTTATGCTTCCTAAAAACCAAACAGTGAACAACTAATGGGGTGATGAGGGTGATTATTGACTTCTGAGTTCAAGGGTGTTGTTTTAAAGCTTAATTCAACCAAATGTCACCTTATGTAGTATCTTCAAACCAAGAGAGCATCAAAACAACAACAACAACACAGTGGAACTTTCAAATCCAAACACCCCTTTATAAAACTGTTTTATTGATTTATGAAGCTAGAGGCTGTGAGATCTTATGAGAATGTTCCAATTCAACTTTTTATCAAATATTAAACCTAAATGGGCACTTAGAAATAGATAGCTAATACCAACACACAACAGAATCACTTATGCAATATTGACTGTTAAACTAAGATTTTAAGTACTACAATATCTAATGAAAAAGTTTACTAACTTAAGCTATAAAATGCTCAAACAACACTGATTAAGCACAATCAAAACAAAATAAGCAAGAATACAAGCAAGCAATTAGAAACTAAGTTTTTTAGAGGAAAATGTAAATGAGCAAAAGCTTACAAAACACCCCTAGCATGAACAAGAGGTTTTCCACAGATGCCTATCTTTAGATAGGCCAACTTCACTTCAAATCTTGCCCACTAATGCTTCTCAATACCTGAAAACAACTCAAAAGCAAATACAGTTGACCAATATTGACTTTTTTATATTTTGGATTATTTTATACTAACACTGGTTTTTAAGGTCTCTAAAAGCTTCAATAAGCTTTATGGAACTTAAGTGTGCCTATCTCAGTCCATGGTTCTTCTTTCAAGTTACAATTGAGCTCATTGAGAATTTTAGAAAATTAAGTAAATTGCAAAAACATGAAACAGAACTGAAATTTATAATTTTATAACTTCAAAAGTTTAAGAGTACAATTAAACAGCTACTACAATGCTTTAATTAAGAAAATTACATCTGATTTTGAAATCTAAACTTAATTCGACACTAAAATTGCTAAATAAACTACACACTTGCTTCCTTGCATCCTTCTTCCTTTTTATAGCCCATGATTAGGGTTTCCCCACTCCTCTGATCAAATCCCACAAGTTTTCTGAGCCATTGGATGTCTGAGATGCTTCAATTTGATGCCACGTGTTTTTGGCGGGAAGAATTGGTATGTGGGTTTTGGACTGTTTCAAGCAAGGGGGTGGTGGCATTTAATGTTGATGTGAGGGAATGTGCAGGGATGTGGGGAGGTGATGATTAGATGGGCAAGTGGTGGTGGTGGTGGGCAATACCAGGGTGGTATAGTGGTTTGGTGGTTTGGCTGAGGGAGAAGGAAAAAGGGAGCGTTTGACCGGGTTTGACCTAGGTCAAAGGTTTGAACCCGGTTTATTAGTTTGGGTGTGGGCTGAGGTTTCAATGGGCCTAAGGAAAAAGTGGGTGGGCTTAGGATTGGGTTTGGATTGGATTTTGTTTTAGTTTGGAGTAGTATTATTTTAGGTCCGGTTTTGGTTTTTGATTTCACAAGGACTATTTTTGTAATTATTTGAAAGTTGGAGGGTGAGACTTGACACTTTTCCAAAGTATTTCAAAGGGTATATTATGCTAAGTGGTGAATAGTACATGGTCCAAATTTTGACTTTTCCATTTAATTTTCACCAGGGACTATTTCTGCCAAACTTTTAAACTTCAGGGACCATTTGTGCAATTTCATGAAACTTTTCCACCAAGGACCAATCCTGCCATAAAATATTAGTGCAAGGACAAAATTTGTTTTTCTCAAAGTTTTTAATATCCCAGGGACCATTTTTGACAATTTTCAAAGTTCAGGGACTAAACTTGACATTTTGTGAAACTTTGCACCAAAGGACTAAATGTGTCACTTTTTGATTTAAAAGGACCTTTGGTGACTTTTTCAAGTTTTTAGAACAACTAGGGACTAGATTTGACAACTTTTGAAAGTTGAGGGACTGAAATTGCCAATTTTGCAAACTTTGTGCATTTTTCATCTGTTTTTGATTATTTTGCATATGAAACATGTAAAACACTTTCCTGGGATATTTTCATTATTTTGATTCAATATTGAGTGTTCTTAGATATTTTGGCAGCTCAGAAAAGGTAAAAATGATGAGTATTTACACACTCATCAATAGTCGATACAAACTCTCCATCCAGTCACAAGTCTAGTCGGTATAAGCTCATTATCTTCGTTTTCACAACAGTGATTCCGCCCTTCTTTGGAACACAATGAATCGGGCTGACCCATGAACTATCCGAGATCGGATAAATCATTCCAGCGTCAAGGAGTTTGATAACTTCCTTTTTGATCACTTCGTGGATTAGTGGGTTAACCCATCGTTGTTGTTGGACGGAAGCTTTTTGATTATCGTCAAGCAGAATCTTATGAGTACAAAATCGAGGGTCGATTCCTTTAATGTCGGATATTTGCCAAGCAATAGCACTTTTATGCTTCCGAAGCACTTCTAAGAGTCGTGTCTTCTCCTCATCTTTAAGGCCTTTTGATATTATAACCGGTAATTTATCATTTTTTTCCAAGTATGCGTATTCGAGATGAGGAGGCAAATCCTTGAGCTCGAGCTCCGGAGGATTCTCAATAGACGCCTTTACTTCTTTTACGTCTGCCATTTTTAAGTCCATCGGAGGGGGAGAAACAATCGGGTTTTCACTTAACAATTTCTCAATTAATAAAATATCCCCCTCCGGATCAAAGTTATTATTATCAATTTCCGGTGAAAATGATTCATTTGAAAGACAAGCATTAATTTCTTCCCAAGCGAGATCACTTCCCTCAAACGGAGTGAGGGAAGGGGAAGAATCGGAGACGATCGGTTCAAAAGAAGGAGTGGGATTGCCACTCGAAGCATTTTCGGTGAAACCAAGAAATTCTTGAGAATACTCCTCCGTAGCTTCATCAATAACATCGATTCGGTTGACGGAAGCAACATCGTAGTCGGAGGAGTATCTCGCGGTTTGATCAAGGTTAAAAGTGACGGCTTCATTTCCAACACGTAAGGTAATCTCCTCGTCGTATACATCAATTAAGGCACGGCCGGTCCGTAGGAATCCTCTCTCGAGAATGAGAGGAACCCGTGGATCGGCATCGAAATCAACGACCACAAAATCGGCAGGGAAATAGATTTTCCCAACATTGACAAAAATATCCTCGGCTATGCCAATTGGACGAGACGTAGATCGGTCGGAAAGCTCGAGGGTCATAAGCGTCGGTGTCAAGTTAGGAAGAGACAACTTTTTCCATATCGACAATGGCATAAGGTTAATGCTAGCACCAAGATCGGCCAAGGCAAAGCATTGAACCATGCCCGGAAAATTGCACGGTATAAGAAACTTGCCAGGGTCTTCAAGCTTTTCGGGTAGCTTTTTAAGAAGAACCGTTGAGGAATTCTCGTTCATTTGGGTTCTTGACATTTCAAAAAGCTTTTCCTTATTATTTAAAAGACTTTTTAGCATCGAAGCAAATTTTGGCATCAAAAGTATAGCATCCGCGAGACTTATATCAAAGTGTAATTCTTGAAAAATCTGATAAAATTTTTCCATTTGGTTTTATCCTTCTCGCGGTGCTTTTGTTCGTTTAAATGTGGCGGATAAGGCAACTTTGTTTTAACGGGAATATCTTTTTCATAAACAACTCTTTCCTTTCCTTTGGACGTCGGGACCACCGGAGGTTGGATGTCTTCGGTCCTTCCATTATTAATAGGAATTTCCGTATCCGTTGTCGCCTCGGGTTCACGGGCGACTACCTTGGGAGGTATAGAAGAAGAGGTAGTCGGAGCCGTTGGTCCATCATAAGAAACACCACTCCTTGTCGTGATCGCTTTAGCATCGCCCCTCGGGTTAGCGATCGTGTTGCTAGGCAAAGTTCCAGAGCCCGAGGGTCGATCATTTAAACGCTTGTTAAGATCATTGATTTGAGTAGCTAATAACCTTGTTTTTTCTTCTTGTTTTGTCATAAAAGCTTGTTGGTTTTGAACCAATTGCTTAATCAACTCTTCTGTGGGCGACGGATTTGGAATAACAGCTTGATTTTGATTATTGAAATTTTGCCCACGGTTTTGAAAATTGCCATGATTCAGATTTGCATTATTAAAATTCCCTTGATTATTCTAAAAATTCCCATTATTTTGAAAATTGTTCCCTTGAGGCGGGGCTTGGTTTTGATTTCCCTGAAAATTCCGATTGTGGTTTACACCTTGGTTTTGAAAACCTTGATTTTGCCGATTTTAATTTTGATTAACTTGATGTGTACGGTTTTGCACATTGTTATTATGACTATGATTTTGAAAACCGGGTGGTCCGAGATAATGGCTTGAATGGTAGCTGAGAAGATTTTGATCTCCTTGAAGAGGTGGGTAACCGTTGCCACCCATGTTTGCAGCATACACGTTCTCTTGAGCATAAGCTCCGGTTGACGGACATTCGTTATACGGATGTGGGCCACCACAAGTAACACAACCTTGATTCACAACATTGACTTGATGATTTGGTTTTTCAATGGACATTGCATCAACTTTCTTATTTAAAGCCACTAGCATACTCATCACTTCATCATTATTTTTACCAGAATTAGACGCTTGAGGTTTATTTCTAGACATTCTCACACGAGCTTTATTCTCAATTATCATGAAAGCATCATTCGTATTTCTAGCCAACAAGTTCCCACCCGCAGCAGAGTTGAGTGAGTCTTGGTCAACATGACTTAACCCATTATAGAAAGTGTCAATCTGCTGAAGGGGTGTGAACCCATGGTTCGGACATTTTTCCATCAAATCTTTGAATCGGTCTCAAGCTTCACTAAACGACTCATCAAAAGCTTGTTGGAACCAAAAGATTTCGGAACGTAGATTAGAAGTTTTAGAAGGAGGATAGAAATAATTCACAAACTTGGAAGCAAGATCATTCCAAGTGTGAATCGAATTGGGCGGTTCCTTTTCCAGCCAAGTCCGGGCTGCTCCTTTTAAGGAGAAAGGAAATAACTTCAATTTCACCACATCGTGAGGAACTTGGTTCCTTCTAATGGTCTCAGCGATGTCGGTGAAATTTCTGATGTGAGCATAGGGGTCTTCGTTATCAAACCCGTGAAAGGATATACCCGTGATTAAATTGGGTAATCCGTGATTGATTTCAAAGTTGGCATTGTTGTCCGGAATCACAATAGCTCTCTTCACACTGTTAAATGGTGATTGGAGTTGTTCTTCCATCGGACGTGGATCAAATGCCGGTTGTTGTCCCATCGGCTGGATAACATTGTGCTGCGGACCACCCATCGGCGGGGGTCCGTTGTGTTGTTCGTTTTGGTTCATCTCCTCGTCGTCAAGGAAATGAACCCGACTCGTATGTCGTAAAACCCGCTCGGGGTTAGAGAACGGAGACGTAAGGTTCTCAAAAGAAGAACGGGTGTGCATACACCACAAGCAAATTCAAAAAGAAAATGAAAAAGAAAAGAGAAAAGAAAATCTTTTTGTTTTTTTTTATATTTTTCACAAAAACTTTTTATTTCTTTTGTTTTTTTTCTTTTTATTAAAACGTAACGTTAATCGAAAACCATTTCTTTCAAAACCACGCGCGACGGGACGGGAGAGAAGAATGGATCTCTCTTCATCTAGCAATTTAATGTCTTAGCTATCCGTATTTCCCGCTTATTCGGTTGTAGTAATTGAAATAATCCGATAAACAACTAAATTACGTTTTCGTTATATTGTGAGACTTTTTTGGTTTACAACGCCCTTCTTTTCGGTCGAGTCGAGGCTGTAACTTTTATTATTATTTTTTTTGGTATTTTGTAAACACTTTAGGAAAAGTGTTTTGAATTTTTCAATTTTTATAGAGATATATATACAAAATAGAGGAAGGCTTAACAAAACAAGATTTTTCAAAACAATATTCAAAAATTCACTTCAAGCTTTCCCCGGCAGCGGCGCCAAAAATTGATTCGTGTGAAAACCAATTATATATTATAGTAGTATAGTATCGAAGTGATCCGCAAGAAATACGGATCACCCGAGTCGTTTCCAAGTGAAGGTGAATGGAATCAAGAATATTGATTCGTGTAAATCGTGTAGTGAGAAGTGGTGAAAAAAGAAAATAGTGATCAAATAATTCAAATTATGATAAGCAAATACGTATATTTAAAACGTAACGTACAAATTTAAAACGTGACTTTAATTTAAAAATGATCCTACAAATGTGAAATAACTTTCTAAAAATTTTAAACTAATAAAATAAATTTCCAGAAAAAGATTTTTTTTTTTTTTTTTTTTTTTGACTTTTTATTAATTTTCTATGAATTTATTTATATTTTTGTATTTTTTTAATGATTTAAAAGGTAAATAAATGTGAAAAATAACTTGAAAAGTACAAATTAAGTTTAAAAAAATCTAAAATAACTTAAAATTAATTTTAAAATAGAAAACTAATTTTTTTGGATTTTTATGTAATGTTTAGGAATTAAAAGTAATTAAAATTAATTAAAAATGCTTAAATACTAATTTAAATTATAAAAAGTACCAAATAAGCTCAGAAAAATTTGAAAAAATTCAGAAAATTCTAATTTAATATATTAAATCTAGGAAAAATAAAATTACTTAATTTTGAAAACCCTAATAAGCAGTTTTAGAATAAGCAGTTTTTAAATAAGCACTTTTAATAAGCCAATAAGCACTTTTAACTACAAAAAGCTCAGGAACAGTGAATGCAACATATTCAAGTATAATTCAACCTAAAACAACCAGAAAAGCAGTCCACATAAGCAATAAGCACAAATGGCAGTTATACTATTTGACATAAATAAGTGGAAAAGTCCCTACTTTAAGCAGCCTAATAAGCACTCTAATAAACAGATTTTTGAAAGGTTAAGGGGGCAACTACTAGATCACCCAGCAGAGAACTCAGAAAACACAAAAGCCCTAATTCTAATTCACCAATTGACCTCTAATTGGTGCCTAGATCAGCAGTGAACAAAATAAGCAAGGCTGTAACAGTTGACCTTTTAGTTGCACAAGAACTTTGACCAATGCCAATTTCAAATGCTCAGATCTTACCCTAGATGTTATACTAACTAGTTTAAACACTAAAATCACAACTTTAATCACAAATATCAAGGGTTCAAGGATCTGCAGATGAACAGTAACACCACAACAAGCAACAATGAAATTTGAATTTATCTTTGACTTTTTATGCTTAACCCTACCAATTTTATACCTAAGTTATCTATTATAATGCCTAAGTGACCTATTAGTGCAGAGAAACAAGCAAAGAAACACCCTAGGCTAGCAGTACTCTAATCTATCAAACACCCTTTAAAACTAGCAAATGCACTACAATCACAACTTCAACTTCAATCACAACTAGTTTAAACACTAAAATCACAACTTCAATCACAAATATTAAGGGTTCAAGGATCTGCAGATGAACAGTAACACCACAACAAGCAACAATGAAATTTGAAGCTATCTTTGACTTTTTATGCTTAACCCTACCAATTTTATACCTAAGTTATCTATTATAATGCCTAAGTGACCTATTAGTGCAGAGAAACAAGCAAAGAAACACCCTAGGCTAGCTTTACTCTAATCTACCAAACACCTTTTAAAACTAGCAAATGCACTACAAGTATGATATTTAACCTTAAGACTACTGATTTTATAGATGAAACAGTTTACTTAGTTAATATTAAAGCTAATGGAGCAATCAAAAGCGTCACAGATCACCAAGAACATCAATGAGCAGTTGAGGCTAATTCAAGACAGTTAAAATGTAACATCATACTAGAACATAGATGAGCATTACTTAACACATAACAAGCTACTGACAACTCAAATAAACAACACAAGCAGCAACCTATATTAAATTTAACAAATTATATTACTCAATATGAAATAAGCAATAAGAGTACTAAAATTTAAAATGATAAACTTACAATAACCTTCCCCTCAGCTCAAATAGAGGGGATTCACTAAGCTAGCCTGCCTTTAAGACAGACCACTGGACACCTTATGGCTGCCTTTAAACCCCAATAAGCTCAGCTTATTGTGATAAGCTGAGCCAGTTGACTTTTGTTGACCAATGTGATCTTTGAGCTTTTAGAATTGTTTAGGCTAAAATCAAACTTATAAGAGCTAGAAAAGCTAATATAAGATGATAACTACTGAAAAAGAAGCTATTTGAAGCTTGGTTTTGCTAAAAGTTAACATTTTTATATTTATTTTTTTTTTTGGAATTTTTCAAAACATTTTCTGATTTTTTTTTCTTTTTGTAAAGGATAAGTAAATGAAAAAGACAACTTACTAACAGCTGAGATAAGATTAAAAGAGAGATTTTAAAATAAATATTAAGCTACTTCAATAAATTTAAAGCTAAAATGCTAATAGAGTAAATAAATTGAACACAAACTGAAACTAAAACTTTCATTAAATAACTGAAATTACACTAAGAATACATTGAGAAATGATTTTGACAGCACAACTTTATAAAAAACTACACACCAAAAACGTATCAGGAGGCGGGTTTATATAGGAGAGCATAGGTGAGCTAGGGTTTTGGCTCAGAAGGATCCAGAAGCTTGTTTTTGGCCACATATCTTCAATTCTTATCTTAATGTCGACATCCCACCTCATCCTTAGCCATATGATTGAGCCTTATCTCCTTGTCACGCCACAATAACCAATCAGAGAGCTAGATTCTGCCATGGTGGAGGATTTATGACACCATCTGACAACGTGTCAGATGGTTTCTAGAAGGTGAAACCTCGTACTAAACATCTTGGTGAAAATGAGAGGGAGCAGGGTAATTGTTGTGGGGATGAAAGGGGAACAGTAAAACGCGCGTTTCGTTATTTTATTGTTTGTTTGACTTGTGGGTGGATTGGGGGTTTGACCGGGTTTTAATAGGGTGGGTTTGGATCGGGTTGGATCAGTTGGGTGGTGGGCTTGTGTATTTTTGGGCCAGCAGTGGTGATTCGGTTAGTGTTTGTTTATTTTGGATTTTTGGTTAAGTGAATGTGGTGGATCCGGTTTTGAGTAGTAATATCAACCAAGGGACCAACTTTGTATTTTCTGAAAATATGAGGACTATAGCTGCCATTCTTCAAAAGATTCTTTCAAGGGCTCTTTTTGTAATATCTTGAATACTTGGAGGGCCTGAGTTGTCATTTCTTCAAAAATGTTCACCAAAAGGTCCAAAATTGCCAAGTCTTGAAATTTGAATGGCCAAACATGTAATTTTCTCAAACTTCTTCAAGGGGCCACTTTTGTGATTTCTGAAACTTTGAGGACTCCTTATGACTATGTGAGCTTTGATTTTGACCACTAAGCTTCTCGGGCTCCGGCTATTGATACTTTTCCAAATCTCGTGCTTGTTTTGTCATTTTCTCGTGATTTTTCGTCCTTTTCTTAAATATCCGTTCCTGCACATTCACAAACACAAAAACATACAATCTTTGGCAATTTTGGTTAGTTTTTGGTTTATTTGGTCCTTTTATGGCTCAGAAAAGGTGAGTGAATAAGCACTCACCAGTTAACAACGCTAAATTCTTCTTTAACATCACCCGTGACCTCAACCTTGTCATTTCTGACACTTCTTTCAAGAAAAGTAGATGGATTTTTATGGGAAGTGTTGGAAACTTCTTTGGAATCACCTTTAAGGTGAGTACTCGTGACCTCAACCTTATCATTCCCGACTTTTCTCTCAGGGAAAGTAGTCAGATTATTAATGAAAACTTTGGAAAGTTTGTTGGAATCATTTTTGAGGTCATTTGTGACCTCAGCTCCATCATTACTCGGGTTTTATTTGGAATGGCCGTTGATATTCAAGACCGGAATCGCTAAGTCCTTCCCCACTTCTACTTTTTCTTCAAGATGATAAGGAACTTCATTCTCAAGATATTGTTGAAAAGTAGATTTATTGAATGAAAGATTGAATTCAGCATCCCAGTGAGTGGTAGCAGAGAGACAAAAAAAGGTTGCTCAATTTACGAAAATTCATACTAATGAGTGCTCAAACACTCATCATTTTTGGTCTAATATGAACTGCAAAACATACAAAAAACACTCAGTAATGCATCAAAATACTGAAAATATTCCAAAATTGTGTTTTATATGTTTTAGATGCAAAACGAGCAAAAACAAATGAAAAACGCACAAAGTTTGCAAAATTGGCAGTTTCAGTCCCTCAACTTTCATAAAATTACAAATCTAGTCCCTGGATATTCAAAATATGGAAAATTATCACCAAAGATCCTTTTGAAATCATAAATTATCATATTTAGTCCTTTGGTGAAAAATTGGAAAAGTTTTGGAAATTTACACTTTTGGTCCCTGGAGTTTCAAACTTTGGCAAATTTAGTCCCTGGTGGGATAATTTTGAAAGAAAAATCATTTTTGGTCCTTAAAAATCACAAATTATCAAAAATGATCCCTGGGTGAAAGTTTTGTGGAAATTACATGTTTGGTCCCTGGACTTTTGAAAATTGGCAATTTTGGTCCCCGGGAAATTTAATATCGAAAAATCACATTTTTTTACCTTGGGTAAATAAAATATGGCAATTTTTAGTCCTTATGGTTACTTTTGGAATGTTACAATCACAGCCCCTCAAGTTTTCAGAATTTACAAAGTTGGTCCTTGTGATTATTTCTTAAACCAATTGGACCCTTAACTTAAATAATCCACTAATCCAATCCCACCACCAAATCTGATCCAGCAAACAACCCCAGGCCTAAAGATAAAAGCCCACCCAACCTAAACTAATACTACCCCGTTCGTTGACTCAGTCAACACCCCCAACACCTCTACTGTTCATCTTCAACCCCACACCCCCATTTTCAGGCTTCTGGTTCCCCCCCCCCCCCTCCTCCAAAGTCCTCACCAACCCTCACCAACCTTCAATTAATTCTCACCTACACCCACCAAAACCCTCTCCTCATTAATTGCTCCACCAAACCCCACTCAAACTGCCCCTTCCCATTTTCCCGCCAAATAGAGTTTAAACGATGGGGATTGATTGAAGCTAATCCAACGGCCAAAAGTGAGTGGGAAAGAAAGAAGTTGATGCCAGGACTCTATAAAGTGAAGAAAGAGACCAGAGATGAAGGGAGTAGTTAATTTAGCATAGTCTAGTGTCGAATTTAAATTAAGTTTAATTTTTAGTTGTATTTTCTAGTCTAAATTAGTTTTGATCTTCATTCTCAGTATATGTAAACCTTATTTTCATAATTAATTTCTAATTTCAGTATCATTTCAGTCATTTCAATATTTTTATTCAAATTCTCTTAAGCTTGGTTATGGCAATCGTAGTTGTTGTTTTGGATTTCTAAACTGTCAATGCTGTTCTTTTAAGCTTGCTTAAGGTGATTTATAAGTTTCTACAAGCTCTGGAAGGTTTAAAAGAGATTCTAGTTCAAAAAAGTGGTACCAGTCAACAAAAGTCAAACAAGGATCAATGTTGGTGTATCTGGTTCAGAAATGGGGTTTATTGGTTAAATAGGTTTTATTTGGTTGATATTAAGCTCATATGAGTGTTAGGCTATGGTCCTGAGGTCAGAATTCTCTTTGTCTCATCTTACTTAAAATCTCAGCTTATATATTGTTTTGTGTTCATTGTTTATTCTAGTTCTTATTTAGTGCTTGTTTCTGGTTGAGTTGTGCTTATTTAATCTTAGTATAGCCTATTGATCATCTGTTTGTGTTTGCATTGGGTGAATTGGCATTGTACCTACTTAAATCCAAAACTAGTAACATATAAAGGGGTGTTTGGCTATGGCCTGAATGATGTACTCTTGTTGTTATCTTATTGTTGTTTTAGCTTATACTTGTTTTGTTATGTCTAGTTAGGTCTTAGGAGTCTTATAATTGGTGCCTCAAACAAGAAAAAGTCAAAATCAAAACAAACTTCCCCACACAGTTAACTGTGTGGGTTTTGGAGTCCAAAAAGCTTGCACCCTGATTTGAAAGCTAATAAATTTCATTAGTTTAACTTCATTTTAGCTTAACAGTGAATTTTAAGTCATTTAATCAAGGTTTAAATTGGCAAAAGTCAAAGATTTAAGTTTTCATAAATAGTCAAAGTTGCTTGATATTCAGTTTTTACAAAAATTCAAAGAATTTTCTAGATTTTTGTGGGGTGATTCAGCCTTTGAGCTTTTGATATTTTGTAACCCCCCAGCTCAGCTTTGATTTCCTATCTTTACTTGATTTTTGTGATTTTATTTGTGGGCTCCACAAGACCACAAAGTGGCCTGCAGGGGAGGCATACCCCCTGCTGCACCATCAGATATCACCACCACCACCACTTTGGTGGTGGTTTCCAACCACCCAGTGGGTCCCACAACCCCCCACCTTGCACCATTCAACCTCCCCATGGTAGGCTTTCATTATTAACCATTGGATTGACCACATACCTGCTGGGACCCACTTGAAATCACCTCCTAAGTCTGTCCCTTATTTCAATCTAATAGCAATTTTCCAAGTGCTTATTCATAGCTTATAGTTTATTCTGTGGTCCTTTTTGGCTTATTCTAGCTTTGATAAGTTAACATAGCTTATTGGAACTTGTTTCAACCAGTGTGGGTCCCACTTGTGGTCATTCAAGCTTATTTTCCATTCTAGTCAATGAAAGTCAACTGTCTTGACTTTTAGCTTATTCACAGCTTATTTTAAGTTTACAAAAAGTTTGTTTTCACAAAAAGTTTTTATTTTTAGGTATAAAACTAGTTTGTAAAAGAAAAACCAAGAAAAATCAATTTAAAATTTAGTGATAGTTTCTATTTAATGTAATTTAATTTTAATTTTCATTTTTATATTTTTATTAAGTACTTGTCATTTTTATATTTTTATTAAATTACTCTAATATTAAAGTATTTATAATAAATTTTGCAGATTTTTATTTCATCATTTGGTATTTATTATATTTAATATTAGTTTTATTAATTATTAAGTAATATTAAGTTTTAAATAGCATTATTAGTTTTTATTAAGTAAAATCTAGTTTTTATATTTTTTATAGCTTTTATATGTTATAAAGTAATTTTAGAAATTTTATTAGAATTTTTACTGTTCATTTAGTAATTTTCTTAATTTAAAATAGTTTAATTAGTAATTAGTAATTAATTAGTAATTAATTAATATAAAATTCACAAAAAGACAAAAATATTTATTTTTATTTTTTATACTTTCTTCAAGTTCTTTTTAAGGTTTAGAAAATATTTTTGTAAGTTTTTAGTTTATTTTGTAACTTTTATTTTTTTAGTTTATTATTAAGTTAGATTTAAAATAGTTTTAAGTAATTAAATAGAATTTAAATATTAGAATAATCATTTTAATAACTTTATTTTCATTTTAAATTTTCTTTTATCTTTTAAGTTTGTAAAAAGTTCATTTTCACCCCTTGTGTGTTTTCAGATTTTCGTTTTCACTTTTACTTTTGTACGTTTACGTTTTATTTAAACGTTACGTACGCGTTTTAAGTTTTAAACGTTTCTGGTTTTTTCCACTTTCTTGTCCTATTCAAATAGCTTGTTTAAGCTATTTTCTTCGTATATTCCTTAGCTTAATCACACACAAACCCCTTTTCATCCAAATTCACCCGATCGCGAAACCGTTTGTTTACAATTCACACCTCGTCGGGACATACGACCCGGGGAAACCTTATACTTCCGCGGAGCATTGAGCCTTAGGAGTTTGACTTGTTTGACCACATCCGTGGTTGAATTTAGTTGACTGCTTTTGCCTCAATCACATACAAACATGAACAATCCTACCTGGAATATATGTGGTGGATGAAGACCATATGAACTATATATCATTAGAAAAACTAACATCAGGCGCGTAGAGCTTCGATGCATGATTAATTTGCTAACTAATTATGTGGAGGCATGATCTATCAAAACAAATTAAGACGACAAATACTAATCTTTGTATCAGACTATCAGAACATGGTTTCCCATCATTACATAAATCTAACATATACCAAAAATATAAATGGTTATGATTAATGTTAGTAAATACATTTTACGAGTAATGGTACATTAACAACAATATATAAAAATTGCACAATCCAATTGGGTACTAAATGACCAATGTGTAATGTGAATACATAACCAAAACCTAAAGTAGAAGATAAGAAACTCAAGAATGTGATCCATGCTAATGTCTAACATGATTCCTTTAGAATATATGGACCATCAGTTTACCAAGATACAACAAGCAAAGCAGTTGCACTGACGCGAATTGCTAAATTCCTTACCGGAGTCACTAACATATCATCTCCAAATTACTAATTAATACAGTACTACTATGCTTTTTTCAATATTATTATTTTTTTACAAAGGAATCACATGCATCATATCAATAGCTGACAAAGAAACATCCTTAATTTCCTTTAAGGAGTTTAAATGTCCAACATGTTCCTCATCAATGGGTTAGATTGTCCTTGAGCAGGGCAGTCTCGTGATTTTCGGTGGCCCTAAGCAATAATAACAAAAAGGTCCTATTACATTTGTAAATTAAAGAGAAATTGTATATAAACCTGAATTATATGACTCATATATGTTTAATATTATACATATTTATATGCAAAACTAATAAAATTGTGGCCCCTTTTAAGTGGAGGCCCTGTGCGACGACATCTATTGCACACCCTTCTGAGACCTATCTGTCCTTGAGCTCAGTTTGTTTGTCCATTAAGTCCATCAATTCATCACCAAAGAGTTGTTTTTCGTGTGAAATAACTTTTGATAGATCTAAACGGAATCGTGGCCTATATGGGACAAGCTCAAATCAATATGCCTAACTTTTAGATTTAATTTGGGAAAATACCACCAAAATGTAGTGAACTTGTCACCATTTCCAATTCTGTGTAGTGATCTTTTTTTTTCCTAAAAAAGTAACAAACTTTCATCGTTAGGCATATCTGTGCATCCATGACGTCATACATTTGCATCGTCAGTCCATTTGACTAACGGGCGTTAATAAATAACTTAAAATTTGGTTATCTCCTCATATACTTGCATCGTTAGTCCTTTATGCTAACGGCCGTTAATAAATAACTTAAAACTTGGTTTTCTTACATTTTTTCACGTTTTCGTCATGTTTTTATACATTTTCGTCCGTTTTTTCACGTTTTAGTCCGTTTTTTCACGTTTTCGTCTCTTTTTACACGTTTTCGTCTGTTTTTTCACGTTTTTGTCCGTTTTTTCACGTTTTCGTCTGTTTTTACACGTTTTATACGCTTTCGTCATGTTTTTATACGTTTTCGCCCGTTTGTTCATGTTTTAGTCCATTTTTTCACGTTTTCGTCCGTTTTTACACGTTTTCGTCACGTTTTTATCAATTTTTGTCCGTTTTCGTCACTTTTTTTCACTTTTTCATACGTTTTTATCCGTTTTTATACATTTTCGTCCGTCTTTCTCATGTTTTTATCTATTTTCGTCCGTTTTTTTTCACGTTTTCATACATTTTAATATGTTTTCATACGTATTTATCTGTTTTCATCCGTTTTTTTCAAATAAGTTTGATGATTTACACAAGTTATAAAATTTTATGAATTTGATCAAGAACCGCGTAATTTTTGGTAGTAAACAGCACTTGTTTTGCATATTCAAGTTAAAATCACGCGAGTCTTGATGGAAATCATCATTCCGGACAACATTCGTGCTTTACACTTTTGACGATTCGGAATAGAAAGGGGTCAAAATCGTGATTTAAAATCGATACAGCTATCAAATATCAAATTTTCTTTTAAATCACAATTTTGACCCCTTTCTAGTCCGAATCGTCAAAAGTGTATAACATGAAAGTTGTCCGGAATGATGCTTTCCATCAAGACCCACTAGATTTTAACTTGAAAATGCAAAAGAAGTGTTGCTTACTACCAAAACTTAAGCGGTTTTCGACCAAATTCATAACTTATAAACTTATAAACTCTTGAAAATTTTATGACTTGTATAAATCATAAAACTTATTTGAAAAAACAGACGAAAATAGATAAAACCATTTAAAAGTGGATAAACACGTATGAAAACGTGAAAAATACGGACGAAAACATATAAAAACGAACGAAAATGTGAAAAAAACATACTAAAAAGTGAAAAACGGACAACAACGTATAAAAACGGATGAAAACGTGAAAGAACAGACTAAAACCTGAACAAACAGGCCAAAACGTATAAAAACGTGACGAAAATGTGAAAAAACGGACTAAAATGTGAAAAAACGAATAATAACGTGTAAAAACGGACGAAAACTTGAAAAAACGGAGTAAAACGTGAACAAACGGGCGAAAACGTATAAAAACGTGACGAAAATGTAAAAAAAACAGACTAAGACGTGAAAAAACGGACAATAACGTATAAAAACGTGTAAAAACAGACGAAAACGTGAAAAACGGACTAAAACATGAAAAAACGGATGAAAATGTACAAAAACGTGAAAAACGTAAGAAAACCAAATTTTAAGTTATTTATTAACGGCCGTTAGCATAAAGGACTAACGATGCAAGTATATGTTGAGATAACCAAATTTTAAGTTATTTATTAACGCCTGTTAGTCAAATGGACTGACGAGTTCACTACATTTTGTTGGTATTTTCTCATTTAATTTCTCATTTACATTATTTCTTATGAAGCTTATATTAAGAAGTGTGTAATATATCCAATAACATTTTTTCCATATAGATCACGAAGAGTACAATGTGTCAAAAATTGATGAAAACACAGCCTGTCATCATAATTTTCAAGCAATTAACATTCACACATAAAAGATTACCAATGGTTAATAAACAACATAAGTTTGATGTCTCAACAACCAATAACGAAACTTATGATCTTAGTTTAGCCGCCGGATAGTGAATAACAACTAAGGTCTCCTTTTCTATTTCAATAGTTGACGAGGATATTGATGTCGTATAGTCTATATATGGGCCACGAGCCCATATGATAAACATTACTAAGGCCCAAAGCCACCATGAGTGGGCTATTATGACTTGGGCCGCATCAATAATGGGAATAGGCTCACGTAAGCCCAAACCCAAATAAATTATACACGGTATAGATAAGGATCATCTATCTATGGAATATATATCCTTACCCGGATAAGCACCATGGGTGCGAAACGTAAGGAGCACGAACCCTACAAGGATTCTGTGCCTATATAAGAAATGACATAACTCTCATTCAAGGGACGATACACAAACCCTAACTCTTTACGAGAACCCTAAATCGATTACTTACTCTCACGCCGGAGTCTAATCGTGGGAGACAATCCCACGATAAGCCTAATGGTGTTGTTTATTTTCTTAGTGCGCAGGTTACAAGTACGAAGTAGCGAATTGGTACGAGAGCAAGAGCCTATAATCAGGAACGCCCAACTTTTGTATCAATAAGTGGCGCCATCCGCGGGACCCTACTAAGAACTAAGAACTAGAATGACAAAGAATAAGAATTCAAGCCAGCGGACTCCGTAGTCAGAAAAACGTGACCATCAGAGGAAGAATCAACAAGATTCGACCCCTAGATAGGTTGCTGGGACAACCAGCGCACCTGGTCACCAAGAGGCAGGGACAACCCAACCTCTTCCAGTGGTAGAACTACCTGTAAGGACTACCCAAATCACCCCAGTGGTCCCAAGCGTTGAGGAACTCCAGCGCACCCTCTTCACCACTCCTCATCAAACTGTACCCGCAGTGAACAACACTGTGCCACCAGGTGCGCCTAACCGAGATAGGGCGCCTACTACTGAGGCAGACATTCTTGCAGCAACTGAGGACACACCCAATCTAACGTTGGAAAATTTTGTATCCCAAAATTATGAAACCTTAACCGCCCTCATGCAAGAAGAAGCAAGGAGAAGGGCAAGCACGAGCCTACAAGCTCGACTCAATTTTGCTCCTGAACGCGAACCATCACCACCGCGCCACCCACGAGGAAGATGCGCAGAATGTACCACTATCCACGATAGGCTGGGTACGACATCTGATTCACAGTACTCAGAAGACAGCGAGAGGCGCACTAATTTTCACTCCAGACTTGGCAGTCGAGGAATACAAGACCGATTAGGACCTCAGCATTCACCAAGCCAAGGATCCTCCAAACCTGGGAGTAAGATGATTTACGACAGATTGGGGAAAAGAAGATCCCTAAGCGAAAGTCCCTCAAGCTCTTCTTCTGAAAGAAGTCGGACAACGAAAAAGAGATTACCCTTCCTCCAGTGACTCCTCGGACAACGAGGATAAAGAAACAGGACACTGGAAGTCAAGTAGAAGGCGTCGCGAGGAAGAGAATGAAGATATGTCTCTTCCATGGCGTCGCCAGAAAGTTGACGCGTTTACACGACGCATCAGCGATTACTCAGACCGCAAACGCAAGCGCATGCCCACTAATGTGAAAACATATGATGGAACAGGTGATCCGGATGATCATCTAAAAGTTTTCGAATCAGCCGCCACTATCAAAAACTGGCCACAGCCTGTGTGGTGCCACATGTTTAATTCTATGTTAGTAGGGAACGCGCGCACATGGTTTAGCAAACTCCCACGTAGGAGCATCGGGGGGTTCGAGGAATTACGCGAAGCATTCCGCCTCAACTTTACCCAGAGAAAGAAGTGCGCTAAAAACCCTGTTGAGCTAGCAAGAGTGAAACAGCGCCAAGGGGAATAAACCAGCGCTTTTATGGAACGCTTCAAGGATGAGTGCATTCAAGTCAAAGCATGTCCTGAAATCCTAAAAATTTCAGGGTTCATGAATGGGATTAATAACCCAGAACTTATCCGAAAGCTAAATGACAAAGTTCCCCAGACTTTCGATGAGCTAACAAAGCGCACCAGATCCTTTATACAAGGAGAAGCAGCTGCTGCGGACAGCAAAAAGTATAGGCAGCAAGAGCAGCCTAGGAGACAATCCAACGATCAGAATAACAACCGCAGCAGGAATTACCACAGTGGAAGAGACAATGACAAGTATACCCCTCTCACAAAAACTCCGAGGGAAATATTTGTAACAGAAGGTGCAAACTTCCCAAAACCACCACCAATGCGCACCGCAGAAGAAAAGCGCATAGGGAATGGATACTGCGAGTACCATGGTCAAAAAGGCCATACAACTAACGAGTGCGTCCAGCTAAGACAACTAATTGAAAAGTTAGTAAGAGAAGGCAGAATGGACCACCTTGTAAAAAACATCAAAGAGAGAAAAGATAAACAGAGGAACTGGGGTAAGAAAGAACCCCCCCAAAGAAAAAGCTGATACCATATACATGATACAGTCATGGCAGCGCAAGATAAAGCAAAAAGTCAGCCAAAAATTCTCTCCAGAAAAAGAGATATCTTTCCCTACTTTAGCTGCGGACAACGCAGTTGTAGAACCTCTAACTATTGAAATACATACGGGAGGACATAATATCCACTGCATGTACATTGACGGAGGAGCATCCGCAGACATCCTGTATGATCATTGTTTCAAAAGACTGCGACCTGAAATCCAAAGTCAATTGATACCAGCAACAACGTCATTGACTGGATTCACAGGAGAAAAGATCTGGCCCATGGGGCAGTTACGCTTGCTAGTGGTCGTAGGAGATGAACAACACTCAACCGCAATATGGATAAATTTCATGGTAATAAAGTCTCCCTCACTATACAATGGTATCATTGGGAGACTTGGAATATCATCCATGCGCGCTGTACCATCCACAGCGCACGAAATGCTTAAGTTTCCAGTGGAAGGAGGAGTTGTCACCCTCTATAACACAACAGTACCACCAAAAGAATGAAATGCGGTAACAACTGAAGTAGAGACTATTCCAGAACAGCGCACAGAAAAAACACCAAACCTAAAAGTCGCTATTCATCCCGATTACCCGGAACAACAAGTTTCGATTGGTGGATCTTTATCTGACAAATGTAAAGCAGCAGTATGCGCACTCTTGCAGAAGAACCTGGACATCTTCGCGTGGGAACCAAAACACATGACAGAAGTGCCACGCTCTATCACAGAACATAAGCTACAAATCCGACAAGGATATCCCCCAATACGACAAAAGAAGCGCGGCCAGGCCCCAGATCGTGCAAAGGCTATTCTGGAAGAAGTACATAAACTCGTAGACGCAGGCATCATGCGCGAAGTGTACTACCACGACTGGCTCTCTAACCCACTTATGGTAAAAAAATAGCGATGGCAGTTGGAGAATGTGCGTGGACTTCACGGACCTTAACAAAGCATGTCCACAGGACTGCTATCCACTGCCAGAAATAGACTGGAAGGTAGAATCCCTGTGCGGATACCCTTTCAAATGCTTCCTAGACGCGTACAAAGGGTATCATCAAATTCAGATGGCAGTCGAAAATGAAGAAAAAACAGCTTTCCACACCAGTCAAGGAGTGTACTACTACACAAAAATGCCTTTTGGCTTAAAAAATGCAGGCGCAACATACCAACGACTGGTGGACACAGCTTTTGAGAAACAAGTAGGCCGCAACTTGGAGGTCTACGTTGACGACCTTGTCATCAAAAGCCACACAGAGGATGAATTGGTGCGCGACATCGAGGAAACTTTCAGAACATTGGGACGAATAAACATGAAGTTAAATCCCAAGAAGTGTACCTTTGGCACAACCGAAGGCATGTTCCTTGGATACTTGATATAACCCGATGGAATCAAGCCTTGTCCAGAAAAAAACAAAGGCTGTTATTGATCTCCCCTCACCGCGCACACTCAAAGAAGTCCAGTCATTGAATGGAAAGTTAGCAGGGCTAAACCATTTCCTATCTAAATCAGCAGACAAGTCACTTCCTCTCTTTAAAACACTCACGAAGTGCACAAAAAAGGGAGATTTTCGCTGGACCGAAGAAGCAGAGGAAGCTTTCCAACAACTTAAACACCATCTGGCATCTCTTCCTAAACTTGTCGCACCGCGACCAGGGGAAGAGCTAATCATGTACTTATCGGCAACTCATGGAGCAGTTAGCGCAGTACTATTGACAGATAGAAACTCCGTCCAGACACCCATATACTTTGTAAGTAAAGCCCTGAAGAAGACAGAGACTAACTACAGCACTATGGAAAAGCTGGTCTTAGCTCTAGTATTCGCAGCTAAAAGGCTGCGCAGATACTTTCAAGCGCATCTGATAGCTGTAATCACCGATCAGCCAATCAAACAAGTTATCTCTAAACCTGACGCATCAGGACGGTTACAAAAATGGAGTGTACTGTTAAGTGAATATAACATCTCATATAGACCGCGCACTGCAATCAAAGGACAAATCTTAGCCGATTTCATCATGGAAAAACCAGATATCGACAGTCCAACATCTGCAACCAAAACAGATCTACAGGAACCCTGGATTCTGTTCACAGATGGGTCTTCATGTGTAGATGGATCAGGCGCAAGTCTTATTCTTACAAATTCAGAAGGTATGGAATTCACCTATGCGCTGCGCTTTGAATTCACGGCCACAAACAATGAGGCAGAATACGAAGCCCTACTAGCCGGACTACGCATCGCAATCCAAATGGGTGTACGAAACCTGGAAGCGAATGTAGATTCTCGGCTAGTCGCTAACCATGTGCTAGGTGAATATGAAGCCAAGGATGAACACATGATCCAATACCTGGAAAAGACCAAGTCCTTAATTAAAAACTTTGACAGGTTCACAATAAAACAGGTGCCCAGAGGAGATAACAGGAAGGCTGATGCGCTCAGCAAGATCGCATCCACAAGCTTCGCGCACCTATCAAAATAGGTATTGGTAGAAACCCTAAAAAACAAGTCAATCTTGGAAATGGAGATATCCACAGTGATAGAAGAACGAGATCCTACATGGATGACACCTATCATTGAATTCATTAGCAAGGGAACTTTACCACAAGACCATAAGGACGCTCGAAGAGTGCGGCGCACAGCGCAATGATTTGAACTATGAGACAACATACTCTATCGACGCCAGGCGCAACCCGTGACTGATCAACCACCTACATCAAACAAAGAGAATTTGCGTTAAGGAAACGCATAAGCAATAAAATATTATAAAGAAGAAGACTAAATAAGGAAGTACCTGCGCTCAGCAATGGTCGACATCAAATGAGGGTATAACTCCTCATCGTACTCGATGCTCAGGCCGCGCAGCTTGTTCTCCTGAGCCTGGATGATCTTCTCCATATTCTCCTTAAACTTGGTGATACTAGCATAGTGCTCCACCTTCTTCTCCTCCAAA
The DNA here is from genome assembly GCA_030686995.1 of Artemisia argyi. NCBI lineage: Eukaryota > Viridiplantae > Streptophyta > Magnoliopsida > Asterales > Asteraceae > Artemisia > Artemisia argyi. The sequence continues at coordinate 222,107,340 of CM060708.1, forward strand.
AACCTCACAGCCCAAGTCATGTCAGACTTATAATGATGAAGTTGCCCGCGCGCCTCCTGCACCTCTGCTAGTGCGGACAACTTCTCATGGGTGACCTTCTCAGTGTACACCCTGGAGGACTCCAACTCCACCTGCGCTTCTGCCAGCTGCGCACGGAGCCTAGCTATCTCCTCGTCCTTCTGGGCGAGAGCACTGCTCTCCCCGATATACCCCTTCTTCAACTGAGCCACCAACTCAGCCTAACGCGCAACAGTCACAGCCAACTCATCCATCAACTGCTGCGCCTCTACACCCTCATCAACCTTGGCTTTCCCCTCCTTGTTTTCATTCTGTGGAGAGGAAACCACATCCACGAACGCTCCATCATTCTTCGTGGCATCATCCATATAATACATGATGAAGATAGTTAGTACATATTGCGACAAGTAATATACAAGAAACAGAATAGAGACGCAGATACTTACAGAAATGGAGAGGCTTCTGCAGCTTTTTTATCCGCGCCAGTAGCGGATGTCTCCTCCTCTGCAGACGACTCCACATCCCCAATAAGGTAGCGTCGTCTCTTCTTAGTGCCACTGCTCCCAGCCTCCCCTTTGCGCTTAATATTCTGCGCCACCTCCTCCTTCAGCACCTCCTCAGGCTTTAGGATTTCTATGCTGTCAGATGATTCAGCACGCGCCTCCTCCTCTTGCGCCATCTCCACATCTGGCGCCACGCTCTGAACAGGCGTTACTTGGAGAGGCGGCGTATTTTCAGGGACAACCTTCGGCAGCACTGTCAAACGACCCTCGGTCACCTCCAGTAGTGGCTGCTCACCCTCCCTCAGAGGGCGCACTCCCACCGTTACCTGCTTTAGCTTCTCCAGCTTGACAACGATGAACAGATCCATCTCTGCGCACATAAACAAACAATAAAAGAAGAAAGGATTAGTTATTAAAGGTGCGCATATAAAAGGACTTACATATTAGAAGAAGAAGGGACGAACACCCACCCCGGCCTTCCTCATCTATAAAGGTTGGCACCTCGTCAACAGCGCCGAAGTAATTGCGACTCAACCCCATGTGCACCAAAAACTCCTCCGGATAAGGGTTAATGGGTATGCGATTGGCATCAAGAGTCTGCGCATCAGTGAGCCTATAGGAACCGGGTGCGGGGCGCCCATCCCTTGGCAAAGTATCCTGAGTATAAAACTCAAAGGACGATGGAAAAACCACATCATCAACCCAGAAAAAAATGTTCCCTCCAATGTCTAAGGGAATCTACCTTCTCAGTGTAACACTGAAGCGCCCCCGGGCACTTCGCGAAAGACACCCATCCATTTGACCACGTTGTGTGGTAGAAGGCACGGAACAAGGCTACGGTCGGCTCTATCGCAAGTAAACGGCAGTTTACTTCAAAATTCAACACCTTAGCCGCACCTATACAGTGCAGCTGTGAGATGTGGAGGCGATAGTGGTTGAGCAAATCGCTTAGAAAGATAGATATCGGTACGCGGTAATTCGCGTACTCGAAGAAGCGCGTGTATAAACCTATTTTCCCTTCGGGGAAATCGGCTATACACGCGTCAACATCTGGAGCCTCTGGACGCACATCCAGAGGGATGAAGTAGTCAGATGTAAACTGAGTAACATCATTCTCCGTCATCGCAGAGCGAAAGTCCTCTAAGTGGGCAACCATTTTCATTGATTCACTTAGACACGCACACAAAAATTACCTAATGAAACGAGTACTTTCTTTGCAAAAATACGCTTTTTAAAAAAGTGAGCAAGGGTGAGTGTGTGTTTTTACTGTGTGTTTTTGTAAAAATGGGGGCGGTGACTATTATATAGGGAGTAAAAAACCCTAGATGATGTCCACGTGGATCCCACTCACAAAAACGTGTGGCTAGAACCGAAACGTTACATGCACTTTTTCCCGATTTACGAGGGACACGTGGACACAACTCCCCTTTTCGAGGTATTTCTTTGAAATATCTATAACTAAGTGCATTGCACTCCAAAATGGGCGGCAATATTTCAATGTTCTCCCGCCACGCTTACCGCTGTTAAGATTAGTCTAGCATCCGCGGCTACGAGCCGCGCACACTAGACTGGGGGGGACATGATGACGTATAGTCTATATATGGGCCACGAGCCCATATGATAAACATTACTAAGGCCCAAAGCCACCATGAGTGGGCTATTATGACTTGGGCCGCATCAATAATGGGAATAGGCTCACGTAAGCCCAAACCCAAGTAAATTATACACGGTATAGATAAGGATCATCTATCTATGGAATAGATATCCTTACCCGGATAAGCACCATGGGTGCGAAACATAAGGAGCACGAACCCTACAAGGATTCTGCGCCTATATAAGGAATGACATAACTCTCATTCAAGGGACGATACACAAACCCTAACTCTTTACGAGAACCCTAAATCGATTACTTACTCTCACGTCGGAGTCTAATCGTGGGAGACAATCTCACGATAAGCCTAACGGTGTTGTTTATTTTCTTAGTGCGCAGGTTACAAGTACTAAGAAGCGAATTGGTACGAGAGCAAGAGCCTATAATCAGGAACGCCCAACTTTTGTATCAACAAATATATTTCTATCTGTTGCGCCGAAGTTTAAAAGTACATGTTTGTTTTAGATTAATCTGGATTTACCTGAAGAGAAAAGAAAATTGAGAAAGCTAAAAGCACGCTAAATCACGTTTCCTCATGTTGATTTTGATGTTGTTGACAGATAATTTTGGCTAAATAATTTTGACAATAAATTTAAGGTTTGAGTGACGGGAATTATTTCTTTAATACTTTGTCACTGTTGGTCCATGTGTTTTGCGAGGGCATCACATATGGAATGTGTTTTCCAAGCCAAATTTACATTTCAGAAACCGGGGCACTTTGCACCTATTTGTAATCATGAAGGTTTTAGCAATGGTTTTGCAAATTTGTAGTTTTAAGTTGTCAGTATTTGGCTGTATCCGTTCTGATTGTACCTTCCGAATGGCTTTCAAATTTGTTTAAAATGCTTATTTATGTAGTCGTCCAAAATAACCATCAAAAGTTGAAGTTTACGCAGAACAAAAAAGTTAAGAGTAATAAACTACTCAACCTTTTTCTCATTAAACTGAATTTTCATGTTGATGTTCCATAAAATGGACCCTCGGCCACAGAAAAAGCTATGAATACTAAACGAAATTAGCTGCTAGCTAAACTGAAATCTTAAAAACTAAAAAAAAATTATTATACTATGAGTAACTCAGAAAATTACTAGTCCTAATTTGTAGGGTTGGAGCTACTCTCTTCGTTAGGATTCCAGTAGCGATTATAGAACCACATAGAATCACCAGAGACTGCCACATCGTCTTGATTATGATGCCAATTGTAAAAGGCATGCGTTCTGTTCTTTATCTCTAGTAATGCATGTCCAAAGCTTGCTTCTATAAAAGCCGAGTAACTTGGTTGATGTTCAATAAAACTGCAAAAACAAAAGTTTGTTTTAAGGTGAGGATTCTATACAACAAATATTATCACAAAATGGTATTATATCATTGAGATACTTTATAGCAGTTATGCAAAACGTTTAATAATATTTACCTATCAGCAATCCCCTCTATGTTTCCACCATCACCCACAGTAATGTATACCGGAGCAGAAGGGTCTTTAACTGGAGCACTTATTCCTTCAGTTATGTTGTATTGAATATTTGATACTCTCTCCTACATGTAAAAACATAAGTTAAACATCATATCTTATACAATATGAATATATTATTAAATGATGCATTAGTCCTAATTGTGAAGTAAATATTAATAAGAGCTATACCGAGCGTTCATATGAATGAACATGACCGGCAAACACAAGATCAACTTTATACTTAACAAACCATTCCTCAAAGACGACTCTCATGGTTTCTCCTTCCTTGTAATGATAGTTATTACTGTTGTAAAGTGGTGAATGCATGAGAACAATCAACCATGGGGTTTCACTCCTGTTAACTTTTGGAAGTTCTTGTTCCAGCCAAAGATATTGAGGAGTGTATATGGCTAAAAATATCCCATAAAAAATTATGTCAAATAAACCTTTATAACTACAATTTGCGTAAGTAAATATATTTGATTATTACCATAAGCTGAGTAAGAAGAAAGCACGATGATGTGTGCTGATGCACGCTTTATAGAATACCAAAGTGGCGATGTACTTTGAGAAGCTCGGAAAGGTACATGGTATCGGTGTTTGTATGGCTTGAAAAGAACGTGTTCTCCCTGAATAAAAGTTCCAACCAAAATGTTAAACTTATATTGGACTCTCAGTAAGTCAGTATATTCAAGATGGACATTCTTTTGAATATTATTTGACTTTTTAGTTTAGTTAAAAACACCAAAAATTTTTGTTGTGTTAGTGTGAGTCCTTGAACCAGAGCAAATTTTGGAATTTATATCCACTGAAATTTATGGGCAATTTAAATGATATATATATTTACTCTTACTATTTCAGGAGCAAGATCGAGTTCATGATTTCCAGCAACATATATCCATGGCTCATAAGCAGAACTTCTCTCGATGAACCGTCCAAAAGTATCCCACTTCTCGTTGTCATGAAAGGGATGGACATCGGCATATGATAGATCACCAAGGAACTGTCTGCCCTTTCTTTATATCAAGGTAATGCTCCAAGGTTTGATTTGATGCTTGTGTTTGTCCCAAATCACCTATCACATAAATCATATAAAAAATAAAGACATAAAGCCTAAAACGAGCTTTTAATATCTTTTTGATTAAGTATAACGACTCACCAATGAGCCCAAATGCGTATGGAACATCGGGGCCTACTTTTGGAGGAGTCGTGAACCAGAAGTGGCGTGTGCCATTGCCTTCTCCAAGCTCATACATATACTTTGTGTCATACTGCATGTGAGAATTTACAAACCAATAAATACAACAGACTGGCAGCAAAACTGGTATGCATCCAAAACTGAGCCAAATTGACCAATTTGGTTTGATTTATCAGCTCAAAAGAAAAGACATAGCTGTAAATATAAGGAATGTGTTACAAAGACATTTCCAAACGTAAATGTACGTAGGTAAATTTTCAGTGCACCTTAAGTCTCTTGATTGTAGCATGATGAATGTAACCAGACGCATAGTTATAGTATCGGTAAGTGGTAGTTTTAGAGCGAGTGCGCTTGCGCTTGCTACCATTTTGGTCATCAGCTTCCCAATAAGTCACATAATGGGGGTGATCCTCTAATGGCGTCACCCACGATACTATCACACTCCTCCCAATAAGATCACCTTGTGTTATATGCACCTACATGTTGATAGTCTTAGCAAAATGTGTCACAAAAAAAGTTTTTGAGCCTAATATCATATTTGATAGTTAAATGAAAACCTGTTCAGGAGCATTGTAACCAGGAGGTGGTGGAAGATCTTTCTTTGGGATCTCGATGGAGGGTGCGACCTGTCTAACATAGCTACTTGTGATACCTCTGTCACATAATCCGTTCAATAAGAACCATAATATTGTTATAAGCCACCACATTTTAACAACGACAAGCAGTTGCTAGACTGTGATATAACAGGAGTGTTGATGAGGTACTTGTTGAATTTTTTTGTAAGGGGTTTATAGATTTATAGCCGAGTGTAAAGCATGGGCTTAAATTCCTAGAAATATTGGTTCTGTTGGAATATTATAGTATTATGCTATTTAGATTTGTTCGGTTCTCCTGAACTTGTGTAATAGTACATTGAACTGTAATTAAAGGCGTGAAGTGAAATCAAATACCACATTTCATGGATTCTAATATTTGACTGAATCAACATTTGGAAAATATTTTTATTGAAAGTTGAAAAAATAACTTGTAATCATGAAGGTTCCAAAATTTCGAATAAGCCATTAACCATAATTAGTACTATGTTAAGTTTATATAAAGTTTGCTGAAATATAAATAATAGTAAATTGCAAAATTAAACTGTCTTTGTGGTTTGCCAAATTATAGGCCTCGTCCTTATAACTTCGAAAGTGAATGTGTAGTACCACCTCGGCGAGTTGGGGGGGATGCCATGTCACCTTGGCGAGCCATGGCGAGTACCACACCAGGTGCTCTTATAACTTCGAAAGTGAATGTGTAGTCTTTGTGAAAGGCTTTAGTTTGCGATTACCGTCCATGACAAAAGAACATATAAACTTTGAAAGTGTAGGCTCAGTCCTCGCCAAAGACAATTGCACACCAAATTTCCTCACAAGAAATACGTCTGTACTTGCTCCTCCATTTTGACTTTTGAGTGAACTAGAAGAATGATTTTTGCAATTTACTCCATATATTATTACAAAATTTTGGAGAGCATTGAAGTTTTCATAATGCCAAAATGAGCACCATATGAAATGTAATGGCTTAGCTTATATGAGCTTGTTATGGTTATGGATATGTTTGGCACTAGTAGGAGCTGGAGCGGATCGCTGGATCAGGTTGCTGTAGCATGTTGCTGAAGCTTTTTTCTACATACTCCTTCAACTAGCATTTCATTTAGTAGCATTCCTATATTAGGCGGAGCCACCTTGTAAGGAGTGGGGGAAAGGCCCCCAATAAACCTTCACCGGAATAACTATATTAGTAGAGAAAATGGTTAAATTAGATGGAAAGATCGGTTGTGCCCTCATCCCCGAAAGTAAAGTGCCCTCTACAAGAGAGAAAATATCTTAAATTCGATCTTCAAATTCTTTTACTGGTATCGTAAATTAGCATAGAAAGAGTGCTATGGAAGGTTGAAGTAAAAGAACCAAAAGATGAAGACCAAAAAGATATTGGGATTTGGGTTGCATTAAATATATTATCTAATCAATTTATAGTTACTTTTATTTTTTTATTTTACTAGTATTAATTTATATTTACTTTTAATTTGCTATTTTTTCCGATAGCCCTACACGTTATAAATATGTACTCTTGTTTTAGTTTTAAGTTTAAGTTCGGTCCTTCAAAAAGGATTCATGTTAACAATTCAAAAAAAAAAGAAGAAAAAAACACATCCATGTTACACAAGTTTATACATGTCTAATTTATATAAGAAAATTATAAAGATCTAATTAATTTGATACTACCAGTTTAGTAGTTTTTAGCTTCACATACGTTTATATTTAGTTACGTGTTAGTATTTAATATTAGTAAGCGATAATAGACCGGGTAACTTAACAAAATTGCATTATTAACATGGTCTCATTTTGGATACATCATATCACATTTTTAGTTAATGTTAGTTGCATAAAAGAAGTATTGTATTATTTTTTGTATAATTAAACCGACCCGACCCGACCTGACTCGTTTTAAATTTTACTATGATTATTTCAACACTTATTAAATCATTATTATCGCTCATTGCCCTCTTCGAGTTGATTTCCTGGCTCCGCCGTATATAGATGAAAAATAACTATTTCACACCCACGTGTGAAATAAACTCATAAACTCAAACACCCCTTAAACAAACACCCACGTATTGCATTTCACACCCACGTGACATGAAGAAAATATCTTATTAATTCAGTTACTAATAAATTCCCAACCGCTAGTCAAAGCTCGACAATGACTGGATAACCATCACAAACAAACAAACTTTTATAAAAACCCCCCACCAGCGTTGTGCCTGCTAAAACAGTCTTCAAATCTTCATAATAAAAAACTGTTAATCATAACATTAACACACAGGTACTACATCATAATCAGTTAGGGTTTTGACTTGTTGTTTGTCCAAAATCATTTCTGATTATGCCGATCGAGTTTGCGCTTCGGTTAGTGAGATATGAGCTTGATAGTTTATGAAAAGCTTGCAATGTGTACCATTTTATTATGTTTTAGATATGTAACTGATTGTTTAAGTTGTCTGTTATGTGATGAGAAATGTAGCTACTGATGATGTCGTTGTAACGAGGCGTTTTGGTTAATGAGATAAGATCGAGCTTAGTTATATGATGATGATTTCAACATCTAGTGTTGATACAGTTTATAAAAAGTTTGCGCTTAATGTGCGAAGAATTTGAAGAGTTTGCGCTTATTCCGTTATTGAATCGTGAGAATTTCAACATTTAGGGATAATGCAGCTTATAATCTTCACGCGAAAACTGCTAATGGAATAGTGTGAATAGTAGATTAGTAATAATGGACTGAAACTCTGTTTGAGATGTTGTGCCTTTTCGGTTAGTTAAGATTTAAGAAATGCTAAAATTAGGATATCTAGATTGTATGTAAATTTGTCAATTGAGGAAGCTACTTTTGACCTTATATAATACAGATTCTTACATGATTTTGCTCCAGTTTCTGGTGTTATTGGTTAGTCGTTTTACTGCTAATGTTATTGCAATGATCGAGTCTAGGTGCTTTATTATGATATACGAGCTTATTTTACATGATAATTTGAATATTTAGTGCTGATTTAGTTTATAGGAGTCGCGCTAAATGTGTGAAATTAATATTCTGAAATGGTGATAAGTGACTTGTGAATAATCTAGTTATTGAGTCATGTGTTTTACTTGATAATATAAATTAGAAAGCTTAACCGATCAACAAATGCTAAAATGATGTATGTGTCATTCCGGATTTTTTTTAACTAAACAAGCCGGGTTCCGGTTTAAATAGCCGTGCTCTATTCCATAGTCCATAATAAAGCCCTCTTTCTTGTTTAACAACCGTGCTAATGGAATAATGTGAATCTGTGATTCATGACTAACAAGTTTAAATCTCTGTTTGAGATGGTACACTGCGGTTGTTAATGTGCTTAAAATCGCTATATTGAGTGGTTCAGCTGATAAATGCCGATTAACTTATTAAGAAATGCTAAAATATCTTCATTGTATGTTAAACTATTAGTTGAGAATTGTACTTCTGTGGTATAGTGTCATACATGAGATTTTTTTTGTGTTTCCAGTAGTAAGTCAGTAAGTCGTAACTATTAAGATTGCTATTATTTAGGATTTTTTTCATTGATGAAGTTTAGTTATACAGATTTGGCAATGGAATTGGATATAGAAGATAAGGACATTATCATGTTTGAGCAAGATGTTCCACATGGCAAGCAGATTGATCCAGGAAGAGGTTGCTTTCCGTGCTGCATTGTATGGACGCCTCTCCCAGTTGTTTCATGGCTGCTTCCTTTCGTTGGTCATGTTGGAATAGGCAGAGAGGATGGGGTTATCATTGATTTTGCTAGTTTTATTAGTGTAGATAATTTTACATTCGGGGCTGTGACTTGATATATCCAAATTGACAAAGAAAAGGTAAAAAAAATATATGTTCTTTTCTAAAGCGTTAATCTTAGTAACTAACTAACTATCATGATTTACTGGACATCTGTTACTTTATAACAGTGCTCTATTACTCCCGATAATTTGACCAAGTTCAGAAGTGAAGAAGAGTTTAGTCTTGTAGAGTTGGGAAGAAACCAATACACCTGGGATGGCGCCTTATTAGAAAGCACACAACAGTACCAGCACCGAACCTACAACATTTTGACCTGCAACTGCCATTCATTTGTAGCCAACAATCTCAACAGGTTGGAGTTTCAGGGAGGTGGGTGGAATGTGGTGAACTTGGGAGCATTGGTTTTGTTGAAGGGTCAATGGGTAAATACAGCATCTGTGGTTCGATCTTGTGTGCCATTTATGTTCATGCTCTTCATGGGGATCACATTTGGAGGGGCAAGCTTTTTAAAATTCTTGGCGTTCTTTGCATTCGTTCTGGTTGGATGGTTTCTCTGTGGTACGTACTGTTTCAGAAACGTTATACAACTCTAGTAGCTCTTTCATTTGTAGTAACACGCAGTTTTACCAAGTGTTTGCTAATTGATTTTGTTAGAAGAAACATCATGATATATGTCATTTTTAGTAGTCATGTGCACGTATGTGTGTAGCTAACAGAATTTGTAAAGTTGTTACTTGTGCTTTTGGTGGGAAAATCAGTTTGCTAGTTCTATAAAGCCAACTGATCTTTTAGTTGGTACTTAATTCAAAATTTCTTCTTAATCTTGAATTTCCTGTTAATTGAATTTGTTCTTCATATCATTCATTGATTCTGGAAGAACATATCACATCAAACCCAAGATATATAAAAGCTCGTTTCCACTTCATTGTTTGTTGTATCATATGAATAGATCAAGATTATGGCTCCTAGCAATAGGTTAGTAATTTTAATAAAAATAATTTAACGGTTGACTTTGACCAAACAAATTTCACTTATATATAACCATGAACTGCACAGAAGACTACACATGAATGTTCAGTATAGTAACCATGAACCCAATTTTGGGGTTTCATCCCCCTCCCAACCCAAGCGTTCCCAGGGCTCACAATTATAACCCCCAGGATCATCACTAACTTATGCGAACCATCATTTCTAATCTATGATTAAATTAGATAAACTCCTGTAAATCTCCTTGCTTAGACCATATATAGCTCAACCCCTTGAAGTCGGAGCACAAACAGCTTCAACTGCTAACCGTTTCAATGTGTTTGGACATGGGTCTTGTCCAAAGTTGCTGTTTGATATGGTAACTGCACATTTCTCTTTACCTATGCACCTCTGTAGAAAACACATATTCAGTTGGTCCCTATATACATGTACACCTGTCTATGCATGCAGTAGAACAAAAACATATAGAGTATACCTTTCTAAGCACATCATATGAAGTAGGGGCATGACAAGCTCCTTGTTGAAAATTACCACAACTTCCAAGAGGAGTTCCAAAGCTAGCAAATTTAATTGAAGAAATTAATAAACCAGGGCTGCATTGAAGGTGAATTTTAGGCCTACGAATAGCTTCTGTTCCCCCATTAGTTTCAGTATGCCAATACGAGCTGTTTGGACGATATTCAAACAAATCGGCACACACACTTTTCATTGATCTCTTTGCTAGTGAAATCCCTATGGGATTACCCCCGAGTTCTTCAAAGAGCACCAAAATATTTCCTGTTGGTTTTAGCCATGACCTAGGCACATGGTACCTGCGACGTTACATAATTTGTCATTTTGTATAAACACAATTATGACTTTGAGCTTGAAATTTAAGATTATACAAGAGACAGCAGGTTGGGTAACGGTCATAATGGGTTCGTCTGAAACGGGTCAGTTTAAGCATGGGTCGGGATTGCTTGAACTACAAAACTCTTTTTTTTTCCTTCTATTTTTCATAATTCTGCTAAAAAAAATCAGTTTTCTAATTAACCAACTTAATACTTATAAATAGAAAGTATACAGGCTTTAGTATTTATACCATCGTTGGGTTGGTCGGCCGCAACCAACTTGACACTTAGTTGGACGATAAGTTCCAGTATAATGGCACCGTTGGCAGTCACCAGTGGCATCAGCAGTCCAATACCGTCCAATACTTTGACCATTAATCCACACTTGACCCTTTCCCATACTATGCATGTCGAGTGCCAACGGCTCGTTGCCATCAGGTTCATTGAAGTAAGCCTAAAACATTTATTACAGTTAATTTCATCAACAAGCTTACGTGAAACTACAGTGTTCGGTTCATTACCTTGTGCCATGTCAACGGTTGCTTCTTTTGGGCGATCAATGAACCCTCCATCCATTCAACAGAAGACATACTGTTCATGGAAACAACATCCTTTGCCTCACCCTTCAAACCAACCTGAGTGTACCCATGAGGGATATATTATTATACAACTCAAACTTACAACATAAATAATGGTTAACAAGAGAACACTGAACCTGGTATGACCATTTTGCGCGGGTCAAATCCTTTTTCCCTTGGTCAAGACCATATAGAACCACTGGACCTAGGACGCCTGTCTCCCAACTCTCGTAATGTCCCCCAATATTCTTAAAATAACAAAAGAAACTCATGTTAGTGCTAATTGGGCATTTTAGAATCACCATGCTAAAGAGATTAGAAACTAACTGATAATCCCATGGCAACACTAAGTAACGCGATTTTGTTTCTTCCGGATCTCAGTTTAATCTTTTTCTTGTATGTGATTCTCCTATTTTCCCGTGTTCCAAAAGCCGAACCTTAAAAATACATTCAAGATAAGCATTCCCCGATTCAATCACATTGTCACAAAAAAATGTACATTGTGTGCCAATAAGACTTACTGGCTTATTCAATCTCGTTGATTCTTTTCAGGATTTCAATGAATTTAAAATCAAACGTAGTTTGTTTGGCGTTCAAGTCAAAGTAGTAATGAAATCAAAATCTGTTAAACAATACCTGAAAGTTGACCGTTAATAAACACATGAAGAGCATGCCCGGTTGACTGTACTAAGAGCTTTGGGTACTCCCCACCATGTAAGAAAGACTCAGATGAACCAACAGCAACGCTGTAGAACAAAATTTCTGAGTCTTTAAAACATTCTATAAAAAATACAATAAAAAACTACATATGAAAAACCTTACCTAGTTGTATACCAAAGATAATCACTAGCATCTCTAGTGACATTCACTTGGTCCAAAAGACCATATGTACTGAAACCAGAGTCTTGATCACTAGTGGTCAGATCTTCATTGTACATCTGCCATGAAAACATCTCAGCATGGGTTGGTAACATTGTCATTCGTGTTGATTGGACTCCAATCTGCACAAAATTCTCAAACCTTAAACAACAATACACGAGAATATTAGTTTTGAAAGAAACTAATCAAATGACATACTTTGGCAGTATTAAAGACGACATTTCTACAATCAGGAAGAATGCTGATGGACCATGGAGGTAAGTTATGGTGCATCTTATTGAACAATACTCGGGCAGCATTAGTTGTGTCCTGGTTTGACAGAAAAGCTGCACAGTGTCCAAATGTGGAATAGTATATGTGTGCCTGGAGAGTGGCAGTTGTTTAGTACAAATTTCATAATTTTTTTGTTGAAAAATGAAGTTTAACATTTAAGTTTAATGAAGGTGAGAACCTGTTGATGGGGTCCTAAAGAGATGACCCTAGGATCTCCAGCAACTAATGCTGGTTCGCATTGTTTAATCGCTTTGTGAAGCTCTTTCAAATGCCCATACTTTGGTTGTCTGATCAACCCTGTAAAGATTTACATACAATGATGTTATTGTTCCATTCGACAAGAGTTTGACTTTTGAAGTCAAACAAACTTCTAATTTCATATTTAATGACATTTGAGCTCAAACATTTTTAAGGTCCAAAATGGAATCTGACCACAACAGTCATATAAAACATAATTGATAATATATACTTACTAAATTTATATGCTATGAGTTTAAAAAAATACCATATTCATCTAGTGGAGCATCATAATCATAACTAGTAGTGATGAAAGGGCCTCCGGCAGTGCGACCAAAGTTTGTGCCTCCATGGTACTGTATTTACAACACGACTATTATAAGTTTAGTGTAAAAAAAGGTCAAAGTTTATACCTGCATTGTATCATTTAGTGATATTCAAGACAAAAACACAGAAGAAAGAATCTTGCAAGAAAAAACAAACCATATAGTAATTGACAAATGATCCACCCATTTGTATGAATCCTGCAACAGCATATGCTAAATCTTCAACGGGCCTCTTGTGGATCGCACCTCCAAATTCCGTAAACCTATAGTGATTTGAAGGAAAGAAATTCGAGTTATACTCTTTGATAATCTAACATATTTGTGTTATGGGACCACAAAATAATAACGAGAGGGTAAACAAAAAGGCATACCATCCTGTCCATGCCTCGCTCCAAATTGTGGGTTTGTAAGGTCTGTTAGGTTTGAAACCATCACAATAGAAACCATTGCAAGTGTTTATCTGCCACATTATGTTTATGAGTATGAACCCCAACCATGGTCATATAACATTACTAGATCAAGATTAGCATAAATAGGCCGGGTTGGATTATTGCTTACAATAGGGTCAGGGGCATCGTCTTGTTTGCACATGATCCAAGGGACACCTGTACGTAATCCAACGGCCATTTCTGCAGCCCAAGTCATGTAATTGTATCCAGCAGCTCCATATTTTTTATCTAGCACCCCATACTCATTTTCAATCTGTGCAACTTTTATTACATTAGACACCAGCTATGTATTTGATAACTGTTACTCGTACTATATTTAAAACTGTGGCTATTAATTGTTAACCTGAGATAATATAATTGGGCCTCCTTGATTCTCAAACAATTTTTCATACTTCATCAAGTTCACAATTTTCTCAGTGAACCCTTGCATAGCCCTCTGCATAAATCCAAAACTTATGTTTATAAGATAGGCTATTTTAGATTTTTAGCATCAAGTCAAATGAGGTTGAGAGTTTGTGACCTTAAATGGCTTATTATCAGTTCTGAAACTAATTCCGGGAACATATTTCAGCCAAACCGGAAATCCACTGCATAAATTGTCACGAAAACAACCTTTAAGCAAATTCACATATGAAAATAAGACCTTTTAAGTTTTTCCATATAGAGTTTAAGTTAATTGTTGCTAAAATGAGGTTAAATCATTTGAGCTAGGAGATAGCAGCAAGCCATGCATGCAAAAATATGTAAGCTCATAAAATGTTATTTTTGTTTATCATAGACATTTTTTTAAAGAGCTATATTATTTTGGAGGTAAAGTAATTTAAAAGTTCAAACACAAAATGATAAATAGAGCGTGTTTGAATGTTCAAATTAAAAACTGAATAACATTTAATGTAGAAGAAAAAGAATCTCATTTAATTTTTTTTAAATTAAATGCATAATAAATCATAGATCTGACATAGATTCGTTTTTCTTTCTTTTATTTCAAAGAGAATTCTGCTACATATTTTATTACGAGTAGTAACGATTATTTACAAGATTTTTATAAGCAATTAAGTTTTAGTGACATTAATGCTAGTAACATTTTCTTTCAAAACAAATGTTAATGGAAATTTACCCAAAATTCCACTCAGCACAAACATATGGTCCAATTCTGAGGTGAGCATAAAGGCCTGCTTTTTGCACTAGCTTTAGAAATCTCACCAAATCGTATCTCCCTTCAAAATTATACTGAAATTTTTTCGAAAAAAAAAAAAAATGTTACAAGACAGGAAATAACATAATAAGATGACATAATTTAATAGCATGTTAAATGGACATCAACATATGTACTATTATGTCCTGTACGTCTAGCATAAGGATCACATTTTTTTTCCCCTACAAAAGAAGCACTAATTGTATTACATTATCATAGAGAGTATTAATAATATGATCATTGCTAAATTTTTTGAGTTAACTAGAGTTGCAAAGTAAGACAGTTGAATTACAAGAAATGCATGGGGTGTAAAAATTGGATGGTCCCATATACATACATATAACATTTATTATGAATAAAAGTATGCATTTTAAAATCATCATATATCATGTATATCATTTTCCAAATTCCATTTCACATTCCAACTTTCACCAACATATCTTCTTGATAGCATACTTTACGCCTATATGAACTCAATATCTTTGAATTCGTTAGCAAAATTCTCAAGTCAATATATCTCTACTTTTATACTTTGAAATCATATGGATGATCATTATACTTCTTAAAAATATACTACTTTGATATGAAGTATCAAGTTTTATGATGTGATTTTAAATGGGAGCAAACCTTACGGTATATCAAATCATATTTCAAAAGATTTACTGAATAAATGTTGAGCATAAATTGCTAAAAACCGTTATTTGGCTTTTAGGAAGTCATTAATGTTTCCAAACATATTAATATCGAAGAGTTGAAAAACAATAATGATTTGCAAACACCTAAAAACATTTTTGTAATACTACTGCATTTCAAAAGCTTCAACACTTATCCCATGATATGTTTAGTAGAACGACAGTTTTAAATACAAATGTTACAAAGATTTGAATTTCGAAAGATGAGAGAACATACATTGCCCGGTGACGGCTCATGAACATTCCAAAACACATAAGTTTCGATCACATCCAACCCGCCTTCTTTCGCCTTCATGATTATATCTTCCCACATCTACATATCAAAACCAGTAACCAATTCACAAACTTTCGACAAAAATAGAACAAAAATCATGTTACGCGCAAAAGTACTATAAGATTAGAACACCTCAGGAGTACTTCGCGGATAATGTATAGAACCCGATATAAGTATCCTTCTTCTACCATTAATAACAATGGCTCTACCATCATATGTCACACTACACAAAACATGTTGGCAACCCAATTGAACTATAACAAAAAGTAACAAAACCCATTTGGAAAACAAGTTGGTTTCCATGATTTTGTGTGAAAATGATGGAAGCAAAATGTGTGATGATGTGAAAGAGAGTAGAGTGGTTGAAGAA
Organism: Artemisia argyi; assembly: GCA_030686995.1. Taxonomy (NCBI): domain Eukaryota; kingdom Viridiplantae; phylum Streptophyta; class Magnoliopsida; order Asterales; family Asteraceae; genus Artemisia; species Artemisia argyi. Next base: position 222,123,606 of record CM060708.1, read on the forward strand.
GAACAAGAGTGAGTTTTTTGGTTGAAAGAAACTTGAAACCAAAAAAATATAAGGGGGAAAATATTTGTTTTTGGTATGGGACTATGGGGCAATCTTCTTGTTGATACGTATAGTATATATACTCACACATTGTTGGTGTGTATATGTTTTATACAAAAATGATAACCATAGTCTTTGTAAAGTTAAAGACTTCTGATTTAAAAATTTTAAATTTGTATTTCAACCATAAATAACCAACTGCTTTTAGTTAATTTTTAACCACTAACCATTTTATTTATGTTTGAATTTTTGGTAACTAATCTCTCCGTGCATAAAATGGTTTTCCATCCCGAATAAATTTTATATTTACAAAACGCACACAGTGTTGGCAAAATGATCACTACAATGTGCACTAATATCACATCTTTACTTTTAAAAACGTTAGTTTTGGGCAGTTGCATACTTGCATCGTTATTGTTTTAAAATAAAACAAAATATAAAAGTTACACATTTCAATAGACACAAAATAAAGGATGAATTTCATATCCTCTCCTATGTTCATGATTAATTTCATATATGCCTAAATTACAACCTTTGAATGCAAAGTAATTAGTATGTGGAGTACATTGCAGATTTGTTCATTAAGTTTATTCTGTAAGTTTAACAATGTATACTCGGCGTATTGTTAGAATAGTTTCTATGGATCTTTGTAATCATTTTAGGGTCATGGCAGCTCCAGGGATGATATCGAAATGACGAAATGATTGTGTTAGCATCGTTGTAACTCTTAACATCTTAACTTCCTGATAATTTGTTATTCTTCAATCTTAAACATGACTAATTGCTTTTCAGGGAAAACAAAAAACTTAACAATCCATATCTATTCAAAAATTGAAAATTTATGTAACAAAAGTATAAATCATCACAATATCTATCTTGCAAGAGACATAAAATACTTTACATAAATACACGCGTTAAAAAGGACAAAGGATAAAAAGTGTATCATAAGCAAGTAATGTGTGTAACATGGTATTTCGATGGGAATCTTGGTTACATTTTTGGTTCTGGAAAACCATGTGGTAACTAATTAATTTCTACTGTTGGATCTTTTGCAGCTGTCTTTACCCGATGATTGGGTCAACCTTGTGACACGTGATTTCCTCTGCCCCCTCCTTCTTGTTTCTATTTTTGTCATTCACAAAACAAAAACGAAACCTCAAAAAAAATGAAGAAATTAGTAGTATGATGATTTATATTGGATATCAAGTAGATTATGTTGTATCTAAATTTTCATAACTTAACAATTTGTCTATTTTTTTTTTTTTTTTTTTGGCAAAACGGAAGATATATAGATAAATGAAGCTTCAACAATGTTGAAGAACAAATTACAAAGATTGACCACAAAAACTAACTCAACAACAAAACTAACTACACTTGAAGCAACAAACTAAACAATCAATGAAGAATCCAATGTTGATCAATCCAAATGTGAAATTGAGAAGCATGACATACTTTTTGCTCAACTGCCCATTGAAACACTATAGGCTTGACAAAAGATAATGCTTTGAACCGATCGACAATTTGTCTATTTGCTTATATTTTTAATTTCATATGCATAAACATTAAAGGCGGCGACGACAAATGCAATTTTCTATTCTATTTTTTTGATGTTTTTAGTATTGACATGACGATTTTCAACGGTGAACATTAATGCAACAATTTAAGTTTACCTGTAATCTTCAACATGTCTTTAAAAGTATCGTTAATAAGGATCATTACTCTAAAGTCAAATATTGTTGAGATAAAGTTCGAGGGTTAAACCAAAAATTGACAAAAGTTATAGGACTAAAATGATTAAGCTTTTGATTTAGTGACCAAAAATTGACAAATATTGTTGAGAATACTTGAGATAAAGTTCGAGGGTTAAACCAAAAATTAACGTTAAGTCTACACTATCACTTTCTAAGTTAAGCAAATGACCCGATCGGATTGGACCGACCGAGATTGGACCGAACCGACTACATTTGGTTTAGTCTTTGGTTTTGGATTTTTAGCTAATTCGGTCCTCGGTCCGGTTTAGTCCGGACCACAAACCGGTTATTTGGCTTTGTTGGACCGGACCGATCGAGACTGGACCGGACCGGACCGACCACATTCGATCCGGTCATCGGTTTTGACTTTTTGGCTAATTCGGTTTTCGGTCTTATCGGTCCGGTCCAGTCCGGTCTTATACCGATGCTCATCCCTTTAGAAGGTATACATTGATACTTTGATACGTTGCAAGTTTGTAAACAGTTGAAATAAACTACAATAAAAACTAAAACTTAAATATTTTAAAGTAATTTGGAGTTTTTCGATTATGAACGTATATCGTTGCTGTGATTAAGGTGGTGACAGATGATTGCTAACCAATCAGAAGTCAAGATCAAGATTTGTAGCCTGTAGGAATTAACTAACAAATAAAATAATGGTGCACCGTGGTGAGAATTATATTAATAGTTTGACTAAATTCAAATTCAATAATTAAAAATGTTGAAAAATCATACTCTGGTAATAACATCAGCGAAATTGAAACACCGTGGTCTGTCGATGAAAAAATAATACTTTTTTTGTCACGCAATTCTACTGTTTTTAACATATTTAAATAATAGAACACATGAAAGATACATGTAAAACTCTGTAAATCGCGTGAGACTGAGTGTTAAATTTAGTTAAATGGTACCACAATAGTAAAAGGTATTTTATTTGATGCATTGTAGGGCTTTAACATGGGTTATGTTTGGCACATAAGATTGTTAGGAAATTGTGCTTATTTTTTTTAAAGGGTTTTTCTAACATGTGCCTTTAGGCACATGTTAAGAAGTGGGCCCCCGAGTCCTTTTGTGTGGGGTTTTATCACTTTTTAAATAAAAAACCATTTTTTTGTGTCATTTTCACGGGTTTCTAAATATTTTTTGTGAGTCCCTAGCTCTTTATCATGTGCCTTAGGGCACATGTTAGATAAATATTTTTTTAAAAATAAGCTACTTAAAAAATAATCTTTGTTTGACAGACATAACTTATAAGAGATTTAAAAAAAATAATCTTTCATAATTTCTTAAATAATCTCTTTTTATAATCTCCAGCACCAGCAACAGTTACTTTCGCCAAACATACATATTCGGGTTTAAACATACATGTTTGATATCTTTTTCCGGTAAGAAGATAAATTTAGTCTCACACACTGACACAAGTATACAAAATTAAACTATGGAAGCAAAATCAAATTTTTTTTTTGTCCTAAATCGTAATGATAAAGAGCAAAAGTTGTACAAATTATAATTCAAGTTGTACGTAGTCAAAGGTCAATATAATTGAGTTGTAGGCTTGTGTTGGCAACCATGTGCCTATGTTAGCAAATAAATGGTGAGATGTACAACTGTTTTGCTGATACTGCCAGTTTCTTGTAATTCTAACGTGAAAATTCAGAATCGAAAATGCAAATACTTATGTGATAACCGTTCTAAACTTAAAATTGGGTTTAAACGTATAAAGTGAATTTTGTTTGTTTTAAAGAAGAAAAAAAAATGTGGGACTTACGTGTACCTATGACATGTTATAGTTGGAGAATGTGTTTTTCTGATTTTGTGTTATAAAAATGTTATAAGGGTAAAAGGTGATGTGACACATCGATATCTCGCGGATAACCCGCAAGTCACGTAGCTCTATTATAAGAGGTGATATATAACGGTGTAAGCTATTTACTTTGTTTTATTTTAGACGACATTTCATTAAAAGAAAATTAGCAAGGAGCTAGCAATTAAATGAGAGATTTTAACCGATCAGTCTAACTATAAAGCATACGACCTCTAGACTTAAGTCAAGAAAAAAAGTACAAACGAAAATAAAAAAAGATGTCACTTTTCCTCATAGAGTGAAAGTTAAAAGTGATATTACTACAGAACCGCCAAATCCACCATAAAGAAGTCGCGATGATGACATACATAGGATGAATTTTCTCCTTAGAAACGTGCTAAGAGCTCAACCAATCTCTCCAATAATTGTTAAAAACGAATAAAGGCATGGAGGCATTAAACAAATTACAAACGAGCCTCCAAAACATCTATGGCAATGTCACACTCGAAAAAGATATGGAGGTTGGACTCCACATTTCCAATACAAGAAGGGCAAGAAATCTCCGGGATTTTGATACTTCGGGATGAGATATTGAGATTTGAGACGATGCAAATGTTGGTTATTAAGTGTTAACAAGTTCCCAGATTAGGGTTAAGATAATCAATGAGTACCGGATATTCACTTGAAATCGTGTTATCACTTTCCAATAGAAACTATTCGACCCTATGCCTGGGTTACACGAATATCTCTATGGGATAAGACCAAGTGATGTTCTTGTTTTAGGCACAAATCAAGAACAAAATTGTATTCAAGTGTTTAGAGTTTTGTGTTGATAATCGTATCCATGCAGAATGTTATGACTTCTATTTATAATAGAGAATACTCAAACCCTAACCCATGGAATTATGGATAATTAACGGCCCATTAATTATATCATAATATTTTCCATAATAGTAGGAATCAGTGGTTAAAAACGAGCAGCAGAATAAACTGATGCCATCAGCAGAATCATTCTAGCTGCAGAATCTACTAGCAGAATCCACCATCAGCAGAATCAGATTAGCAGAAACAACCATCAGCAGAATCAGATCAGCAGAAACAGATTCTACTAGCAGAAACAGATTCTACTAGTAACCACTATTGAGTCAGGGAATTCAGTGACCAAATGAGTGTACACTCCGTACCTCCAAACCCATTACCAGGTGTGAATTAATCCCTCAAGTGCACTAAATTTTCCAACAATCCTCCCCAACTTTAGTTCACTTTCTTTGCATGAAAAATTAAACACAAAACAAAATATATGCATAAATGAAAATATCTTGAAGATTGAATTCTCATCTTAGTACATTACACGTTCAAATATTCGAGAATCAGGGTGTTCTAAGAATTGAACCCTTCAACCTATTTGAATACCTGAAGATAAAATACACATACATTTTCAAACACTTAAATAAACCTGACACTATACAAGCCATGTGTCCATATCCAATTCATAAATGTTGTAAAAGCTAAAAGTCCAAAGCTTCATGAAGCGGCAAAACTTCAACATTTACATAGGTGGTTCCTCTTTATTCATGCTCCTACTTAGCACTTTTTCAAAGAAAATTAACCATTGAGAAGTTAAGACTTCATCCTCCTTTTCCAGCAGGTTCTGAGCACAACCTTGGGATGACAATAAACATGTGCTCCAGTCCACTAAATGTTCAGCTTGCCACATTGAACTCAGCTCCCAAGTTTCCTCAGGAGGGAGTTGGGTGTCTTTGCATTCAGTGACTAAGTTGGACTTAAACCCATCCCTTTAGCAGACTTCAAAACCAAGTCTCTAGCTAAACCCTTCGTCAAGTGATCAGCTAAGTTTTGTTGAGATTTAACAAAGTCTATAGATATCACCCCATTCATGATAAGCTCACGAATCATGCTATGCCTGACACCTAAGTGTCTAGACTTCCCATTGTACATCTGGCTATATGCCTTTGCCAATGTAGCAGCACTATCACAACGGATAGAAATAGGTGCTATATGTTGTAAATTGATGAATAATCAGATTATGAATTGATGCAAAAGCAATTAGCAATCTTATGGTACTGATACGAGCCACAGGAGCATAAGTATCAAAATAGTCTATTCCTGACTTTTGTTTAAAGCCCTGAATAACTAGTCTTGCCTTGAACTTTTCAAAAGTTCCATCTACCTTCATTTTCTTTTTGAAAATCCATTTGCTACCTAGAGTTTTGCAACCAGGTGGTAGATCAGTCAACACATAAGTGTTATTGCCCATGATGGAGTTCATCTCATCATTAATTGCTTCTTTCCAGAAAGCAACATCCTAGGACTTCATTGCTTCTTCAAATGTTTTGGGATCATCCTCCACAATGAAGCAATAGGAGTATTGGTCAGAGACCTCACTCCTTGTACCTTCAATTAAGTATAATTGAAACTCAGGTCCAAATGATTTTGGAGTCCTCACCCTATTGCTCCTTCTGAGCTCAGGTTCAGGTTGTTGTTCCACGACCTCAGCAGGAACCTCATCAGATACTTCTGAAACACCATTGTCATTGGTTCCATTTGGAATCCTTTGACTTGGTCTAGGGATAGATGAGAATCTGTTCTCATCAAAGAGTGCATCCCTTGATTCAATTATTGAGTTAATTGAAACAGACTCATTAGGTTCTATAACATAAAACCTATAAGCCTTGGAATGCTCAGCATATCCAACAAAGATGCATTCAATGCCTCTTTCTCCCAAAGTTTTCTGCTTTGGATCAGGGAGTCTTACAACAGCCCTACAACCCCATATCCTAAGATAATTAAGGTTAGGTTTCTTTTTAGTCCAAAGTTCATAAGGGGTAACTTTGTTCCTTTTGTTGGGAACCCTATTTAATAAATAGCAAGCTGTTAACATAGCTTCACCCCAGAACCCTTGACTCAGCCCTGAATAGGACAACATGGAATTAACCATCTCCTTCAGCACCCTATTTTTCCTTTCAGAAATATCATTTTGCTGAGGAGTATAAGGGGCAGTCGTTTCATGGATTATACCAACAGACTGAAAATACAGAGTATCCATGTACTCACCTCCCCTATCAGTCCTAAATATTTTTATTATAGACCCTTGTTGTAATTCAACTTCAGTTTTAAATACTTTAAATTTATCTAATGCTTCATCTTTAGAATGTAATAAATAAACATGACAAAACCTAGAAGCATCATCAATAAAAGTCACAAAGTATTTCTTATTCCCCAAAGAGGGAGTAGCATATAAATCACAAAGGTCACTGTGAATTAACTCCAAAACTTTAGTTTCACGTTTTACACTTTGAAATGGTTTCTTAGTAATTTTGGTCATCATGCAAGTTTTACACTTTTCAGTGTCCATATCAAAGGCTGGAATTAACCCATCCTTAGACATATCTCGCATTCTTTTAAAGTGTACATGGCCAAGTCTTGCATGCCACAGGGTTGAATCATTAAGTTTAGATGTAGATATAAAAGCAGAATCAATCTTATCATGAACAATATTAAGTCTGAACATTTGATTACACAAATAACCAAAACCAATAAACACACCATTTTTAGACAAAACAAACTTATCAGATTCAATAACTTGTTTATAACCACAATTATTCAAAACACTACTAGAAACCAAATTCTTTCTAATATCAAAAACATGTAAAACATTAAACAAAGAAACAATCTTTCCAGAACTAAACTTCAAATCAACACATCCTTTTCCATGCACCAGGGCAGTTGACTCGTTTCCCATATGAAGAATAGAACCATCATTCATTGACTCATAAGTCTTGAACCAGCTTCTATCTTTACACACATGAATTTTTGCTCCAGAGTTAACCCACCAAGCTACATCATCATCCTGAACAAAATAAATTTCAGATATATATGTAACATAATAAATCTCAAAAGACTTATTAAAGATATTCTGACCTTTCAGAGAATTGGTGTTACCATTCCCTCCACTTGTGCTTGATCCATTGGTTTTATTGCCAATCTTTACACCTTTACAATCCTTCCTGAAGTGTCCAGTTTTACCACACTTCCAACAAGTCACTTTGGGTTTCTTGTTAATATCAGATTTGGTGTTATCTTGATGCTTACGCTTGCCCTTGTTGTCATTATTCCTGGAGGAGTTGTTATGCTCCACCATATTGACAACTGATGGACCAGTAGCATTGCTACTCTCTGGCTTGTCAATGTCTTGTGCTTTGAGTGAATCCTCAATACGCAATTGACTGCCCAACTCAACAAGAGTTAACTCCTCCTTCTTATGTTTCAGCATATGTTTGAAATCTTTCCAAGAAGGAGGTAGTTTATCGATGATACAAGAGACTGAAATAGCCTCATCCATGTTCATCTTGTGTTGTGTGAATCGACCAAGTATACTAAGAAGTTCATTGTATTGTTCCATGACAGGTCTAGAATCAACCATTTTGTAATTGTTAAAATTACTTACAAGGAACTTCTTACTTGATGCATCCTCAGCCATATATTTGGCTTCCAAGAAATCCCATAGTTCTTGAGAAGTTTCAACATTCTGATAAATATCAAATAGAGAATCAGACATACCATTGAGAATTAAACCTCTGCAAACATAATCATCATTCTCCCATTTGCTTCTTGCCCTCATCTGATCCATAGTAGCATCATCTCCAAAATCTTTTGGAATCTCAGTTGTCAGAACATAAACCACATTCATACTTGACAACAAGAAGTGCATCTTCTTTTGCCATCTTCTGAAATCAACACCTTCAAACTTTTCCAACTTTGAAAAGTTAGCAGCCATTTGTCTCATAGCAGGAGCCATTGATTATCACTAATAGTTTCTATTGATTGTTGGTTATTAAGTGTTAACAAGTTCTCAGATTAGGGTTAAGATAATCAATGAGTACCGGATATTCACTTGAAATCGTGTTATCACTTTCCAATAGAAACTATTCGACCCTATGCCTGGGTTACACGAATATCTCTATGGGATAAGACCAAGTGATGTTCTTGTTTTAGGCACAAATCAAGAAAAGAATTGTATTCAAGTGTTTAGAGTTTTGTGTTGATAACCGTATCCATGCAGAATGTTATGACCTCTATTTATAATAGAGAATACTCAAACCCTAACCCATGGAATTATGGATAATTAACGGCCCATTAATTATATCATAATATTTTCCATAATAGTAGGAATCAGTGGTTAAAAACGAGCAGCAGAATAAACTGATGCCATCAGCAGAATCATTCTAGCTGCAGAATCTACTAGCAGAATCCACCATCAGCAGAATCAGATCAGCAGAAACAACCATCAGCAGAATCAGATCAGCAGAAACAGATTCTACTAGCAGAAACAGATTCTACTAGTAACCACTATTGAGTCAGGGAATTCAGTGACCAAATGAGTGTACACTCCGTACCTCCAAACCCATTACCAAGTGTGAATTAATCTCTCAAGTGCACTAAATTTTCCAACAGCAAAAGCCTGTCAAACAATAAGCGTCACATGAAGATATTCACTTTACGATGAAGAGACTTGTCCCATGTAGTAGGTGTTGGAGTTAGACAATCAAATAACACATATTGCGGAAGCTAGGATCAAGTATAACAAGTAAATATTAACTAAAACATAAATAAGAACATACCCGTTGCACTTCAATAAACCTTGAATCTTGTGTAAAATAGATCAATGATAAACCCCTTACCGTTTTGTTTATCGATCTTTTGATAATTACTATAGTGAGTAATTACCTCGTTCTTGTACACACAAACTACCAACGAATAAAGGTTTATGCAAGTAAACGAAAACACTTGATTTGCTTTGGAAAAAATCGACCCAAACACCCTTATGGGTTGTGTGCCGATCGGCCAATAAAGAAAGAGAGGAAGAAAGACTTTTAGGGTTTTGTGTGTGTGCACAAAAGATGTAAAAGTCTAACCCTTAGGCCTTGTATTTATACTAGAATAATCTTGGGGAACAAGTAAGGGTGGGTCGACCCTCCTTGGGCTTGGTCGACCGGCCACACCCCCTCCAAGAGGATTCCAGAACCTTCTTGTCTTCCAAATTACACTCTAGTCCTCGTTCTTTCGTTACTTAATAATAGTTAATACTTACGTTTAATAATTAACGATTATTTAGTCCCTCAAGTGTTTATAAATATATATATACGATACATATAACATATATATATTTATTTTACTTTATTCTCGTTTGTAATGTGTGCAATCCCGAGGTCTCGGGTTCGATACTAGTCATTTACTTATTAATATTTATACATAACTTTTAACAACTCCCACTCGTATATCTATTAATAGTAAAATGACATTGGTTGGCGTCTTGCAACACTCCAATGCCCTCAGTTCGACCTGAGCTAGGTTTCCTGAAAAACCTTTAATGATTCATCATTATAATTATCCTTTCGCTTCTAATACTACATTAATAAAAATGTGAGGTTCTTTATTAAATTCTGTTTCTCGTCTCTTTATGATTGAACAAAATTACCAAAATATCTGAACGTATTCCAAATAGACTTTGGGCGTGGCCATGCAAACATTTTGTCAACCCTACGAGGGGCCGAGCAGTATTAAACTTCTGAACAAATCAGAAGGAACGAATTCTCTCTTGACTACAAGGATAACCCATGAACTTTGCAACACTTCTGAAAACAACCCTTATGACTTCCAATTACGGTAAGCGGTAGATTGTCTCACAAAAATGCACTACATCCATGACACTTATCTGGTATCTCAAGTCTGAGGATAACTTTAAATATGATTCTCACAATAAATTTTAAATCATATTGTTGGGATAAGTCCAATACTCAATTCATTGAATATCATGTGAAATTGGTATGACTACGCATCAATATACTTTCAAGTATATCCTTAACCAATACTCAAAATTGTCTTAGTTTAATGATATTCCCATATCATTAATCGACAACGGACTATTTAGAATAATAAATTATTCATGGATCTTAAACATGCAAATATAGGATATATTATTAAGACAATGAATGAATAAACATAAACAATACTTTATTTCATTAAAATAATAATTGTACATTACATCCCTTATCCAAATACTAATCACAAATGGGCATGAAACTTTCAGCTAATCTAAGTCCTATTCCTTCAGCATGCTTGTAAAGCTTGGTGCCAGGTAAAGGCTTTGTAAATTGATCAGCTAAGTTTTCATCTGTGTGAACTTTGAGCATTTCGATTTCACCTATCTCAACTTGTTCTCGAACATAGTGGTGCTTAATCGGGAAATGTCTGGTGCCTTTCATGATTCCAGGTTCATTGGCAAATGTAATTGCAGTTGAGTTGTCACAATACATTTTTATAGGTCGCTGAATCGAAGGCATAACCCCAAGCCCGGAAACAAACTCCCTAATCCAAACAGCTTCCATTGCAGCTTCTGAAGCAGCTATATACTCACTTTCTGTAGCAGACATCGCTAGTACACTCTGCTTTCTGCTCCTCCAATCCACAGCTCCTCCATTAATGACAAAAACATAACCAGTCTGAGACTTCGTATCATCTTTATCACCTTTCCAAGAAGCATCGCAGTAATGTAACATCAAGTTCTGCAGATGGAGTACCCCCATAAACTAAGAACATCTCTTTAGTAGCCCTAAGATACTTAAGAATATTCTTAACAGCAGTCCAGTGTTTTTCACCTGGATTCTGCTGATATCGACTGGTTAAATTCTGAGCAAACGCCACATCAGGCCTTGTGCTTTTCACCGCATACATTATAGATCCCACAGCCGAAGCATAAGGGACTCTCTTCATGCGTTGCACCTCTTCGGGTGGTGAAGCACAAACTTTCTCGCTCAAGCCATGTTGCTCTTGCATCGGCAATATCCTTTCTTTGAATTTTGCATATTGAATCTCTTCAATATTTTATCAATGTAAGTACTTTGGCTTAATCCAATTAATCGCTGAGATCTATCTCTATATATCTTGATTCCCAGAATAAATGCAGCTTCCCCTAAATCTTTCATAGAAAAACAACTTCCGAGATATGCCTTAACCTTTTGCAAACTTGGAATGTCGTTTCCCATGATCAATATGTCATCGACATATAATATAAGGAAAATTACATTACTCCCACTAGCTTTGTGATATACACATGGCTCATCAAGATTTTGAGTGAATCCATACTTCTTAATTTCACTATCAAATCTCTTATTCAATTGTCGTGATGCTTGCTTCAATCCATAAATGGATCTTTTAAGCTTGCATACACGATCTGGGAATTCTGGATTCACAAACCCCTCAGGCTGCGCCATATAGATGTCTTCATCTAGGCGACCATTTAAGAAGGCAGTTTGGACATCCATTTGCCAAATCTCATAGTCATAGTAAGCGGCTATGGCTATAAGAATCCTAATAGCCCTTATGTCAGCTACAGGAGAAAAGGTCTCCTCATAGTCAATACCAAAATTTTGAGTATAGCCTTTAGCTACCAAACGGGCCTTATAGGTGTGTACAATGCCATCCATATCAGTCTTTTTCTTGTAGAGCCATTTACTCCCAACTAACTTGGCACCCGGAGGTAGGTCTACTTCTTCCCAGACTTCATTGTCTTTCATGGATTGCATTTCCCCATTCATAGCTCCCTGCCATTTTTCCTTTTCAGGACTATTCATGGCAGCTTTATACCTTGTAGGTTCATCAAGATCGAGTTTATTGTGTGACCATAGTCTTTTTGAAATTTATTTAACAAAATACGTAGTTTTAAATATATTTAATGTATAATAATATTTCTTTATATTTTTACATAAAACTAGAGAAAAATGAAGAATAGATAAACCAAAGGTCACCCCTAACAACTGTCAATATGATCGGCAACTCAAGAACTTTCACTTCTCAACATGATCGGTATTCACTACTCGTGATTGATTGCCCCTCAATATAGTCACAACAGCTGCACCATATAAATTCGGCATCTCGTCATTATTTTTCGATCTCTCACTCTGTTCCGGTATGATCACTTCAACAACCTCCACTTCTCAATCAGATAGGAACAGATATGCAATTGTTTTGTTTCTATCATTTATGAATTGTTAACACCACTTGCTTTTACTTGGGTCTTAAAGAAACATATTGATTGTTTGAGATATTATATTAACATTCCAAGCATAGTAAACCGACAATATGTTTATCTGTTCACTTTTCTCATTTTTTGTTACCACATTTTTCAGGTTCTCGACTTCTGTGACTATGACGTCAAAGACCCGTGATTAAACCACAGACCTGGCTTTTTTTTTTTTTTTTTTTTTTTTTTTTTTTTTTTTTTTTTTTTTTTTATAAAAAACAATACTACGTACATGTTTTGTTCATTTGGTCTTGTTTAGTGGAAGTTGTTTGTTAATGAAGATTTTTTTCCAGCTAATGCAAATGGCTTTTCTGTGTATTTGACATGTGCAGTGCTGTTTGTTTTGTTTTGTCATGGTCTGAGTTTGTTTCTTGGTTATTTTGTGTTTGATTTTTTGTCAATGGGTTAGTTTTGTTTTGTGATGCGGGCAATATAGATTGTAAAGTTTGTGTTGTGTGGTTTTTGTTGTCTTTTGAAAACATTTTAAAAAAGTACTATATTCTTTTAAATATATTTGAAAGTACTTATTTTGTTAAATAAATTCTAAAAGTACTATGGTCATTTAAAAAACTCCATCAAGATCCCCTATCAAGTTGTCATCACACTCCATGTTAAGATATAGACGTGTAGGAGCCTTCACAGATCTAGATGACCTGCGAACGGGAACCACTTCAACTTCAGGTGGAGGACCTAAACTTTCAGGTTCCACAGGAAGTTGGCTAGTTTTTTCAGAAGGTGCTACATCTTCATGATCGTCTTCCAGATCATATACTCTCCCACTGAATTCTTGAGATATGAGCTCCTTTTCTAAGAAGTCTCCATACCTTGCAACAAAAACTTTGTTTTCAGTTGGGTAATAAAAGTAGTAACCCATAGTTTCCTTAGGGTATCCTACGAAGATGCACTTCACAGATCTTTGTTGGAGTTTGTCTGCTGAGTCACGTTTAACATACGCCTCACAACCCCAGACCTTTAGATAAGACAAGTTAGGAGCTTTTCCAGTCCATAACTCATATGGAGTCTTATCCACCTTCTTTGTTGGAACCATATTCAAAATGCGAACTGCAGATTCCTAGGCATAATCCCAAAACGAGTAAGGAAGAGTTGTTAGATTAAACATATATCGTATCATGTCTTGCAATGTACGATTCCTTCTTTAAGATACACCATTTTGTTGTGGAGTATATGGAGAAGTAAGGTGCTGGACAATTCCCTCCTTTGCTAAGTAATCTATAAACTCTTGACTCAGGTATTCACCACCTTTATCGGATCGAAGAGCTTTAATCTTCTTTCCTAGTTGCAACTCTACTTCTGCTTTAAACACTTTGAATGTTTCAAACACCTCATGTTTATGTTTAAGTAAATAAACATAACCATAACGGCTATAATCATCCGTAAATGTTAAGAAGTAGCTAGCACCTCTCCTTGACACATGTCTAAGTGGTCCACACACATCTGTGTGAATAAGACCAAGTAGATCATTAGCCCTTTCAATCCTATTTTTAAAGGGTTTCTTAGTCATCTTCCCAGCAATGCAAGATTCGCATTTATCATATGATTCATCATTGATCTTTTCTAAAAGCCCATCATGTTGCAGCTTTTTCATGCGATCTTTGCCAATGTGAGCAAGTCAACAATGCCAAAGATAAGATGAATCCAGACCTTTCTTGATTCTCTTATTGTTGATGCTATACATTGAATTATTTTTAACAAAAGCATTATCATTATCATTCATATCAATTTCAAAGACACCATTCACAGCAATAGCATTAAAATAAAAAACACCATTTAAAGAAACTGAAATTCCATTGCTAGAAATAGTATGATAAAAACCAAGGTTCAACAAACATGAAAATGAAATTACACCTCTAACAATTGACGGTGCATAATGACAATTATTTAAAGATAGTACTAGGCCCGAAGGCCACACTAAATCAAAAACTCCTATAGCTTCAACTCCTGCATGCGCTCCGTTACCAACGTGCAAGAATTGTTGTCCATAGGCCAGCTTTCTCTCAACTCTGAACCCCTGCAAGGTATTGCAAACATGAATGCCACATCCCGTATCATATACCCATGAATTCAATTTAGGAGTAAGAGTGAATAATTCAATCATAAAGAACGCACCTGATGAACTGGGGTTACCAGCTTCATTCCCCTGCTTCTTGAGTCGCAAGTCATGAATGTAGAGAGGGCAATTGCGCTTCCAATGGCCCTTTTCATGACAATGGTGACAAGCCTGATCCTTCTTGTTTGGCGGATTCACCTTGTTCTGCTTAGGCTGATTCTTCTTCATCTTGGGTTGAGGTTGATAGGCCATGACCTGCTTGCCTTTATCACCTTTCCCCTTGCCTTTGTTCACATGCGATTTCTTCTGGATTCTCCCCCCATGAATTGCCAACACTTGCGGGGTAGGAGCCTTGACCTTGGCTGGTAGACTTTTCTCATAATCAACAAGCAGTGCGAGTAATTCTGAGACTGTCTTCCCCGAGCAGTGCATGTTGAAATTCTGCACAAAACCAGCAAAGTCCTTGTTAAGGGCCCTGTTGATCAAGTGCACTTGCACATTCTTAGGGTAACCAAATACATTCTGTGAAGCTGATCAAATGATTCCTTCATCTCAGTCACATAATCTTCAACCGGTTTACCTTCACCATGCTTGCAGTTGTGTAGCTTGTCAAGTTCATCATACAATTCAACTGCAGGAGGTTTCTCATAAGATTGCTGAAGTACTTCAAGCATATCTTTTGGGAAAAAGTACTCAAACTTCTTTTGTAACTGAGCACTCATGCTAGTGAGCATTAAACAAGCAACCTCATTAAACTTAGCATGTTTCTCCCTCCACGCCGCCTTAACTGCTTCTGGTTCAGTAGCAGCAGACTCAGCTGGGCATTCATCGGTCAAGAAATTGAGCTTACCGGTCGCCCTCAAGACAATTCTAAGCGAACGGTGCCAATTATTGAAATTCTTTCCAGTCAATTTTTCTCTCTCAAGATGACTCTTGAAAGTAGAAATCACAGATGGGGTATCGGGTTGAGCCATATCTACAGATAAAAGTTCAAATATTAGTATTTTCGATAATAAATATCTTCAAGAAAATAAAATACCCATAGCTATATTCATATAACTACCAAAATTTTCTTGAAAATCTAGGACCTAACTTTACATAGTTCCACCACATTAGTTGATCTGCTAGTGGTGAAAGTACAAAAGATAGTAATCTGTCGAACAATAATTGGCAAACAAGATTTACAATTCCTAGATCATTATCGGATTTACATCAAATTGATTCATCAATTTGCCTTGTAAGCATGTTTTATCCCATCTCATGCCTTAAGTTCTAGGTCTCACGCACAACTTAATTAAGTCGTCTACCTTAGAAACTGTAAAATTACAATTATGGTCTCACGCGTTAAAAGAATTTTACCTTGTTATAGTAATTTAGTCTAGGTCTCACGTTTACTAAATTAAAATTCCAAGTGTTCCTTATAGATAGATGGCATGTAACTTAAATTATAAGGGTATTCAATTTTGATATGTAAATCAAAATATGTATAAAGATGTATGCACTCATCTTTATAGCATAAGTTTTCAAAACCTTTTTATTACCAATTCGTGAAATTAATACACAAAATTTTACTTGAGGTTTTTAAAAACCCTAAGATGACTTTCTACAATTATGATTTTAAAAGTAATTCGTTTAAGATATATTCAATGTTGTGATAACCAAGGCAGACTCTAAGGCTCTTTTCTAAGCCTTCAAATCACGGTTATGAATATCGTCTTAAAGGACTTAATTTTAAAAGCATATTTGTACAAAACATCAATCAAGCAAAAGTTTATGGATTCAATCTCAAAATCATGTAATAAAGATTCAATCTTTATCACTTAGGGTTTCACCATTATTAGTCCATATTATTTTCTTTTATGAAAATTACCCTTTTTATTGCTTACAACAAGTCCAACAATTAACAAACAATAAAAATACAAGTAATTAAAAGAAAATTAAACAACTAATAATAATAATAACGTGAAACAATTAGCCACATGCAAACCTTGTTAAAAAGATCCTAATAAAATCAATTCTAGGTATAATTATGCATGTAATCCACCAAGGCCTTCTCCTCTTGATGGAGGAGAGTCACATACATTGACGAATCAATTGCGTAGGCCAAAGATGGTATACACACCACATAGCATATAAATTGATTTTAATATTTATGTATTGGAGTCTTCCCCAATTTTAGATCTATTTAAAACATGTGACAAATAAATAAAACAAGCAAGATCCATGACTAACATGCATGTTTCGTCATGGAATAAACCTAACAATTAGCACAAAAGTATGTTCACATAACCGGTTAAAGACCTAGGGTCTCTATGTGATTACAATTAATCATGTTAAACCACAAACCCTAATTAGGGTTTTAAGTGGAAATCGACCCCCCCCCCCTCAAATTAGGGTTAGGGTTTAAATTTTTATAAAATTTTTTTAAGAAAACCCTAGAAAAAACATGTATCTAAAACAATTAAAGGTCCGATTTTTATTACGTTTTAGTAATCAATTACATGTTATACATGGCTCGTGATGCCACTGTTGGAGTTAGACAATCAAATAACACATATTGCGGAAGCTAGGATCAAGTATAACAAGTAAATATTAACTAAAACATAAATAAGAACATACCCGTTGCACTTCAATAAACCTTGAATCTTGTGTAAAATAGATTAATGATAAACCCCTTACCGTTTTGTTTATCGATCTCTTGATAATTACTATAGTGAGTAATTACCTCGTTCTTGTACGCACAAACTACCAACGAATAAAGGTTTATGCAAGTAAACGAAAACACTTGATTTGCTTTGGAAAAAATCGACCCAAACACCCTTATGGGTTGTGTGCCGATCGGCCAAGAAAGAAAGAGAGGAAAAAAGACTTTTAGGGTTTTGTGTGTGTGCACAAAAGATGTAAAAGTCTAACCCTTAGGCCTTGTATTTATACTAGAATAATCTTGGGGAACAAGCAAGGGTGGGTCGACCCTCCTTGGGCTTGGTCGACCAGCCACACCCCCTCCAAGGGGATTCCAGAACCTTCTTGTCTTCCAAATTACACTCTAGTCCTCGTTCTTTCGTTACTTAATAATAGTTAATACTTACATTTAATAATTAACGATTATTTAGTCCCTCAAGTGTTTATAAATATATATATACGATACATATAACATATATATATATTTTTTACTTTATTCTCGTTTGTAATGTGTGCAATCCCGAGGTCTCGGGTTCGATACTAGTCATTTACTTATTAATATTTATACGTAACTTTTAACAGTAGGAGGATCCAAAGAAGCCAAAAGGTGAGCGTCAATATGTCTGCGAGTCACTACTATCAAGAAGACGCCATCATGAGCAATAGACCAAATACAAGTGTCCGAATTAAAATGGATGTAACTTAACAGGCATAGAAGGCTTATTTGATAAAATCAACAAAGATCATCTATATGTAAAAGTCAAGGCCTTTTAGTAAAACGTTTAAAATCCATAAACCTTTTTTTTTTTTTTTTTTTTTTTTTTTTTTTTTTTTTTTTTTTAACGGTGACTTTCATTTTTTGGATAAGAGTCGCACCTATCTTATGGTAGGCCCTCATCCACCACATACCCAGACTATGTTGTCTTAACCGGGTCCACGCTGGCGCAGTGAAGATTATTAACGGCGTCCGCCTGGAAACCGTACCGCCTCCACACGATTATAATTCGCTAGAGAAACGGCCGGATGAAAACCGGGGCTGGCTCAGATTCGAACCTACACAGCTGATGGCTTATATAGGGTCTCCTCTTCATTGCCTAGTATCAACAAACCCTATGATCAAAGAGGACTTCCTGGATGATCACCCATCCGGTACTACTCTCTGTGTGACTCACTTAACAAGTTAAGCACTCACCACTAGACCAGATGGTAGTTGATAGATTTTTATTTACTTCATAAAGTACTTCATATCATATCAAATCATACCGAAATACAAAAACAAATATAAACATGACTTCAATTATCATACACTGTCCATTTTCCTACGAGTCAAATAATTCCAATATCTATTTAAAATCAAGGATGTGATGAATGTATAGCTGCGCCATGATGACCATTTTACGTTACACGTACCCTTGTATGCATAATTCAGACCTACTTTCGTTGTCACTTATTATGATGTATGATGGTTTAGGCAACTCTTCTAAATATTGTGCCATAATTTTTTGTTACATAATAGCTTAAAGTGTATGGCTAGGAATTAAGTACTTACTAAACTAAGAAAAGTTAATGTTCGTGGTTTTTAATCTATAGCTCCAGCTACATTTTTTTTTTTTTTTTTTTTTTTTTTTTTTGTGTGTGTGGTGGGGGACCAAAGCTATAAGTTCATCTTGCTATACAAAAATCTCAGCTGTATGGTCCAGATTGTGATTGTTGCGGTAAGAGTGCTAGGTGTAGATGGCAAAGTCATCCTCCTTATTCGGGTCTCACATGTGCAACATCACCCCAACACCTCTTCACAAGTAACCCCTCCTCACCAAACAACAAACCTCAACTTACTCATTTGGCCCCCACCACTTACAACTTTATTTTTTTATTCATTTCGTTAAATAAATTAAATTCATTTCACTAATTATACAAAATAATACAACATACTAAATTTATTTCATCCAAATAAAAAAATTACAATACAGGAAAAAAACCATACGATATGAAAATACAAACACAAACGAAACGGAAATACAAACACAAACCATACATAAATACAAATAAAAACGATACAGAACAACATAAGGCATTAATCCCTATATCTGTTCCATATGGGGCTCCCTTTCAAAATGAACCACACATTAAGATATTTGAAGCCTTGCCCACCATAGCGTTCTTTGAACATGTTCAATGTAGTGTGCAGACGATCATTCACCTCGTCATTAAGTTGCACGCTCAAGTAAATATTATCGAATTTTTGACATTCACAGTTCATTCTTGCCCACTTACCCGTTATCTGGCTTTTGCTACGAAAAGGGCCGGCAGATAAGTTGTTGAACCTTTCTATAACAGTATTCCAAAAAACGGTTTCGCTATGGAATTCGTGAACGTTTAGCCACATGTCGGCTACCAAGCATTCTTCTTCAACAGACCACCGATTAGCCATAGTAAAATTGTTTAGAAAGTGAAGTGTGTGCAAAATAGTATGTTATGTGATGCTTTATATATGGGTGTTTAGAAATTCAAATTTTAAAAACAGAGCGGGATACTTTTAAATTTCAAAATTTGAATTCAAAATGAAAGCGGGATAATTTCAAAATTTGAATTCAAACTGAAAGCGGGATAAACGTTTAAATTTCAAATTCCAAAAATCATCCTATAAATACCCATTCTCAGATGCTGAAATACACCCACAATTCACACACAAATCATCAAATTCAAATTCAAATTCACGATATGGGAAAACAATACATAAAACATCGTTACGCAACATTACACCAAGTTACAAACGATACCGGAAACAAATAAACACGATACGGAAAAGAAATAAATACAATGCGGAAAAGAAATAAACACGATACGGAAATACTTAACATAAAACACCATTACTCATCGTCTTTGTCCCATGCCAACGTGTTTCTCAGAACGAACTACGCATGTTGATATTTAATCCCTCTCTCATGGCGTTCATGATAAATTCGGTTTGCATTGCTGAGACAACAAGGGTCTTGACTTGTACGCTGCAACTCTTTGTAAATAGCATTATATCTACGACATTCAAGGTTGATTCATGATAAATTCGGTTTGCATTGCTGAGACAACAAGGGTCTTGGCGTTCATGCCAACGTGTTTCTCAGAACGAACCACACATGTTGATATTTAATCCCTCTCTCATGGCGTTCATGATAAATTCGGTTTGCATTGCTGAGACAACAAGAGTCTTGACTTGTACGCTGCAACTCTTTGTAAATAGCATTATATCTACGACATTCAAGGTTGATTCTATTCCATTGAGCCGTAATACTATTTTTATTACGGTGCTCACCATCAGTTTGATCGTTGAACCTTTGTGTAACTTCATTCCAAAAAGAACGTTCATTCACAAGGTCTCTAGAATCGTGAACTTCAAGCCATACGTTAGCTAGCAAGTATTATTCCATTGACCAACGATTAGTCATTGTAAAATGATGTAGATATTGAAGTGTGTGAAAGATTGAATGGTATCGTATGGTATTAATATGGGTTTATTGAAAGCAGAATACATTTTAAATTCAAAATTCAAACAGAATGCGGGATACATTTTAAATTCAAAATTCAAACAGAAGGCGGGATACATTTTAATTGAAATGTGTGTGTTTTACCAATGCTCTTACAAAACTTCATAAACTTTACTAACCAAAATTTTAAAACAACAAAAACAATAAAAGAAATGGGAAAAGAAAAAAAAAGATAAAAGTACAACAATGTCAGCAGCACCCTTCACCGTGCCCACGAAACACCTTCCAACGGCTAAGAACGGCAAGGGGCGGTGCAGCAACGAGCAACGGCTCGCCGTTGGCCATGCCACGTCTGAACGGCGAGCAGGCACAACGAGCAGCACCTATCACTCTAAAGAGAACCCGACCAAAAACATACTCAAAAATGACTTACTATATAATATGTACTCAGGTTAAGTGATATTACTTAAAGTAGCTTAATAATACCTTTTTTAATTAAGGGAAGTGATTTGCACACTTCAAATTTTGATTGACATACAACAATGTACAATCACAATAAACATCATACATTATTACACATGTATAATTGCTTACAGAGTTACAGCAAATCACCTCCCATTAATCATGGATAGTTATATTTATATGAAATAAAGTTAACTAGAAGGAAACGGTAGGGCAAGTAATACAAAGTAGAATATATGGTTGGTGAGATACACGATGGATGCATATAGTTTATGATTTTTGTGTGCATGCAATTGCTTGTTTGTTAGTATGGGATATAGTTTATAATTTTTGTGTGCATGCAATTGCTTGTTTGTTAGCATGGGATATAGGACCATAACATTTGTACCATAGTTCATAATGGAGCTCCATACCCTTGATTTGGGAGTATCATGTAACCGTGATAATGTATCTCTATAAACACGAATTATTGGAAATGAATGTAACATTTTTTACATGTAGTTGTATGTATCATCCGCTTGGTTAGTAACAAAGGGGTAAAAGCTAAGACATAGTTTGTTTTTTTAGTGCAACAAGACTTCTATAGAATTGGGACACTAATCTGATTATTTGTCGCAATAGTGGCCAACGTCTGTTCTTGATGCCCATAATGGGTAATATGCATTGTGTAAATTAATCCTTAGAAGTTAGAACTTGTGTTAGTTGTGAATGCGTTAGATCCAATGAAATAGGAAGTTGGTACTTGAAACGTGTAATCGGATCAGACCAAACGTCTTAGGAATTAGGATGGTCGTTGAAGGGGGGTTGATGGCAAAAGTGCACTTAGTAAGTCGAAGAGAATATGCTTAGAACATATTTTTCATTGGCTCAGGTTTGGTGAGGGGTTTAGACAATATCATCCTGATTACTCGTAATCGTTCATGTACCATATTTTCTGCATTTGTGGTATTGATGGCTGAAAATTTTACTAGTAATTGCTTAATATAAATTAAAATTTTGAACATTTAATACGTTTGGCGTAATTTTGTAAGATTGAAATCGTGTACCTCCTCAACATATTGAAGTCTAAAATATGAAATCAAGCATTTTGGTTGGTGATTACTTGATCAGATAAATAGGTGCAAAAAGAGAAACCCGAAAAACCTAAACTGATAAGTGATAACCATCAGATCTTTTATATAATAAAACAAACCTCTATTGCGAATTTTTTATTTCAAAAAAATGGATTCATACCTTATTTAGTAATAATTTTATCTAAAAAAAAGATTATGTTCTTATTAGGTAACATTTTATATTTATCTATAACACAAGTAGAAGATAAATACAAAAAATATAGATAAGATGCAATTAATAATAGGATTAAAATTTTTAAATAATTATTTTTAATAATAAAAAACTATAATTAAACATCATAAATGAAACAAAACAAAGATTAAATTATTTGATTTTTTAATAAATAAAAATATATGAATCAAAAAATTTTAAAAAACCCGCGCGTGCGCGGACATTATAACTAGTTTTAGACTAAAGATACAAGTGCACAAAAACCCGCGACCCATTGCCATTGGGTGTTGATTTGCACACCAAATTTTTTTATATTTACATCATTCTGTACAAGTTGTATAGCATACTGTACAACATGATAATGCACAAAATGTGGTGAAAGTATAAGAAAATGTGATGTGCAAATCATCCCCTATTGCAATTCCTGTATTGGAAATAACCAAATTCTGCAATTTTGTAGCTCATGTAGATTGGGTTGAACACTTTGGGCCATATATATGTTGGGCCTTTCTCAAAGCAAATCTTGTATTATTTGCCACTTTAGAGAAAAACAAAAAATAAAAATGAGATAAGGATACCGGCATTAACATTTCATTTCTATTGTATCCTTAAAAACGTGTGAATCACGTAACTAAATTAAAAGTGATAAACTATAATAGAAATGAGATTTTTATAGCGTCAAACAATTGTAGTTGTGATATTTTGATTAAGTGTTTTGTATAATATTTTATACTTGCAACGTAAAATAATCAAACTATAATTGAAAAAATATTGTAACATACGATAATTTACGTTGAAAAACAATTCTTAAATGTATCAAATAACATTTAAAAACATTTAATGAAATTGAAAATGAAACATTACATCAATTTTGAAAAAATCAATTACTAGAATGAACACTTCCCAACAAGATTACAAAAACCGACACTTTTTTTTATAGATTTACTAAAATCGACACATCCAGCATTTTAATTTTGCTCGCTGTTTTTAGAAGAGGACAAAACATTTTTACTAAAAGACAAAAAACATGAAGAGCAAAATGCTTTTGAATGTGTTTGTTTTAGTAATGATTTATGTAAAGTATTCATTTAAAAAAATGACGCATTTCGAAATGTGGTATATTATATAGTACTACCTCCGTCCCATAAAAACTGTCCAGTTTGACTTTTCAGAGTCAAACTGGTTCAAATTTGACCTTATCTATTTTTGTGAGTATTATATAATACTTTATGAAAAATATATGAATGGATTGAGTTTTAAGTGTGTTTTTTATTGGTATAATTTTTCATCAAGTATTATATAACACATAAAAAATATTTAAGGTAAAAGTTGAACCAGTTTGACTTTAAAAAGTCAAACTGGACAGTTTTTATGGGACGGAGGGAGTAGAATTTATGAATGAATTTTTAAAAATTACTAATGTTAAAACTAAATACATAAAAAATTCTTCTTTTTTCTCTTTAGTAACTATATTAAATAATAATAATAATAATAATAATAATAATAATAATAATAATAATAATAATAATAATAATGTTATCAAAAGTTGTCATGCTTATTTTTTAAATTTTCAGTGATAACATTATTAAATAAAATATTTTATTCAGGTAAATTGTTTGAAATTTTATGTGAGATACAAGTTTTAAATACTCTTTTCGTCTCAAAATTATTGTTATGAGAGAAATTACAAAGTTTAATAAAAATTGTGCAACTATAAATCTCAACCACTAGAAGGGAATATTCTTATAATATATTCTCTAGTTTTTACTTAAAAATGAAAGTGATCAATTATTTAGAGACATCCTAAAAAAGAAATGTGGACTAAAATTTCGAGACGGAGGGAATAAGTATTTGCGTATTCAACGCTACTATTTTTAAGTTTTTTAAAATTTTATGGGAAAATTACAAAAATAAATTGTCGTTCACTTGATAATTCATTATTTGAATTCGGTCATTCAAAAATAGACCGGGCGACTGGAGAACCACCCATGCATCAGATAAGTGTCCCAAGTACATGGCAGCTTATGGTTGGTGGTTGTATAATTTGCCCGGTCTCCTCAATCTATTTTTGAATAAAGTCATAGGTGGTCTTCTAAAAGATTACTTTGCTACCGGTCTATCTAACTATCTTATAATTTAGGAAGGCCTACTATTAATAGAAATACTTAAAATTAAGCAATACAACGTCTAAAGCTATAAATACAACAACCAATACTACTTATAGAAATTCCTCTTATATTTAATTCTAACATACAATTAATACTAACACTAAATACAATAAATAAAACATTATGTACATTAAATACAATTAATTAACTAGTAAATAATTACAATTAATACATTTATTAAAACACACCTTACATAAAAAAATACAAATTATCAAGCATATTGTACAACCAACTTAAACACAATTCCTACATTAAATGTCACTAATACAAATAATAAAGCACATTATACAAATATTCAAGCCCGAATAGGCACGAGCCAAACGGGCTCGAGCCTGAACGGACACGAGCTAATCGAAAATTTTGATATCTGTAAATTTATTGTCAAAAAGAATATAATAAACTAAAATACATGATTCATCGAAAAATTTTATTTCAGGGTACACGCCGCTGCAACGCGCGGGTACCTGCTAGTTTTTTTATAAAGCAAAAAATCTATATATTACTATTAGGCTAGATGCAATAACGACCGAGACCAACTCGGTCTCAATCGGTCATCTCGGTCGGGCTTACTGTGGGGACGAGGTCGCGACCGAGAAACAAGGGAAATTTTGATGGAGTCGGTTTCAAGCTCGACGACTAGGCAAAGTGTATTTTGATCCAAACTTCCCACAATCCCATGTTTATGACCGTTTGGGACAAAAAAAAAAAAAAAAAAAAAAAAAAAAAAAAAAAAAAAAAAAAAAAAAAATCCCCTATAAATACACAACTAAACAACACTTCAATTCACATAATCCCATTTCAAAAAATCTACATATTTTCTCACACCATGAATTCTTACGAGATATTTTTTGCCGATTCGGATGATGAAAATGAAGTTAGTAACGAGTTTTTGATGTTTGCGGAAGATTGTTGGGAGGCTTATCAAGCGTCGCAACCTAATAAGGCATTACGAAACCGTGTTGATAGGGATCGTGTGGGTGCTCATGACCGTTTAGTGACTGCTTACTTCTGCGCTAACCCAACATACGGCGATGAACAATTCCATGATCGTTTCTGAATGAGCCGCAGACTATTCACACGAATTGTACGAGAGGTAACCGATCATTCACCTTATTTCCAACAAACTCTTAATTGTGCTGGCGAACTTGGTATTTCTCCTTTGATAAAAATTACTTCCTCAATTCGTCAATTGGCATACAGAGTCAATCCTGATATGCTTGACGAATATGTGCAAATGGGTTCGTCAACAGTTCGTGCGTGTCTCTATAAATTTTGTGAGGTCATCATGGAGTTATATGGTGCAGAGTATTTGCGAAAGCCGACGGTTACTGACGTTGACAGACTCTATGAGCATCACCATCGAGTTCATGGGTTTCCGGGGCTGATAGGAAGCATTGATTGTACAGATTGGCCGTGGGAGAATTGCCCACATGCTTTAAAAGCTCAATTTTGTAGGGGTGATCATCGGAAAACTCCTTTCATTTTATTGGAAGCGATCGCCTCTCAAGATTTATGGATTTGGCATGCGTTCTTTGGTGTTGCCGGTATGAATAATGACGTAAATGTTTTACGTGCATCCCCTCTTTTTCAATGATCTCAAAATGGGGAGAGCACCGGATGTGGAATTCGTTGCTAACAGCGTGCCTTATAAACGGGGATATTATCTTGCTGATGGGATATATCCGAAATACTCTGTTATTGTGAAGTCTATTAGAAATCCAGGGACGCATGATGAAAAGCGTCAATTATATAAGAGGATGCACGAAGCAGCAAGAAAAGATGTGGAATGTGCTTTTGGTGTACTAAAGAGGAAGTTCCTAATGATTAAACAGCCGGTTAAGGGATTTAACAAAGAGCGTCTTGAACATATTATGTACACATGCATCATATTACATAATATGATAATTCAAGACGAAGGGCGGGCGATATCTCCCGAATTCTTTCCAGCTGAGCAGCACCGTTCTTATGATCCCTTAAATACGCATGAGGAATCATTGCAAATTACTAGGGAGATATGCAACAAAACAACTCATCTTAGCCTCAAAGCCGATTTGGTGGAACAAATATATCATAATAATCCAAACTAGTTTAGTCGTTTTATAGTAATGTTTTTTTAATGTTATTTGAATTCTATTGTAATGTTTTTATTTTATTTGAATTAATATGTAACGTTTTAATTATTAATGAAATTTTAGTTTTTGTTAAAAATGTTAAAAAAAAAAAAAAAAAAAAAAAAACCCTTGGTTGCCCTTATTGTGACACTGAATCGTCTGCAGGGACACAAACATAGAAAAAAGAGGGATTGACCCTTATTGCATCAAGCCTTAGAGATAGATACTCGAGTGTTTAATTTAAACGGATAAACCAATACAGTAGATCTGTAGATGCCAGTCGGACAAGGAAACTAGTAAAAATGTTTTCTGCTTGTTATCGCCGCAAATTCATCCTTAATTTGACTTTACTTAACTACCGATCATCTTCTTCACTTTCACAAGGTATCAATAACTTATGCTTATAATTTATTTATCCTTGATTTACTTCCATTTCATTAATTTACATGCAATACACATTTAGATTAACTTTCATCTTCCCATGATTATTTTTTATAATAATAATAACTGATTGATTGTTAGTGGGTAATTGGGGTTTGGCTTATTTGTTTGGATTGCTTATTATTGTTAAGCTGACATAACAACAATTAGCTTGATAAGGAAAATTTATGAACTATTAATACCCTTATGGATTTTTAGTTTAGGTACATACATATTTGCGAAATGTAAGGTGTTGCATGTTGGAAATAAGTATACCCGATACACATGGGTGTGTTTGGCAAAAATACGGTAGCAGTAAGGAGTAGTTGCGAGCAGTGGCAGTTTTTTTTTTTTTTTTTTTTTTTTTTTTTTTTTTTTTTTCTATAAAAACGTTTGGTAACGTAGTTGTAGGTGTAATTATAATGTATAAGAAAGCTCCTAAATGTTCAACGCTCCTAAATGCTACTTCATGGAGCGTTGGAAAATGAGCATTCCGAAAAAATAGATAAAACTACTTGATGCTTGCCAAACGAACATTAAAGATCACAATGCTCAATTAGTCATACTCTTCACTTAATTAGGGCTTTTTTCAGTAGAGCTCTAAATGAGATACATTGTTTTGTTTCAGCAACCAGGCAACCTTGGGATCAGTTTGGTATATAATATGTTAAACTTCCGATACTATATAATAACCATAAACTTTTTAACTTCAATTTCAATATGAAGTTATGAAAGTGATAAATTAAAAATGTTGATTTAAAAGGAAATCAATGTTGAAGACTTTAGCCTTACTTTCTCACCTGCTTGACTAGGGTTTTTTTTTTTTTTTTTTTTTTTTTTTTTTTTTTTTTTTTTTTGCTGTTGTTGTTGATTTCATCTTAGCCACATGTAATTTTTCGTGCAGTCCCACTTGGAATAGTGAATCCAATTTCGTTTAACTTTGGCTTCCCATATTTGACGTAGATACTCTCTTTGTTGCAGGCTTTACACATCATAGTGCCCCTGTACCTGTAAATCAGTTTCTTGCAAGTTTTACACGGGGTCTTCAAAATCCTTCTCTGATTCACTTGCGGAATATATCTGAAATCCAGCACAGAAATTATGGTTCTGCAGCCTCAATAGTTCAAAGAAACCCCAAATTTTCAACTATAAATAACGATGATATCACTTATTTTGAGAAGATATTAGGGGCTAAGAAAGTTATTCAAGACAATGAAGAACTAGAAACAGCAAACACAGATTGGATGAATAAATACAAAGGCGCAAGTAAGCTTATGCTCCAACCTGACAATACCGAAGAGGTTCATAACTTCACAATCTCTATCTTTTTACCAAGAAAAAGTAGCTGAATGATCACTACAATTACATATAGTTATTACCATCCTTGTGTTTTCATGCAGTTATCTCAAATTCTTAAGTATTGCAATTCCAGATGTTTGGCAGTTGTTCCTCAAGGTGGAAACACTGGTCTTGTTGGAGGAAGTGTTCCTGTGTTTGACGAGGTAATTGTTTATAAATTTAAAGTTTATGCATTTTATTGTTATAGTTTGACTTACTGCAGTCACTCTATTACTTTCAGGTCATTATTAATACTCGACGCATGAATAAAGTTATCTCATTTGACGAGGTAGGGAGGTCAGTCTTCTGCTATTAGTAATCTAACCCTCTATTTAGTCTATCGTTTATTGATAAACTGAGTAAATTGTTGATTGCTGATTTCCGTTATGTAATTTTTGTTCGCAGGTCAGTGGTGTACTGGTATGTGAAGCAGGATGTATACTGGAAAATCTGATTTCTTTTCTAGACCAAAAAGGGTATTAGTTTTATAATTGATGCAAAAAACATGACCATTTATGATTCTTTTGAATCATTTGTGTGATAATACATTTTGTTTTTACGTTCAGCTTTATTATGCCATTAGACCTGGGTGCAAAAGGAAGCTGCCAGATTGGTGGAAATGTTTCGACTAATGCTGGCGGGTTGCGCCTAGTACGTTACGGATCTCTTCATGGAACTGTTCTTGGTAAGTGTTTTTACATTTACGTATATTGATATATTCAAGTATTAAAATCTACAGAATTAAACATATGTACCCATACATTATGATGCAGGTCTTGAAGCTGTTTTGGCGAATGGTGATGTGATTGACATGCTTGGGACTTTGAGAAAAGATAATACTGGATACGATTTGAAACACTTGTTTATAGGTTTGACACCACTTTGTAGTTAATCACAGTTTTAGTGTAGAAGTAGATCATTCTTTGGCTGATTTGATGTTCATGTATCTAATTGCAGGAAGCGAAGGGTCTTTAGGAATCATTACAAAGGTTTCAATACTCACGCCTCCAAAATTGTCTTCAGTAAACATAGCTTTTCTTGCTTGCGAAGATTATGCCAGTTGCCAGGTAAGATATTCTGTTTTCTTGATATCATACTGTTTAGACCTTAAAATTTAAGTATTTACATTTGATTCAATTGTTTGATGATTATGTTCGGCTTCTGTTTATCAGAAACTTTTATTTCAAGCTAAAAGAAGGCTAGGTGAAATACTATCAGCATTTGAATTTCTAGACTCCCAAGCTATGAATCTGGTAAATTATCTGCTATTCTGCTAAAGCATCATAATGTGGTCTCAACGACACCAGATGCATGTAGTAAAATTGTCTCATTTCAGTTAAATTTACTTATACGATTCTTTTTTTCTTCTTTTTTTGTTGTACTACAGGTTCTCCAGCATCTAGACAGTGTCCGAAATCCATTACCATCATCGATTTACAACTTTTATGTTCTCATCGAGACAACAGGAAGCAATGAATCTAGTGACAAGTAAATTACTAGTACAATTTAAACTATTCCTATGATAATGTAGATAAGTTTTATTTAATTCTCTTTATTAACGTGTTGTACTTATCATCTGTTTCTGATCTTTCTAGGGAGAAACTTGAGGCCTTTCTTATTCATGCTATGGAAACTGGTTTGGTATCTGATGGTGCCATTGCACAGGATTCTAGTCAAGCATCATCATTTTGGGATATTCGTGAGGTTCGTAATCCCATGATTATAATTTGTATAACCACTTCAATATGCTAACCTTTCACCGCACACACTTGCCGGAGGTCTTCCTGGAAGCAGTCTCCTTATCCTCGGGTTTATCCTGGGGTAGGGGTAGGATCTATCTACATTCTACCTCCCCCATACCCCGCCCCGGTGGGATTGGGTATGTTGTTGTTGTACGTCAATATGCTAATCTTATATACTTTTTCAGGGCATTCCAGAAGCATTGCAGAAAGCTGGGGCTGTGTATAAGTATGATCTATCAATACCTGTTGAGAAGATGTATGATCTTGTTGTGGATATGAGACTACGCCTTGGTAACCATACTGATTTTATTCGTTGTAATACAATATCAACCATAATGATTATGCCTAATAATTGATCTCAATCTGTTATTATAATATTATAACCATACAATGACCTCGTTGTACATAAAATTAGGTGACGATAGAGCCAATGTAGTGGGATATGGTCACCTTGGAGATGGCAACCTCCATCTAAACGTCTCGGCTCCAAAATATGATGATGATGTAAGATTTGTAACCTGTTTAAACAGTAGAAATGCATATCCCTTTTGTTTCTAATTTTTTTAAAAATAATATGCAGATTTTGGCAAAAATTGAGCCGTTTGTTTATGAATGGACATCTCGGCATCGTGGGAGTATCAGTGCTGAACACGGATTAGGCCTTATGAAAGCTGAAAAGATTTACTACAGCAAGTCATCTGAAACTGTAAGTCTACTTCGTAATGTTCTCTATGGGGTATGAAATGCTTTATTATTACAGAGTAGAGGTGTCAACATTGGCAGATTGGAAGGTTGGGTTATTGGTTGAAAGTTGAAACAGTTTGGGTCAAAAGGTTCTGTGCTATAAAAATCATATCATACTTGAGAAAATTTTCACATAAATATTTTATTAATATCATAAATATTTAAAGTAAGATGATTTTAAAAAGGTTCTGTGCTTTAAAAAGCATACTTGGAAATTTTGACATTTTTGACCCATTTGGCCCGTTTCCTGATTCGGCATGTCTTAGCGAACTTTTTAGCCCGTTTGGCCTGCTAAAGGTAAAACGTAATCTGAATTGACCCATTCATAAGTAAATGGATCTAAATAGCCATTTCAATGAGGAGAGGAATGGTATCACAATGCTCAATCACACCATGGATGATAGTCCTTGTGCACTTTTACAAAGTTTCATCTGTATAGGTACAACTTATGGCTTCAATCAAGAGATTGCTGGATCCCAACGGCGTACTGAATCCTTACAAAGTTATCCCACCGTCACTCCTATCCTAGTTGAGGTTAGAAACTCAGAAACCTGATCTCTAGTTAAATCATAAGGATCGTTCTATCTCTCGAAATTCTCATGATCTTTAGAAACCTTCTTAATTTTTGTTTTTGGGAAGACCCTTGAAAATTAAAACATTTTTTTGGAAGTTATGAAATTAGAATTTTGACCATCATCATCATTACAAATAATTGAGTAATTCTACTGAACTCCTTACTGATTCTACCAATGGGCAGGATTCACATATGGAAGTACAAACACCTGCTATCTTCCATACAACTCTCCAGGAGTGCAGGCCATAGGTTCACTGCTGTTCATTGTGCTTAACATGTATTGTTACTTTGCTTAACAACCATAATACTCTTTAAGAATGATAACAATAAAAAGATGGTTCTTATGTAGATGTTAATCATCGATACCAAATGGAAACGCTCTTCTGTAAAGTGTTTCATTTCAAATCACTTAAGGGTGGCTTAGTGGCAGAAAGGCTTGTTACTATCACTCTAAAATGTGTGAGGTCTCTATCTCAATTCCTACTAGGTGCAAACAACCTTAAGTGGCAACACCAATCTCCTGAAAAGGGAGGGCCTTACCTGGTTTCAGTATGTGTGGCGGTGGGTTCAAACCCCGTGGATTAATCGGCCAAAAGGTCGGAAATCATGGTTACCTCTAAATAATAATAATAATAATAATAATAATAATAATAATAATAATAATAATAATAATAATAATAATAATAATAATAAAAGGTATTTCATTTCATTTTGAATCCTATGGCAGTTTGTGTTCATGTATCCAATGCATTTATAATTCCACTTCGTGATTATCTGTACCAATCTCTGAACCGAATAGATAAATAATGTCTGCTAAAAAAAGTAATTATTGTAAATAATTTTTTGTTTCTTAAAAGATCTAGTTTAGTTTAAGATTACAGGAGATGTATGAGCATAAATCTCAGGTTTGACTTCCTATGTGGCGTAGATACTGTGAACATGAAAAACGTTTAGCTTACATAGCTGTCACAATCGACTAATTTATTTGCACATGTGTCAGTTTGGGTTCTATTTTACAGATGAAATGTGTTTTAAGAAACATAGTTAGAGTAGAAATGGGTCAAATGGGTCGAAAGTAACCCATACTACAAATGCTCATAAGTAAAAAGTGTTTTAAAAAACATAGTTAGAGTAGAAATGGGTCAAATGGGTCGAAAGTAACCCGTACATGTACACAAATGCTCATAAGTAAAAAGTGTTTGCTAGTCATCGTGATCCAACCCGACATATTTTGACGGGTACTATCTCTGTTAATCCTAAACATTTATAACATTTAGTTTTAGATAGTTTCTAGAAATGCAGCCATAACAAGTCAACTTTCCATTAGAATCATCTATAGATATGAACTGGTGAAAAAGAAGTAAGATTCCTATTCTCTTCCTCTCAATCACTCATCCATATTCATCACTCATCCACTTGCCAAAGCATATTTTCCATGTCAGCAAAGCCACCTTCATTTTGGCATTTATCCATTTATTTGATTGGATCTAACAAGAATATCTTACATGGTAAAGTTGTCCACAACCTATGCGCCAAAATACCAATGATGTATCGAACGCATATGGTTCTTGCTTTATGTAAGCAAGTGCGATGAAATGACCAATAATCTTGAAGGAAATAAATAAATGAAAATGATTGGGATGCTTAAAATATATGACTAATTGTGAATCTTATAGATGTGTCAATAGAATGCTGACACATATGTTTAGGCATGCGAGTTTGACATCCAATCAATGCTCATAAATAAATTACGTGATAGTTTAATACCACACGCGGTTTTATTACTATAGGCCCGACATATATGTGTTCTCTTGGATTGCCTATGACAGTATGATGAAAAAGATGTATTTTGTTAAGCATAATATGTGCCTCAGTGTATGTATTATATATAAATGTGTTGAATGGAAATTCAACCTAACAATGACACTATATACACCAGCTATAAAGATACTAGCAACAAATATTCCATACACTTATCACTTTTATAATGATTAAATGTATATAATTATGAAATATATGAGTATTAATTGTTATTTTTATAAATTTGTAATGCTTAAACAATACTCATAGAGTTGTGATTAGCAAAACCTAATAAAATAAAAGATACCAATAGATGTATCCAATCCAATTATCCAAATGTAATATAGCATGCAATTACTGAAGTCATACTTGTGAAGTCATCTTGTAAAGATACAAAATGACGAGACTAGAATAGAATAGAATAGAATAAAGTATCAATTCCGGAACAGATTAATACACTTTAATAATTTTTTAGGCCTTTATTGGAGGATCAAAATATTATCTTAGCAAACATTTATCTTTTCAAAAGTAAAGTTTCCTTAACTGTACTACTAACATTTTCTTTTTAAAACATATGTCTAAAGGAGATGAGAACTTGTTGATGTCTAATGTTAAAGTTTAAGTACCATCTTCTTTGCTCTTGTTTTGAGACCATTTCGATTCACCTTTCTCATGTTAAAGTTTAAATATTATATTTATAGACGAGTCAAGTTGTTTGTGAGCTACTCAAAACTGACTCCATTACTACTCGAAACTTGCAGGCACAAATGAGCCGAGATCCATACCTAGTGTGAAACTTTTTAAATAAACCAGCTCGAGCCCCATTTTAATACGACACCTTGCTACGTGAGCTAGCCATTAGGATTGTAAATCTAACTACATATAAAGCATTTGACTCTCTCTCTTAAAAATTTTAAGATTTCCTAAAATAAAATTAACTAAACTATTATTAGTACAACCTTCTAATACAACAAATATTACATTTCAAAAAAAAAAAAAAAAAAAAAAATACAACAAATATTCAATCATTTACTTTTCAACCCTTCATTAAATGTAAAAAAACACCCTATAGAAAAAGTATATGTTATTATACTTATTGTACAAACTAATCAAACATAAAAATTTCGTACAATCAATATAACTTCTTTTTATCGCTGTATACATGGTTTTTAAAATTGGACCGGACAATGAATCAGTTTTCCAAACAGTTCCCGGTTTTTGTCGTTTTTTCCGGTTCAACCGGTTGGTCCATTTTTCAAAACATTAGTTGTGCATGCCCTTTTTTTCGTATTCATGTTTTCTTTTCATTAAACGTCCCTTGTTATATTTATCATCGTAGAAAACAATGAGCGAGTACCTCTTAACTTCATAATAGTATCATCATTCGTCATGGAAAACATATAATCAAAAACATTACTCAAAGAAAATTTTATTTACAGGGTACTCACCGCCGCAAGACGGCGTATCCTGCTAGTGGGAGGAATAACGGAAATAAAAAGTCAAAGACCAAAATTCGATACCTATCTTCTACTTGATGGACCATATATGTAACTTCATCCTTAAATAAAACAGCACCGAAGACCAAAACCAAACCATAAACCTGTCAAAACACACACACTCATCATTACTCATTAGTACTATTATCCACCATCATGACCGGCTCCTCTACCTCTTCTCGCAAGGTAACAATCCAAATGTTTCATTACATCTTTATTTTTTTATAAACACCTTTACTTAATTACTTAATTGTGACCTAAGCCCTTTGGTCTAATGGTATTTGAGTTGCCCACCAACCTAGAGGTTGCGGGTTCAAGCCTCGCTGGAGGCATTTGTGAGATAGGTGATATATGGTGTGAAAAAATTGATATTCTAAAAAAAAAATTACTTAATTGTGATCACTTGTACCAAACTGTCCCACATCGGTAAGTAAGAAAAAGTGAATCCTTATAAGCCTAAAGTAGTGAGCTAGCTCTAATGATTTTCATTATGATTTTTAGTTGAAACTCGAGACTAGTTTCATTGCTTTCGGCTTATGGGGTGGTGTTATATCACTTTTAAATTTGACCAAATATATTTATTGGTTTGTTTGATTAGGTGTTGAGTAAAATAGCAAGCAATAGACTTCAAAAGGAGCTGGTTGAGTGGCAAGTCAACCCACCTTCTGGATTTGTTCATAATGTCACTGACAATCTTCAAAGGTTATTGCTTTTTCTTCTTTTATTTTTCTACCAAAAATGTTTGTAAAAATTATTGGTGGGCCTTGAAAATGTGAGTTGATGAATGATGTAGTTTGTGATTAGCCTTATCTAGCATTACTCGTAAGTTTATTACTACTCTTTAATTGTCTGTAAAGTCTGCTAATACCGTCAGTTTTTTTAAGTTTTTACAAATCATATGCAACTTTTGATGTGTGATTAAACTTTACCTGTACCTGCAAAATATTGTTATGTTAGTCATGGGCATTGTTTGTCAGTTAGTACTTATTGAACCATTCTGGGGTGGCGCAATGGTAAAAGGCTTGTGACTATCATCACTAAAATGTGAGAGGTCTCTGGCTAGGTGCAAACAACTCTGAAATGGTCACGCCAACCTTCCTGGAAAGGGAATGGCTTCACCCATGTTGAGTATGTGTGGTGGTGGGCTCAAACCCTGTGGATTAGTCGGGTAAAAGGTCGCAAACCATGGTTACAAAAAAATGTTAATACTTGATGTGTGAATTATTATCTTCAAGCTAATGGTTTAGCACTATGCAAGTATGTAAATTTTTACTCAATAGGATGGAATCAACGAAATCAGCCATCTTGTAACGGTTTTAACAATACAAGATAACGTCGGAATTTTTCATAAACTGGAACTATGTCATTTCCTTAAAACTATGGTTTTGCAATTAATTGAAGGTGGGTGATTGAAGTGCATGGAGCTCAGGGAACTATCTATGCTAATGAAAAGTACCAGCTCCAAGTTGATTTTCCTGAGCATTATCCTATGGAAGCACCTCAGGTTCGGTCGATTATATTTGGTTTGGAAAGTGTTTAAATTAGTTATGTTCATGACTTACTATGCTTATGATTTGTTTGATGGAATGATACAGGTGATATTCTTGCAACCAGCTCCTCTACATCCACACATTTATAGCAATGGTCATATTTGTTTAGGTAAGTATATATGATGTTTGTGTGAATTATTATAGGTGTGGTCCTATATGGTTTGACGCCTTATTGATTTGACAACTGAATTGCTATCGACAGTCATTATATGTCCGAGATGTGGACTTATACCAGTTATATCTTAGCCAGAAGGTTAAATTGGTTGTTTCTTTTACAGATATTTTATACGACTCGTGGTCACCAGCCATGACAGTGAGCTCTGTCTGTATGAGCATCGTCTCCATGCTATCAAGTGCAACAGTGAAGGTTGGTTTTTTCTCTTACTAAAGTTTGAAAAGGCTTAGTGACATATGTTTCATAAGACACTAGTGTTGGTTGATTATTTGACACAGTACTTATACCTGCAGGAACGACCTGAAGATAATGATCGGTATGTTAAGAACTGTAAAAAATCTCCCAAGGAAACGAGATGGTGGTTTCATGACGATAAAGTTTAGTGCAAAATTGAGGGGACCCACAAATGATATGTATGCAGCTGTAGATTGGCAATGCCCTTTTGTATTGACTCTAAATGAAGATAGAAAATAGACTTCTTGTTGCTTCCAGTAACATCTTTTATTTATGTGATACCATCTAAATTGCATCGCCAATGGAAAAAATGCTTTACATTAACAAATAAGTAATAAAATTCTCTTATATGTTCATACATATACACCAGAAAGACTGAAACTACATAGTTGCTTTCTCCGAGAAAGCTTATGTCGATTTTGTACCACACGTGGTACAATTACTAAAATTTCCTTTGTTAAAAATAGCTTAATTGATGAAGATCAAATGTTATAACGACGTGTTTCTGGCTGTAAAAGCCATAATCTGACAATGATGGAGGAGTGTCTCTAGAAAATACCCGGTCTAGCAAAAGTCAAATAGAGAGAGTGTCAATTTTTATTTGTCCGTTTTAGCAATTTCAGAACATTTTCGTACACAATGAAAGTTATCGAAGCTGCAGGAAGGTTTTTCAAAAGGTTTGCTGTAATGCCTCTGTAAAAACCTTTCACACCCTCAAACCTGCAAATCCAAATGTGAGTATTAACCATCAAGTTTCAGTGATAGAAGGATTCAGAATTTTGCAAATGAAGACACTCACTCAGCAGTTTTCTTCATGGCGTGTGAGCTATCTATATATCTTAATGCCGCATCTTTAGTAGGTCGTTGCTACAGTTCAAAAGGATAACAATATCAGATGATGATAGATAATGGAAAAGAATAAAACTTCAAATGCTTCATGTACCTGCAGGCGAGAACGGATGACCTGAAACGGATATGTTGCAAGGATGGCAGTCAGTTTCGAAGCAGCTCCTAAAGTTGCATAATCAATCGTAGTCTGAGAATGAACCAAGAAAAAACCACCCCAAAACATAAGAAAGCTACCAGATACATTTTATTTAGCATAACACACTAGGACAGAAACTTGGAATAATAATTCATGATAGGGACTTACCAATAATTTAGAACTTTTTTCTTTCGAAGGTACTTGCTTATGCCTAAAGTCGATTATAAGTTTGCGAAGCTCTTCATATGCTGTAAACTGAATCGCACCATGAGCGACCTGAACATGAAAAAGCACAAACATAAATTAATGTAGTTAAGAGCAAGCATTGACGTGTATGTATGGTTGGTAACTAAAGGCTGATATCAATGAATGTATCCTCACGATTTCACCATGAAAATGACACTAGGTCACAGAAAGAACAAGAAATATATGATGATGAATCAACCGGTCTAAACAAACATTGTTCTAACATGTAAAGAATGTAAGATAATTAACGATACCAAAGCTAACCAGAAAAAGTCCAGGTACGAGCCCTCTGTAAAATGCCCTCCATCCTTCATCTCTCAATATGGTTATCAATGCATCTGAGACCATAAATTGATTGAATAGGTAAATACATATTACAAAAAAGTATATCAGGATTGCACCATAGGAAGATGTAAGCATGTTATTCATGTACTTGTAGTAAGTTTTCATGTATTTGCAAGATACATATGAGCTTCTATAGCACATAATTTCCAGTTTAAAACATAAAAAAGATCAAGCATACCACCAACACCAGTATACGGCCGAAACTGATTCTGAGGAGTCTGAAGTTGTAACCTTGTTTTCACGACCCAAATAGGATTGGTAATAAGACATACCTGAAAGGTAACAGACTCGTTATAGTAAAAAAATATACAAGTCTGAGCACATACATAATACTTCATTTGTGGTGAATTAAAAAAAATAAAGCAAAAGTGCAACAAACTCACAAGCCCTCCTGCTTCTGCAGCTGAAGCAAGATGAATCCGTGCACCTGTCTTGTCTCGACTTTTCAAATACCTTTGTTTGGCATTGTTATAGCTACAAAACATAGGATGTTGTATGCCAAGCATAAATTAAGAGTAGAGTAAGAAAAACCAGTAAGGTCAATTAACATAATGGCTCGTACTTCACTTACAAGTAGAAGTATAGACCCCATGAGATAGTTGAGCCTAGCACTGCAGGACAAAAGCCAGAATATAGCCCTCTGATACCCTGGAAACACGGTATCTGTTTAAGTACGAACGTAGATGACAACATTGAACAGAAAATGTAAATGGATTATGAAGGTATCGAGGGATATCCCTTCTGGTTAAACAACCGATGAATGATGTTATTGCTTTTCTGAATTAGATCTATACACTGATAGTTGCATTCCAATAGGTTTCATTATCTGGATATGTGATTATAGTCTCTAATTTTCTACTCCTATTGTATATCAGTTAAAAACAAGAGAAAAACATCACAATTTACTAGGACTTGTCGTTTACAATTACATGCGTCTTAAATCTATGCTAAATTTGAAATAAGCTATATTTTTGGAACAAGAAGGTAACACTCAAATTGCATTTCAAGTTAGAGTCAGTTTGAGCAATATGTCACCACCTTCCAAACCTACACTAAATATGATACCCAGAGGGTGTTTGGTGATTGCTTATTCTTCTACTAATATTAAAGATTAATAAGCTGCTTAAAAATAAGCACATAAAGAAACTAGTGTTTGGATCTGCTTACTTTGTCAAAATTGCAATAATACTTGTAAAATTGCAACCAGATCCATTGATATGCTGGTAAAAACGTAATTTGAATCTCATATCAAATAAGCACTTCAAGATAAGCAGCTCCTTACATTCTTATTAAAAAGACTAAAGAATTTTGGGTAACACAAAACTGCTTGTAGAAAAAAAAAAAAAAAAAGCTTCTGCCTCTATCCGCCCGCTAATTCATTCTCTTTTGTTGCCTAGGCTTATGCATACTATCAAGTAATTCAAATTTATAACGATAGGAGCATGAAAATATAAAGAAGCAACCAGAAGGGAAGAAATAAAAAAGAGTATGCAAGTAGCTAATAATTAAGGTATTTGTTTAGGCTTATTTTTAGGGTTATGAGCTTATCTCATTTCGGCTTATGTTTCATCAGCCTAATTTTTCCAGCTTATATTGAAACTTATTGGTTTATATAAGCTTGTAATATCTATATAGGCCCATAAAATTATAACCTAAAAAAAAGCTTAAACAAACAGCCCAGAAGTCTTGAATTATGAAACAGGAGACTCAACAATACTAAAAATGAATAGGAATAATACCTCCGATCTGGCAATGGTGAAAAGAGCATGAGGAGTATTCTTATAACACGGAAGGTTAGGGTTCCGTCCATCATATACTGTGAAATTTCAATTTCAATTTAATTAACGATTAATTAATAAACATGTGTTGTGAGTGACAAAATGGGTACCTTGGAATCTAGTACGAACGACATCTAGAGGATGAGTGAAGGTGACGGTTGCCAATCCAGCCACGGACCCAGCCACAGCGTTCTCCCATTGCCAATCCGTCCACGGAGAAGAAGATGCCATAATAATAATAAGAGGTGAGTTATTTTGCAAACCAAATGCTCACATACCAAGGGACACATCCCCACCTTTCATTTAAATATGATCGATGGCTGAGATTAAAAGACAATTTACCAATTAAAAAATACAACTAAATGCAGAGAGGCAGTTTGGTACATTTACAACAAACACAAAATACACCGGATCTTCATTATCTCTCTCATTATTCACTCTCAACAAACACACACTAAAACACACACTACTGAAATAAAAAACCTAATCAAAAACCACCATAACTTCCGGCATCACAGCCCCCGATCCCAATCCCCATTCCAACTGATGAGTATTTCCGTTCATCATCAATCACCAAACTCACCACGTCATCATCTCCATCTTCAAACGAGATAACAAATGAAGTTCCAACTAAAAATTGGTTAAAATAACCGATTTCAGGTATAGTAATAGACTTTCATTTACATTAAGAAGATTAAAAACCTATTTTACTTTCTATTACTGTTATTTATGCTTAAATAATGATGCGCACTATTTAAAGAATTCATGTTGAAGATTTTTTGATTTTACACTATTTAATGAATATTTAATGAAGTTCTTGCGATTTTTTGTGAAGAAAATTGTGATAAGAAGTTACGTTTTCACTGTTTATAGAGAATTTGTTAATGTTATTGTGATGAAAAGTAATATTTTGAGATATAGGTAGATCGAGTTGAAGTTATTGTGATGAAAAGTGCGATTAGAAGGCTTAGCTTATTGAAAAGTAAACACATAGCATGAGGTTTAGAATAAGGTAAAGCCTCCGGCCAAGCCTTATCAAAGTGAGGGCGCAGCCACAACCTTTCTAATTTGTTTGGCTCAGTTTGGCTTCTAACCTGTTTCTCCAAAGGCATAGACATTAGGCTTTCTAATCTGTTTTATTGTGTATATCACACATGATATAGTAAAATAATCAGTTATAGATAGATTGAGTTGATATTGTTGTGATGAAAAAGTATGATTAAAGGTTTAGGAGAAGGCAAAGCCTGCCGCTAAGATTTCTACTAAACTGCTTTCATTGTGTAGCTTGCCAAATAGCCTTTGTAAAAATGAAGGTGTATTCTATGGCTAGGCTAAAAGCTTCACCAAAGGCCTTCTAAACTGCTTTTATTGTATATTACACACACCATATTATAATTTTTGCTACTGCTCACTAATTTTATCACACTTTTATTTTATCCTGCAGACCGGCAAATCCTGGATGAAGCACACTAGCAAATCCTTCATGAAAAAGAAGCGGAAGAAATAGCTATTGAAACAGCCTCTCCAATTATTAAAGAAGTACCTGTTGTAGACAATACTAAATTGAAGTTACAAGGGAAGGGAATTTGGATCAATCAGAAGTTACAAGAGGAGAGGTGTTGGATCAAGCATGAATTTCAACATAAATCGTCTGCATATTTTTATTTAATTTCTTTGATTATTATTTGTTTTGTCGGATTGTGTTGAAGAAATTTGAGTAACAGACCTAGACATGATTGTTTGATTATTACTGAGTTTTTATATGAAACAGATTGTTGCTGATTGTTTTCTAGAGTTTTGGATACTTTCATTTGAGTTATCACATATGATAATCCAGAAGTAATTTTTTTAGGTGTGTTATCATATATGATAATTCTCTGATATCATATATGATTTTACACTTGATTTTTTCCATTTTGATTTATCATATATGATAACTTATAAAGAAGGGTATATTATGATTGTGTTCTAAGTGTTTTTGTTTCTTTCATTTTAGTTATCACATATGATAAAATTCTGAAGCAAATTTTTTTAGTGTATTATCATATATGATATTTATGTATGATACTTTTTTTTTGCAGTGTGCTATAAAACAGTCGATTATCGATAAACAACAGCCATTAGAATTGATTTATCAATTTGTGCAATAAAAACTTAAACAAGACATTCAAAATCACATCCAGAAATGTTTCGCCATTTTCATTTCTTGACAAATGATGGCAACGTAGTACTTAGAAAGTTAAACCATTATCCTACCTGGAAATTTAAACTGTCTTGTAAATTTATAATATCTAATAACTTACCAGAACATCACATTGTTTTTATTTTTTTATATCATATATGATACTTGATTTTCTTTTGTATTTTTTATAGGTTTATCATATATGATAATTCACATGTTTTTTCAAATCATTTGTTATATCATATATGATACTTGATTTTCTATTGTATTTTTTTATAGGTTTATCATATATGATAATTCACATGTTTTTTCAAATCATTTGTTAAATCACATGTGATACTTTTTTTTTCCCATATATGTGATTTAACATCCTATTTTTTGCTTTTGAATAATCATATGTGATATTTATATTTTAGAAAGTAGTAAAAAACTATCACATGTGATTTAAAAATTATTACCACACACATGTTATATCATATGTGATTTTTAGTAAATTCACATGTGATATTTTACTAGTTTTTGTAATAACAAAACTATCACATGTGATTTAAAAATTATTACCAGACACATGTTATATCATATGTGATTTTCAAAAAAATCACATGTGATTTTTTACTAGTTTTTGTAATAAGAAAAAGTACATAGATATTGAAATAACTGAAAAATAAAATGCCATTATAAAGGAAGAAATCAAGTGTGATTTTTAACATTTCAATCAAATTACACTTAGACTTATTGACAAAGAAATGATGCCCAGTGTGATTTTTAACATTTCAATTAAATTACACTTACACTTATCGACAAAGAAATGATGCCCAATTCTGTAGCTAGTAAGTGGCTTATTTGGAGACACCAAACCATGAAATCAGAAGTACATAATTACATTTTTGAAAGGTGTCATCTACTTAAGAGAATTCAGTTATTTAACAAGTTCATTAATTCATAGTAAATTCGCTTCAATTCCAAAAATGATGGTATGTCAGCAGGCGCTTCTTCAACAATGTTCTCTCCTTTTGCCTTCTTTTTCTTTGTAGTATCAGCGTCCAAAACTCTTAGACTAATCTTTCTAGAGAGAATCTGTGCACGCACATAATCTTGGCGGTCCAAACACAAACGGACCTGTACATGATGAAGTTCATGCTATCTCAATCTTGTTACAAATAATAATATTAAAAAATTGATGAATCTCCTACTTGTTAGAGAATGAAATCGATCTTTTCAATTTTTGCCATAGCACCAAAAGTTTCAACCTCTATTATACAAATCAAAGGTAAGTGCTACCGTAAGAAAGAGTAACATCATTTCCGTTTAGGATATTAAAAGACTATTTACAAACCGACCGCAATCTCTTGCATCAAATCAACAGCCTTCACTATTTGGCCTTGTTCTTCCTTGATCTTAGCTAGCCTTTTGATCAATTGAGCTCAACAAAAATCTACCAAAAGCAAAGGTGAATTCAAAAGTTGAAAACAAACTTCTTAAGTCAAGAACTCAAGATACATAATACATTTATATCAGGAAGCTTACCTTCCCAGCTAACGTTGTTAAATGTTTTGATAAGCTCAATCTTAAACAAACTTTCCCTAGCTCTACTAATCCATTTAACATGATCAAAACTAGCTTAACAATATCATAACAACGTAATTGTAACAATAACAACTAAATATCACATGTGATATAGCTAACAAATAAGCTAATCTAAAAACAACTTAATTCTATAAAAACTGCTTAACTAGATTATAAGAGGTCACACTAAATCATCTTAATAATATCAAAACTACCTATTTCTAATCATAACACATCACATCAAAAAACAGCTTAACCATATCATAACAACTTAATTCTCACAATAAAAAGATAAGCTTACTAGAAGCAATTTGAGTTTCACTGATTTGTACGTAAGCAATAATTTCTTCAGTATAGTATACTGAGCCGTAACAAGAATCCGTCGCAACTGAAATTGACGCAACCGAATTTTTTAACACCAGAATCTGTCGTAACCAAATTTGACGAATCTGAATCCATAACACTTGTAACAACCGAAGCCATAACACCTAATTCATTATGCAAAGACACGAATCTGAACTCAATTAGCTTAATTAATAGATCAAAAATCGAATAT
The DNA here is from genome assembly GCA_030686995.1 of Artemisia argyi. Classification (NCBI taxonomy): domain Eukaryota; kingdom Viridiplantae; phylum Streptophyta; class Magnoliopsida; order Asterales; family Asteraceae; genus Artemisia; species Artemisia argyi. Next base: position 222,168,291 of record CM060708.1, read on the forward strand.
GATGAATTAGAAGGAAAAAAATCGAATATGATAAATAACTGGATGATAAATACCGTGATGATGAATAACATGAGATGAATTAGATTATTAGAAGATCGATTGATCAATTAAACATAAAAAATTACGGTTAGAAGATGAAAATTGGGATGAAGGAGGGTTAGGTGAGAGAGTAGAGAGGAAACAAGGAGAAGAAAACACACGTTTTTTGTGTGTGAAAAAATGGGACGGGAATTAAAAGTTACTTATTATATCTGTCAAAAATACCCCTGTAGGTGTAAATATTAAGTTTAATCTCAGCCATTAGATGAAAATAAATGAAGGGTGGGGATTGGTCCCTTCGTATGTAGAAAAAGTTTGGTCCTCAAATGATCTTATATCTAATAATAATAATTGTTTTTTTCTCTCAAAGGTTGCGTTGTGTTGCTACAAACATACCATTATCAAATGCTGACACTTGTACGAAACACCGTTTACATATTTATAGCTTCCTACTTACGAACTCTCTTTAAGAGCACGGGTATTAGCTTTAATCTTTTCGATTTAACTTATCAAAAAATATCCCGTTATCATAACTCACCTTAACTTAATATTTTGAGTCCGACTTTATAATTTTTTTTCTTTTATTTTAACAAACTAAAATTTTTATTAATTAAATTAATATACACTTATAATAATAGTTTGATAAAAAAAAAATGCAATCTCAAAATTTGGTTGGGCCATGCTCGAGTTAAAAAAAAAAAATAATAAAGAAAATCACTTATGCGTGTCTTCTATCTCAAACACACACACGAAAACACACACTATAAACACACACCAAACCCCATTTAAAAGGGGAAAAAAAAGAGAAAAATCGCCCTTAACGCTGCGTCAAGCACATAATGCGCTGCGTTAACGCCGGAATAACGCCAGCACTTGGTGTGGTTAACGCAGGTTAATGCGCTGACGTGGAAGGTTTAAAGGGGAGGGCGGGGAGTGATTATACCGAATGCTCTAACAAGGCTAAGCACAACTATTAGACTTCCATTTTGCATGCTACATCAACTTTCTCTGTCCGATGACACCTTTTATCATACTAAGACGACCTACACTTAAAAAAATATACCCCACAAATATTTCTTTTTAATTACATAATTAACATACACATTTTGTTTGTTTGTGTACACAAGAATTCGGTCGATTATCCGATCGATTAACCCATTTTCGTCGCCAACGACGTACAAGGACTAATAAGCCACATCAAAGGCGACCTACATATGAGTCGGTCGACCCACTTGCGACTTTCATTACTGTGCTTACTGCTTAGCCTAAATCTATACAAAACAATATACTACGTAACTTTTTGCGTGTAAAAAGTTCCCAAACTAAATAGTTGCGGGTTAAAGTTTTACTTAGTGTACATGTTACATCGATTTATGTGTTTATTGTGAGATAGTTAATTGTCACTAAAAAACAAAAGAAAAATTATACTATCTTTTAGTTGCTGGTGTCAAGGTGGACAGTGTAATATTCACATTTTTTCTAAGACTACCCACAATGGTGCAGCGTGAGCACATGTGAGACCATCAAGTCACGCGCCACCCAATTGCCTGGGGTAGCTCACGCGTGAGACCTAAGCAAAAAAAAAAAAAAAAAAAAAAAAAGACGAACGGTAAGCATGTTGATGTTCGGTTTATGTGCAAAAGTGGGTCCCATGATGTGTTTTTATTATTTATTATTTGATTTATGAGTGTGTGTGGGGGGTTGGGGGGTTATTTTCTGAAAGGGAGGTGATTTGCACACTCCAAAATATTATTGAAACACTCATTTGTACAAACAGTTGAAGCACATTATTAATATTGTACAAGTATTTAATGCACAAATAGAGTGTCTCAATCAATTTTAAAAATGTGCAAGTCAATTCTCTTTCTAAAATATGTTTATATAAAGTAATTATTTTAATAAAATGTGATGGGAATAGTTGACCATTGTAAGTGAAAGGTGAGAGAGAGTGAGGGAAAGTGAATGATGAGGTGGCGACGAAGTGGAGTAGATGTTGAAGTGTATTGTGAGTAGCTTAAATGGCGTGTATTTTTAAAAGTGATCATTTAATTTAAAACACACGGATAAAATAATTTTTTGTTAGATAAAACATTATTCCGACATGACTTGAAACAATAACCAGCTGGTTGTTAAAGATACAGTGTTAAAAATAAATCGGGATTGACCGCTCCACCTAAAACATGGAAATAGGCAAATAGCGTTTATTTTGATCTGGTTTCAATATTTATTTGTAGCTACTCATGCTCATTCGTGTGAAAATTTGACAGTGTTTTAGCGTAATTGTCGTGACGAATTTTTTTTATTGCTGCAAAAATGTTTACTGTGTAATTGATAATGTTACATTTTTAATGTTATTTTTAATTCTCGACTACTCGACTTGAATGAATAATACTAGGTTGGCTCAAGGGTTTAGGAGGCCTAAATCGAGCTCTTTATATATGGCCTTTTTTGAGTCCGTAAGACTGTCACAAGCTGATACATTTCGATCTTGTTACATGCTCGGATACAATTTATCTTTTAAAATTTCTTGATTCAAATTTTAAGGTAGGTGAATGTTCTCCCAAACTTCACTCTAATAGCCAATTCTTTAACAATTTGGGGCCTTCTTAACAATTGAAAGCCTAAAGCCATTACTTTAGTTACTTTCTGGTAGAGTTCCGTGTGAAATTGAATACTACGGAGTAATAAGGTATCTGTGATCCGAACTGTTGTGTAAATGTTAGTGTAGTGTCTCAACTATATGTACGAATAAGGTAAGGTAAGATAATATACAAAAGTAAACATCAATTACATGTATCTGAATCGTCCAAAAACCTTTTGCTGTAAAGCACTTGAATGCTTGCTTACTTGCAACGACAAAATAAAATGATATATTTAGCTATTTAACCCAAGGATGGACCTTAGCGGAGATCAGGGATAATGTCTTTCTCAGCACAAAACAATGCAATATTCATATGGAAATGCAAGAGAATGGGTTTAACTTGTAACCATCTTACCCTAAATGATACTGTATTATCATGATCAAATAAAAAGCTAAAAATTCATGTTAGATCCGCAACAAAATGATAAGCATGAGAAAACCAATCCAAAGAGTTTCATCATGTAAGAATTGAAAACGGTTCTACTTAACAAGCTATGGGGATGCTCAATTGTTGTTCAAAATCTGGAACACGATTCAAGTAGCATCATCTTCAATCTGTTACAATTATTTTGAGATGCAAAAACTATTAACTTCTGGAAAAAAAGGAAGACGGAGAAGGAGACAATCCTCCAATAAAATCCATCTTCTAAAAAAGTTTAATTCCTATAACAAAACAGGTTTTTACATGATGCTTTTCTTGCATAGAAATATGAATAAACACGTCTATAAAGGTAACAAGAATGCATATGCAGTTAAGAAAGTCTGCCATGATCTCCTACGTTTGAGGTATGAAATGCATCCAAAATATGCACCGTTGACAAGCCTGCATATGAAGAAAAGAGATGGATTATATATTCTTGTTACCCTTGTGGAGAAAAAATAAGTAATAACAATATAATAAATGGCTACTAATTACTGCTTTAACAACCGGATTGGATGTTTACTAAATATATACAAGTAGTAGCAGTTGAGGTTTTCTTGTTAACTGTCTAGTGAGCAGTGTTCATAGAAATCATCTCGTAAAGTAAAGGAGACATCTTAAACCATTTTATAGGTAAAAGGGTCTATTTGCAGTATACTTTAGAGTAAATTATACGAAGGGTCCATATGGCAATGCTAAATTATGGATTTGGTCTCTAAGTTAAGAAATTTTACATGTATAATCAAGAATTCTGAAATGTTGCACACACGTGGCCCCTATATTAGATGGCCATCAAAGGTTGTCGTTAAATGCCTATCATGTGCCTTGTGAGACATCTTGAAAGAAGGGAATGAGGGCACAATGGTTGTAGTGTCGCGATATCCCCCTGCGTAGGCCAGGAAGATGCCAGTGAAGATGTGCTGCAGGTGGATTCCAGTGGAGGTGGGGTGGGGTGGTATGGTAATGATGAACTGATGATGATGATGAGGGTCAGATTATGTGTATGAGAGACGATGGTGTAAATGACCAATTACCGTCATGTGCAGGACATTTGACAGACTTTAACCGCCATTCAAAACAGGACCACTCGTGTGCAACATTCTGAAGATTCTCGATTCCACACTATCTATGTAACTCTTAGGACCTAAGAACCAAATCCATAATTTGGCATAGGATCATTCATGTAATTTACACTAAACTTCTCAAATGGGTCAAACTGAATAATTTAGCAGAAATGAAAACGAGTTTGCCAAAAGTAAATGCAAATGCATAAAACCTCTTAAATCAACATATAAAAGAAAAGTAGACTATTATTGTAATAATACTGTCTACATAACAGTAAGGGTGTGTTTGTTTCATTTAGATGTTTTGGGTCTGAATCTGACTACCACATCTTGCTAGTAAGAGGTGGGTAGAACGTCTAAATCTAAACGATATAATGTTGTTTGTTTTTGTATAATTGTCCGGATGATTTTAAGTGATCGTTTCTGCAATTTATTTAAGTAACTTGTGTAAATATGAAATAAGTCTTTTTATCATAAATATAACATAGTTAATAAACCATCAAATATATTATATTAACACGAGTCTTCAATCTCTCTTATCGAGTAAGAGGCAGTAAGACAAGTCTCCCACCTCTTACTGAGTAAGATGTTATATGTCTAACTGGGTCAGTGTAGTCAAAAGCGAGAAAAAGCGCGCTTTAAGCGAAGAAGCGAAGCGAAGCGCCCTATAGCGCTTTGATTCTAAAAAAGCGATGCGTTTTACTAAAGCGAGCAGAAGCGACCTAAAGCGACCGAAAAGCGACCTAAAAGCGCTCGCTTTTTTGCATAACGGCTAGTTTTTAATTTTTTACCTAATGAAGTTTTACAGCCGGCCCTAATCTTTTAAATTAGGTTAAATATTTACAAAACTAACCCTTTAACATAATATTATAAATTGGTACGAAGGAAAACGACCAGGAAAAGAGCATGTATCAAACATTGGCACGAAGAAAAAACAAAAAGGGCCTATGGACAATTATGTTAGGAAACCAGAAGTAGTAGTTCAAATGAGAAAAGAAGGAAAACTAAAGCAATCGATAGTGGCTGATGCTTTTGACAAAGAAAGAAGGGCGAAGACCATTCAGTACATTGCCCGGTTCTTTTATCAAGCTGGTATACCTTTTAATGCAGCTCGGTTAGATTCCTTCAAGGTCGCTATAGAAGCAATTGGGCAATACAAGAAGAAATGCACCGGCATCTACAAGTAGGGCACTCTTCGATGAATCCGACGAGGATCTTGTAGATGAAGATGATATAGTGGATCTCAGAAACGATGGGGAAATAAGAAATGAGAACTTAGATGATTATTCCGAATAAAAAATATTAGACTTTAAGCTTTAACTATTTGAATAAACTTCTCTTTTGTGGTCTTTTTAGATTGAAAATGAAGATTTTAAGATAATTATGTTTTTATTTAACCATTGTTTTCATACTAGACACTATTATATGCACAAAGGGTAAAAAGTTAATTGAAGCGCTCGCTTTTGTCGCTTCTCGCTTTAGAAAAAGGCATGTCGCTTTGAGGTCGCTTTCGCTTTTAACTACCTTGGGTCTAACTCAAAAGAAAAAAACAAACAAGCAAAACATCTGCCCACTTCTTACTGGTAAGAGTAAGAGGGAGTAAGAGGTCTAGTAAGACTTTTTTTAAAAAAACAAACACACCCTAACTATTTGGGCTATTTGAGTTTGCAAGTCAAACCAACTAGACCTGTTTTCATTAACACTGACATTTACCATTTTAGCCCATTACCCATCCCGCCCATTTTGCCCCAACCTAATGCAGATCCTAGCTGGACCTATAAGGGTAATGTGTCCTAGGAACAACTCAGACCAGTATGCAGTCCAGGCCGACATGCCATTTAACATAATTCCAAGCGTAACACCTCTTAGCCCTAACTATCTTGAAATACCGCTTAACATGAACACGAATCATAACAAGAAAAACGCAGAAATGAAATAATTATATTCATAGAGCATACAAATGAAATATTTGTAATCATAACTACAAGAAAACATACATGACACAGCCTTAAACATGTACAAGAACTACTCAAATTATAGAGCACCAACATATAATAATAAAGGAGTTAACTGTGAAATATACAAACATAAGGGGGCATTTGGCGTTTTGTCAGTGATTATGCAAAATGGAATGAATGAATGATAATCAAATGTAACAAAACGGGCTACACAAATAGAGTTTGAATGTCTATTTTTCTACTGTTTATAGTCGAGACAATCAGAGAATCTGCTATTTGAATGTTTTGCAAATTCCGAATAGCTCAAGATTTACAAATAAAATGACCCGTAACTAATTAGATAATATGTATCAGTTTGTTGCATCTACAGAACTACTCCTAACATTATTATTTAACCCATAAATAATCAGATTATTGCACTAGAAATTAATTATCAGCAAAGTGAATACACAAAAACCAGATAATCATTCTCAAGACGCAATGCCAAAAACCCTTAAAGATGTACACAGAGTTTAAAAATTCTCACATGAAATGCTCAAATCTGATTTCTATCTCACACTGTCACCACTTTCAAAAACCAAAGCTTTATATATCTATTGCGTCGCCAATTTACCGTCAAGGTTATCCCTATCAAAACTACCATTTGTTTCAAATTAGCACTTCTAGATGATCACAAGTCTTTCAAACAATTTAGCAATACCGTTCCATAATTGTCATATAGTCTAATTCTCAAATGCAAATGATCTCAGATTCACAACTATAACATAAACATCAAATAAAAACCATAGAAAATATCATTACCTCAATCATCATTCCATAACGACTTTGGCACCAATCCCCTTCATCTTCTCAATAATCTTTTCCGCCTCTTCTTTAGTAACACCTTTTTTCAACAAAGTAGGCGCTTTTTCCACCAACTCTTTCGCCTCTTTCAAACCCAAATCAGTAAAGCTTCTAACTTCCTTAATTATCTTAATCTTTGATCCTGCATCATACCCACCTTCCAGTTTCAAATCAAACACACTTTTCTCCTTCTCTTTCGCCTCGCCTCCTTTCGCCTTTTCGCCTGCGCCTTTTACGCCTGTTTTTAAACCCATCCCTGGCATCATTACTGCCATTATTGGCATCTC